>CM046427.1:9881453-10400092 GCA_025506505.1 Flaveria sonorensis | reverse complement strand
TCTTAAAAAATAATTTAAAATTGGTGTTTATAAAAAGTAAATTACTATAGGGTGGGGTTATTGTGAAAATGGGAAAAACTAAAAATGGGGAGAAAGATTATTATCCATTGGATCTTACATCCAATGGCTAAGAAAATTCAATATATAATGGTAAATAATTAAAACTTTAAATGATATACCAAGGGTATTTTGGTCTTAATCATATTTTCAAGTTTCACCTTTTTTTAAATGCTCGTAACTTTTAAATAGAATATTATTTTTTTAAAAAAATTACACCATAAAAATAAGCATTTTTTAATATTTAAAACACCTATAATTTTAATACATAAAAAAACGAAGTTTGTTTTCATATTATTTTGCTCTTTGTGTAATATTCGTCAGCTTATTGTGTAATATTTGTCAGCTCACCGTTGTAATATCAGGTTATTGTGTAATATTATCAGATCATTGTGCATAATGTTAATCATTTTGTTATGCATTGTGTGTTTTAAAAATGATGATTTTGAAATAATATAATGCTTAAAGTGTAATTTTGTTACGTTTTCAGTTTATTGTGTAATCATGATCGAGTAATTTTTTAATTCTTATCAAGTGGCTCATTGTATATATTTTTAATCATCATGATACTTATTGTGTCTAATGTTAACTATTGTCTTTTTTAAAATGGTAACTTTCAAATAACACAATGCTAAAAATGAAAAATTTTATGTTTTTTCAGTTAATTGTTTAATCCTTATCGGCTCATTTTATAATTTTTGTCAAGCAGCTCATTGTGTCTATTGCTAATTATCGAGTTTAGTGTTGGTCATTGTATTATTCATTGTGTCTAATGTTGACTATTGTGTTATGAATTATGTTTTTTGAAATGATGATTTTCAAATAATACAATGCTGAAAAGTAATTTTTTTATGTTTTTTTTAAGTTTATTGTGTAATCCTGACCAACTCATTTTGTAATCCTTGTTAAGCAGTCCATTGTGTCTATTGCTAATCATCGAGTTCAGTGTTGGTAATTGTGTTACCCATTGTGTCTAATGTTGACTATTGTGTTGTGCATTATGTTTTTTAAAATGATGATTTTTGAATAACAAAATGCTGAAAATGTAATTTTTTATGTTTTTAGTTCATTGTGTAATACTGATTAGGTTATTTTGTAATCATTATCAAGTAGCTTGTGTGTTTATTGCTAATCATTGAGTCTAGTGCTGGTTATTGTGTTATCTATTGTGTCTAATGTTGATCACTGTGTTATGCATTATGTTTTTTAAAATAATAATTTTCGAATAACACAACAATGAGAAAAGTAAACTTTTTATGCTTCAAGTTCATTATGTATTCCTTATTAGATAATTATGTAATCCTCATCAATTCAGAAAATTACATAATAACCTGATGAAATTACACAATGAGTTAAAAAACATAAAAAAGAACTTTGATTCTTTTATATCAAAACTATATGCGTTTTAAAGATTAAAAATACTCGTTTTACGGTGTAATTATTTAAAAAAAATAACGTTATATGTAAAAGTTATGAATGTTTAAAAAAGGTGAAACATGAGAAGGGAGAACATTACCAATTTTGCCCCTGACCTAATTTTGATCAAAAGAACACGTGTCAGAATCTTAAATCTTTTTACACTTTTTTAGTTTTAGAAGACTTTACATTTGAATAATTGTCTTTTTAAAAAACCAAAAATAATTACTATTGGGAGTTATAATAAGAAATTTTTTAAAAATAACATTTTTATAAAACGGTTTGTTTTGAAATAAAATATCAAATTTTTATTTTTTTTTAGAAAAACAAAGAAAGTTTAAAAACAATATTTTAAAAAGTTGATAGCATTGTTTTATTAATTATAGTATTTACTTGTACATATTTCAATCATATATTATATTAAAATATTGTTTATAATATAAATTTTATTATATTTAATATTTAATTTATTCAAAACGTATAATACACAAATTTATAAAGCTAGTATATGATACAAACCCTCTAAAGACCGAGGACTGATACAACAAACTAGGAAGAATTAACAAAAAACTATCTTATCTATGAAACAATTATTAGAATACACATAAATTATGAATTCTATCATTTTCTTTGAGAGAAGCATCACATGGGTCCTAATAAACCCTGCAAGATGAACGACTGTGAAACAAGTCCAATCTTGAACAAAAAAGAGAATGGTAGTAGTGTTTAAGTAACGGTTAAGTAATGTTATGATAAAGAATGAAATCATAATTAAAATAGATTCCATGGTTGGCCAGTCCCTTGAGAAGAGGTAGACAAGAGTGAAAGTTCTTGATAACAAAATTAAAAAAGAATATTGAACTCATAAACTGTTTTCAATACATAAACAGAAAATAAAGATGATACACAAAGAAATGTTAGTTAAGTTCTGAACTATTAAGTGCTGAACTATTAAGAGGTCTGAACCATTAAGAGCTTTGAACCATTAAGAGCTAGTATATAGCTTAACTATTCAAATGCAAATGTCTGACCAATTCAGATAAAAGGTTTTAACCATTCAGCATTAGACATCTTAACCATTCAACATTAATATAATGCTTAACCATTCAGAGGCAAATGTCTGAACCATTCAGACATTTGCTCGCAAAACAAACAGTTTGAATTATTAAGTGCTGAAGCATTCAGACATCTGAACTACGAAGAGACTGATTCAGATGCTGCCAAACAACCCCTTAAAGTGAAAGAAATGCTAGAAAGATATAAAGTTAGAGAGCCAATATCAGTAATAGTAAGGGTTGAATCGTAACCAATGACTAGCTTGTCTATATCTTCATAAGGAGAATGGAAAGATAAGGCATTGAGATCGTTGTTGATATGGTAAGACACCACAAAATTCAAAAGCCAACTCATGTCGGATAGATTCTTGTTATATGCGATACCCTATCATGGTGAGCTTGCGGTTTGTAGAAGCCCTATTTAGGAAAAGTGTGACATCCGGTAATTTTCCGTTACCAAACTCCGTTAGTTCCGTTAAGTCTTGCATACACGTGTCGTTGGCACCCACTAGTGGTCATTGAATGTTGGTGACTTAATAATAATTAATAATGTTAAACATATAATAATCTAGCTATTGATGTGATTATTAAGTTATGCTTATGTGATTTAAATATTATTTGTGAATTTTATCGCGTAACGTGGAAACGTGTGTATTTAATCTGTATGTTTTGTATCTAATAAAGGTAAAATATATAATTGTCATTGTTAGTTTATATGCTTATTATTGTAGTTAAAAACCTTTTTAAAAAGAGTTTAAAAGCTTAATTTTTATAAAAAGTAAATTACAAGGGTTTAAATGGTAATATTGATAAATTAAATATAATCAAAAATCCCAATCCTAGCCCTCACATACCCATCGGCCGCGACACACACTGAAACACACACAAACCTGCGATTTCAAGCAAGAACAAGTGATTACCATTCGGTTTTGGTCGATTTCAAGTTATACAACGCGTTAGAATCATCAATTGCAAGCCATTACACGTTTAAAGGTTAGATTTTTACATGTTTTTGATGATTTTTCATGTTGGCCGAAAGTTCCATTCGAAACCTGCAATTGAAGGTTGATTCTTGGTTGTTTGTTGATGTTATTATGTTAGTTAGGTTAGTTTGATGCTAGTTAACGTCGATTATGCAAGAAAGCTATGATTTTGATACGTTGTTCATAGGTTACTAATAATAGTAACTTTATTTGCATGGATATGCTGATTTGATGATGTATGAATGTTATGGATGTGTTTGTGATGATGATTAGATGCTAGGTTGATGATATGAACAATTGAAAATCAAGAAGATGTGTTATAGTTCATACATTGCTAAAAATAGTAACTTTTGGTGTTGAATGTTGATGAATCAAGATGATTAGATGTTGTTGATCATGTCTAGATATTGTCATGGACTTGAATTGGTATGTAAATGATGAATATATGAATGTCTTGGGTGTTTGATGGATTTGGGATGAACTTTCCCAAAAGGGAAACTTTAATTGTGAAATCTCTTAAATATGATGATTTGGGTATGTTAGGAGTATTTGGATCATGCTAGTAAGTTCATAGATGAGTTCTAAGGTGATAGAATGTATTGGGTGGATTCAATGGATGTTGGTTTGGGTAATTATCTGTTTTGGCCTGTTTGTGGAAGTTCATGCTTATAAATCATAGGAGCATGTTAGGATTTTGATTGATTGATGGTTAATCATGAATGACTGTTTTGGGAATGATTTGGATTGTGGTAATTGATGTGTGATGGTCATCATACACGCGTGCGAATCTGATGCCCCTACTTAGTAGGATTGGCAGGGTTTAGGGTGTGAAGTCGTGAGTGGCTTCACATGACATGTGGTGCGTGATTTGATCCTTGTATGGTGTATTATTTGTGTTATAGGTGTTATGAGCATGATAATAGTTTAAGATTTGTATGACTTATATGATGCGTGATGATATGATGATCTAGGTAGTACTTATGGGTAATGAATTTCCATGTGTGATTAGTTTGGATGTAAATCTTGTATGATATGCTGTTGTGTTGGTATTAATGAATTATCACCTATAATGTCACCAACGGGTCAAACGGGTCAACTGGGTCAAATGTGTCTTGTCTTCTAAAACATTGAGTTCCTTGGTTTGTAGAGCATTTAGGGTTTCAATATGATTCTGTGTACACGTACTCATGTACTCTTGTGTTCTAGGTAACCTTTGAAGGGTTGTCTTTGCACCTATCACCAGTTCTCTTTAGTCATTATCTTTACACACCAGGTGAGTTCATGCCCCTCTATTTTTATAAACCTTCTTCTTGGGGGAGGTAGCATACTTGTACTCAAACACTATTTCATTATTATAAGTTGTGTATGTTTTAACATAGTGCTTAATACCTTGAAAGTCCTCACACTTTCGGATCGTTAATAATGGTAACTAGCGGGAAATCTTGGGTAGTACTACTGGGTCTGACGAGCCCCACCTGTGCGACTTGAGGTCAAACGGGTGCAATATTGTCCTAGACACAAATATCGTCACTACCTGGTAAGTCGTGACGGGAGACAACAAACGCAACACAGTCAGCTTCGATCGCGAAATCACTATGGTTATTACTTGTGAATATAGACTAGCTATCTATTACAATGCACCTCTTATGTTATGCAAATGTTATTGTTTATGATAAATGCAAACTCTTGAACTCACCAACCATTGTGTTGACATTTTAGTATGCTATTCTCAGGTCGTTAACTCTGCTTGCCATAGGAGCACCACACGGGTCCAGCATGCACTCTAAGACTCCATTTTAAAGACATAATTGTTGGTTTTTATTTATACATGTTTAAATATTTTGGGTTGGCGCATGTTTTGACAAATATGCATTTTTATATTTTGGGTTTGTCTTATTTACAAAACGCTTCCGCATGGTTTTAACGTTTGAACTTTGGTTGGTTTTATTTTAAATGTGGCATATAGTGTCGTTCTGAGTAACTATTGACTGTGATCCTGGTTTGTTCACACGCCTCGCGGTAAAACTCCGCACGTGGATTTTGAGGGTGTGACAAAAAGAAAGAAGTACAATCTGAGTATGTTTGTGTTTAAAGGCTTTGCATGATGTCAAGGAATGATCTTTAGTAGAGTAGAATCGACGCTTCCCTAAGAAAGGGTAAGAGGATGTTGAAGTGGTGAGTGTGGAAAGGATACCAATGGTTGAGTTACTTTAGGACCTGGAGTCTAAAAGTTGAGGAGGAATGAGTGTGAGTTGCAAAGGTAGAGGCAGGTTGATGTAGTGTAGTAGCGAGTGTATGGGTACATATAGTTCATGATTAATAAGATTTTCATGAAGTTCATGAAATAAAATATAAAGGTGTATCTTAGGCATGAAACACATCAATAATGTGCTAGTAAGAAGATTGATATATGCCGGTAAGAATGATATCCATCTTCTTGCCAAGGAAGGATAGTTCATCGACAACGTTTTGACAAATTGCATGTAATTTGCAATAAATTTTTATAGGCTTTTAGATAATTGTTTATGGTTCTTAGAGATGTTTAATGCGGCCACGAGATGGAGATCATATGTACGGTGTTGGATATAATTTTTCAAGCATCATTGGAACAATAAATGATGAAAGACTTCCAACAACACCACCAAAAAGGAGGGCGGTCTTAATGAAACAAGACAGGGTAGTCTGTGTGTGGGTGGAAGAACAAATAACAGGGGTAGGGGCTAGATGACAATTGTTATGGATTTGTAAAGATCCAAGGATAGAGAAAAGCTTCAATATAAGATTTCCAACTAGAATAATTTGTCGAGGTGAGTTTAGATAATTAGATGAAATAGAAGAGGGAATATAGGAATTGTCAGTAGACATGTTGTAAAAAAAAATAAGGTAAGAAAAAAAAAATCAACTGGGATAAAGAGGAAAGGGCCAACCTAAAACCTAGCTGATACCATATAAGTAATCAAACGAAGAATTAATTCATCAACTTAGAAGATTTAGATAGAAGATTAATACTAAAGACTTGGGGATTGGGCAGCAAACTATGAATAATAAATAAAAAGCTATTTTTATCTAAAAAATATTTGAAGATTGCTTGTTCCGCAGATCTTCTACAAAAGTTGAACATTTGCTGATTCAGAAGATTGCTTCTTCCGCAGATCTTCTACAAAAGTTGACTTTGAATCAGATGAATGCATCTTTCGCAAATCTTCTATGAAAGTTGACTTTGGAACATTTTTCCTTTGCTTTTCTACGGATGTGTGAGGACCAGTCTTCTTCCTCAAGTGTTCTGCTAAAGTGTTTTTCTCTTCTTCCTCCGTAGTTCTTTTTGCTGACTAACTTTTGTGCTTTTTGTTGAGCTCCTGAATTCCTTTATTAAGCTGACCAATTCTTGTGTAGATGGTCTTCAACAAATTTCTTTGTTTTGGGGGATAAGGTAGCTTGATCTGCTCAAGGAATTTGGGAATTATAGGTTCAATTACCACATTCTTTTCCTTACCCAACCCAGCACATTCTTGTTCATTAGGCTCATCAACCTCATCCAGATCATCATAGTCATCAAAGTCAAATTCTAATTCATTTTGTTTTGAAAATTCTAATTCAGATGAATCAGTTTCACTGATTTCAGTATCTTCACCATTTACCACTTCATTATTTTCAACTTTATTCAGTTTTGGTGCTTGACACAAAAGGATTTGATAAATTGTTTGTCATTGACTCAGGTAGTTTGGTGTAATTATCATTCACTGGCGGTGCAACAGCATTAAATCTCAACCCATACCTGTTCTTTGATTCAATATGAGAATTTAACAGTTTCTCATATTGCTGTGATGATAATTGGAACTTCTGAAGTTTCACTTCAGCAGATGCATGATCAGACATGGACTTGGTTAAAGAGGTGGTCAGATGCTCAACTTGTGCTTTTAGATTATAATATTTAGACACAAGTTTATCTAAATCCTTTTACAAGAAAGTGATTTTGACCTGATACAGTTTATGTTCTCTTACATGAGATTCATTTAAAATCATTGTTTCTTTGACTTTATCAGCCAATTGTTGAGCATGGACCCTGTATCTCTCTACCTCTTCAACACATGTTGGTGAACATAACCTGTCCCTTACCTCTCTGGCCATGGATGGAATTTTGTTCTCCAAGTTTGCCATCAATGCTTGATTTTCCTCCTGCACTTCCTTCTCATACATGCTCCAGTCACAAGTACCATCCTGCAAAATAATCAAAACAGTTTCTTTAGCGTTACTGGTACCTGCTAAAGAGCTTGTGGCTGATGGGGATGAGATTGTTAGTTAAGGTTGTTTGAAGCTTCTCTGATTTGCTTGTCTTGTGTCTGTTGTTGATTGCTGATTGCTGTTGCATTCCCTTGAGAAGTGTCCATACAAATTGCTTTGGTATCACCTCACTTTTGATTTGTCAACACCAATCTTGGTTGTTCTCCCTGCTACAGATAGACCCTTGTTCCTTCTCATGTACATTTTGGCTCTGTAAGCAATCATGGCCATTTACCATTATAAATCCATTTCTTCAACTTCATCAGGATGAAGTTCTTCCAGGTCTTATTGGCAGATATGAGCAGGAGTCAGAGTACTACCCAAGTAAGCTTGAAAGCTTGAACTAAATGCTGCAAATACTGCTTTCTGTTCTTCTGTTTCTAGAACCACAGTGATTGGTTCAGATTTTGCTGTTGCTTTTGTTGTTTGATGTTCCCTTTGCTGCTGAACTTTTAGAATGATCAGATTTCCTGTTTGTTTTCTTATTTGAACTACTTTGAAAGTTAGATTTAGAAGACTTTGCTGCATAGAAACCAGCTTCTTCTTCATCATCACTTTCAGCACAAGAGCTTTCATCATCATCATTTGAGATGAATGCACTTTCGGTACCCTTTGTTTCTTTGAATTGGTATGGTGCTATTGATGCCTTTACACTCTTGTTCCTTGTTTTCTCATCTAACTCTTGCAACCAAAGTGTCTAACCCAATTGCCTTTAGATCAAGAGTATTCTTTAACATAGACACAGTTTGAGTCCAACTCTCTGGCAAGGAGTGGAGCATCTTTTTGTTCAACTCCTCATTGCTATACTTCAACTCAAAGATATTTATCTCAGTAATAAGTTGCATGTATCTGTGGAGTTTTTGAGGAACTGATTCACCCATAATATGATGAAAAGTCTCATACTGTGAATGAAGAGTATCCTTTTTGATACTTCTGATCTCATAACTTCCTTCACACAAAGTGTCATGAATTTTCCATAATGAGTTTGCTGTTTTGTATGCTTCACACCTGATCAAGAGGTATTTAGGTAAAGCCATAGTAAGCATACTACAGGACTTCATGTCGACTTTGACTTTCTTGGCATCATCAGGAGATAGATTTTTCAAACTTATGGGTTGATTATTATCTTTATAATCAGGTCCTAAAGTAGGTGGAATGTAAGGACCTTTAGTAATGGACACCCATAAGTCAGAATCTGTATAGTTTTCATGGTTCCTGAATCTGATTTCCAAGTTTTAAACTCAGATTTATTCTCCAACTTTGAAGGTTGATAAGCTCCAACTGCTGAATTGCTCATTTTAATCAACTTTGTTAATTATCAAAATTATCAATAGATCTAATACTCTATGAATGTGAAAAGTAAATGCAATGCAAACACACTCACACAGCAATAACAAATCCCTGATAATATTGATATTCAAATCAAGTGAGACAAAAATTCCTTTGAATTAATGACTTCTGTTGTGAATGGACTAATTAATAACACACTCTTAATTAAATAAGAAGTTGTGATCAAAATTAGTCAAATCGCTCAATAAATACATAGACGATTTGAAATTAAGATGTTAAATGATGATGGGTTTTGTTCAAACTTGTTTGAACGGCCTTGGGATATCCCACAATAACACAAATCCACGAATCGAAAGCAATTCTGATGCAAATCGAAATTAATCGAGCAATAGAACAGTGATTAATGATCAATATAACAAGGTTTTGATGATTTTCACCAATTACACCAATTAAAAATAAACAACCAATTAAAATAATCAAACTGATAGATCAAATGATCTAGATCAATGAGCACTAGGCTCTGATACCACCTGTGAATCCATGGATCGAAGCAGGAATTATCAGTTTGATTTAACAAATAAAGATCGCGGAATTATCAAGACTTGTTATTTAATTAATTGTTTATGAAATCGAAATCAACAAAGAACAGATGAAACAACTTGAAAATAGAATAAACAATGCAACAAAAAGAATGTTTCAAATGATTTTCATTGATCATGAATTGATTTCAATGATATTGATGCTATGCTTTGATGATTGCTATGATGTTCTTGGTGTGCTTGGTGTTTTGCTATGTTGATAGATTGATTGTTTTATTAAATGATCTTTCGATCGACTGATGATATCATTTCTAAGAGTATGTATCTCTATTTGTATATCGATATCTCTCTCAATCTCTCTCTATGTTTATCTCTTCCTATGATATATCTATTCCTATGATGTATATGTCTTCTAAATTAGTGCACCCATGCCTTATCTTTATTGGCAGAGGGATTCACTTTACAAAAGAAATATTATTGATATGACGTGGAATATTTTCTTGACATAAATAGTGTCTTCTGTGGTCGTTGACTTGATGACGTAACAGGTTGACTTTATGTTGCGTACTTGATGATTTGAGATCATAAAAGTGTTTTGTTCTTCCGTAGGAATTGGTCTTCCATAGGAGTTGGTCTTCCGTAGGAGTTGATCCTTTGTTCTTGAACTTCATCCCCAGGAGCAAACTTCCTTTTTCTGCAGTAGCAGCAACTTGACTTCAGAACTTGTTCTTCAGTAGATGTTGAGCTTCCGCAGGAGACCTACAGATGTGTATTCCATGTTCTTTGTTTCACATAATATCTATGAAGGAACAACTTGTTCATCCGTAGAAGTTCTTGCACTTAGTCAATCTTCCAAATTGACCAAGTATGATGTTTTCCTGCAATTACATATACAATCAACACACAATATGGGTTAACAAATATATATAACTTGCATACAAAAAGAGATTCACAAAGATTCATTACAAGAGATGACTTAATCATCTAAACCTAAACAATGGATCTAGACCCAACAATACTTCCCCCTTAGGTTTAGACTCTTGTAATCATTTGTTTAAATCTCTCAACTTTTTGAATTCTTTTCAAAATCTTTTTGTTTGAATGATGATTTAGGTGTGGAATGAAAAATTTTAATGTTGGCGGATGTGGGACCCTTAACTCTCATTACCCTTCCGTGGTTATCCACAAGTTAATTCTTTTTATTTGTTTTAAATTTATTCTTCCGCAGAACATCTATGAAAGACAAAATATTTTTGATGTTTAATTCTTCCGCAGAACATGTACGGAAGGCAAATTATTTTTTTGATTAATTCTTCCGTAGAATATCTACGAAAGGGAAAAAAACTTGTTCTGTTGCTGTTTTATCCGTAGGGTACCAATCTACAAAAAGATAATTTTTGTTCTTTTTGCTGTATGATCTTAACATTATGTTGTTAGATCATTTGTTGTTTGCTGTTGGATCTTGTTGACTCTGCTTCATGAAAAATATACAAAATTGATTTAGTTAAAAACTTCAGATATCCTGCAGCCAAGTTAGTGCTCAAGTTCCAATTTTCTTCATGTAAAAAAAATGTTAAACTTAGTTTTCATGCTGATGACTACCCCCCCTAAATTTGTGATGAATCATGGAATTGTGCATTTATCAAAAATTTATGAAGAAAATAGCATGAAAAACAATTACCTGTCAACCTTATTAGCAAAGAAAAGAACAAAAACAAAATCTTTTTGTATTTTTTTTAATTCTAAGCAGAAACTTAAATATATTTACAAGCATTTACATCATACGATGGGATCATACTATATTACTAAAAAACTTCCTGATGACAGTTTTGTTTGATGATAATAGACATAGATCTAGTACTGATTGTAAGTATACTTATCCATATAAATTCAAGCAAGAGTGTATATTCAATTTATCATGCTGTTTATCATGTTTTGGTACTGATTAAAGATAGATAAATATGGACTTCACATTCAATTCACATTAGAGTTTGTCCTCCGTTTATGAGTCAATTTATCACTTTTTCACACTTAAAACTATGTTCTTTAAGTTATAAGCTCTATCTTAAGATTTCTTGAAATCTTATTAATGCTGATATGATTTGTAAGCTCTGAATTAATATACAGTTGATCACATTTGATTCTTTTAGAGTTGTTCCTTTTTGGAATCTTTTTGATGATAATCAACATGACACCAGGTCTTTACTTACGTAAAACAGAGATGCCTGTGAACCCAGGTCTTTGTTTACACAGAACAAAGGGTCCATTATGTCTCATAACATATTGTGCTTAGGTGAGTAAGTTAATCACAACAGGATAAGAGTTACTTGCTTGTTCCTTAAAATTGAATTGTCCATAATTAGTCACCTTGGCATTATGTTATGCATGAACTTGTATATTTTCCACTCAAGCTGAACCTACTCATATATCAAATCACATCTGATCAGTCTTTAGTGTATGATAAAATTCAGGAACGTAAGCAAAGGCATAGTGTACTATCATTTCCCATAATATGAACTGCTTATTCAAGAAATCATGAAAATAAGATAATATTTTTGGATTTTTTATATGTTTTATATATGTTTTTGGCTTTTTCATATAATGAATTTGATAGACAGAATATGCTTTTCTTTTTTATGAAAACTAATCTAAGTTGATCATGCCTAAAGACTCAATTAAAAAATTAAATCTAACTGAATCAAAGGCTTTAGTGAATAAATCAGCAAGCTAATTTGTTGTATCCACTTTGATCAACTTGATTAAATCTTTTTCTGAGCTGTTTTGTTTTACTATGTTGCACTGGACTAGCAGTGATGAACATAATAGCTGAGTTATCTATATGAATTGGTGTTTGAAGAAAATTGTAACCATAATCAATTAATTGGTTTTGCAACCAAAAAACTTGAGAGCAACGAGCTAAACCAACTATGTACTCAGCCTTAGCTGTGGATACTGATACATTTGTTTGCTTTTTGCATTGCCAAGAAACTAGTCTTGGTCCTATGAATTGACAACCTCCAGTGGTTGATTTTCTGTTGTTGTTACACCCTCCAAAGTAAGTATCAGAATATGAGTAGAGGTTGAAATCTCCTTCTTTGGGATACCAAAGTCCAAGAGCTGGCTTCCCTTAAAGGTATCTGAAAATCCTCTTCACTGCATTCATATATGACTCCTTGGGGTCTGATCGGTACCTAGCACAAACAAACACAACAAACATTATGTCAGGTTTGCTGGCAGTTAAGTACATTAATGATCCTATCATAGATCTATATAATCTTTGATCAACTAACTTCCCTTTAGGATCAGGTAGAATCTTATCTATTATTGATGCTGGTGTTTTGCATGAAGAAGAATCAACAAGGTTGTACTTCTTCAAGATTTGATTCATAAACTTTTCCTGATTGATGAAAATGCCATCTGATTTCTGATGAACTTGTAAATCATGGAAGAATGTTAATTCTCCTATGGGACTCATTTGAAACTCAAATTTCATTAAAGATTCAAAGTCTTGACACAATCTTTTTTTTGTTGACCCAAAGATGATATCATCCACATAGATTTAGACAACCAAGAGGTCTTGATGGTCATGTTTGAGGAAGAGAGTCTGATCAATTGTTCCCCTTTTGTAACCATGCTTGAGGAGGAAATATGATAATGTTTCATACCACTTTCTTGGTGCCTGATGAAGACCATACAAAGCTTTGTCAAGCTTGTATACCCTGTGTGGGTGTGACATCCGGTAATTTTCCGTTACCAAACTCCGTTAGTTTCGTTAAGTCTTGCATACACGTGTCGTGAGCACACACTCGTTGTCGTTGAATGTTGGTGACTTAATAATAATTAATAATGTTAAATAAGTAATTTCTATGTTGATTATTAAGTTGTGCTTATGTGTTTACGTGATTTAAATATTAATTGTGAATTTTATCGCGTAACGTGGAAACGTGTGTATTTAGTTTGTAAATTCTGTAGCTTGTAAAGATAATACATATAATTGTTATTATTAGTTTATATGTTTATTGTTTTAGTTAAAAACATTTTAAAAGAGTGTTTAAAAGTCAAATTTTTATAAAATACAAAATACAAGGGTTTAAAGGGTAATTATGCAAAATTAAATTGATTAAAACAAAAACTCTAACCCTAACCACCATAATCGGCCATGATCGACCTCCCCTCTCCCTCTCCTCTTCGAATTCAGCCCTAGAACAAGCAAACATCATCGGTTTTGATCGATTACAAGCCATACAACGCGTTAGAATCATCAATTGCAAGCCATTACACGTTTAAAGGTTAGATTTTTACATGTTTTTGATGATTTTTCATGTTGGCCGAAAGTTCCATTCGAAACCAGAAATTGAAGGTCGATTCTTGGTTGTTTGTTGATGTTATTATGTTAGTTAGGTTAGATTGATGCTAGTTAACGTCGATTATGCAAGAAAGCTATGATTTTGATACGTTGTTCATAGGTTACTAATAATAGTAACTTTATTTTGCATGAATTGATGATTTGATGATGTATGAATGTTATGGATGTGTTTGTGATGATGATTAGATGCTAGGTTGATGATATGAACAATTGAAAATCAAGAAGATGTGTTATAGTTCATACATTGCTAAAAATAGTAACTTTTAGTGTTGAATGTTGATGAATCATGATAATTAGATGTTGTTGATCATGTCTAGATATTGTCATGGACTTGAATTGGTATGTAAATGATGAATTCATGAATGTCTTGGGTGTTTGATGAATTTGGGATGTACTTTCCCAAAAGGGAAACTTTATTTGTGCAAATCCTTGAATTGGATGATTTGAGCATGTTTGGGACATTAGGACCATGCTAGTGTGTTCATGGATGGTTTCTAAGGTGATCAAATGTGTTGTTTAGGTTAAAGGAATGTTGATTTGGTTTGTTACCTGTTTTGGCCTGTTTGTGGAAAAATCATGGTATGAGTCATATAGGTAAGCAAGGACTTTTGTTGATTGATAGTTGATTAGGAATGAACATTTAGGATGATATGAGCTATGGAAATTGGTATGTTAATGATCATCATACATACGTGCGAATCTGAGGCCCCTACTTAGTAGGATTGGCAGGGTTTAGAGTGTGAAGTCGTGGGTGGCTTCACATGGCATGTGATGCGTGATTTGATCCTTGTATGGTGTATTGTTTGTGTTATAGATGTTATGATCATGATAATAGTTTGAGATTCGCATGACTTGTATGATATCTGGCTGTATGATGATCTAATTAGTACATGTGGTTAATGAAGTGTTATATGTAATCAGTTTGTATGTTAATCATGTGTGATAGGCTGTTATGTTTGTTTGAATGGAATTTCACCTCTAATGTCACCAACCGGTCAAACGAGTCAACTGGGTCAAATATGTCTTGTTTTCTAAAACTTTGAGTTCCTTGGTTTGTAGAGCACTTAGGGTTTCATGTTGATTCGGTGTGCACATACTTATGTACTCTTGTATTGTAGGTAACCTTTGAAGGGTTGCCTTTGCATCTATGATCGGTTCTCTTTAGTCATTATCTTTACACACCAGGTGAGTTCATGCCCCTCTATTTTTATAAACCTTCTTCTTGGGGGAGGTAGCATACTTGTACTCAAACACTATTTCATTATTATAAGTTGTGTATGTTTTAACATAGTGCTTAATACCTTGAAACTCCTCACACTTTCGGATCGTTAATAATGGTAACTAGCGGGAAATCTTGGGTAGTACTACTGTGTCTGACGAGCCCCACCTGTGCGACTCGAGGTCAAATGGGTGCAATATTGTCCTAGACACAAATATCGTCACGACCTGGCAAGTCGTGACGGGAGGCAACAAACGCAACAGAGTTAGCTTCGATCGATAAATCACTATGGTTATTACTTGTGAATATAGACTATCTATCTATTTCAATGCACTTCTTATGTTATGCAAATGTTATTGTTTATGATAAACGCAAACTCTTGAACTCACCAACCCTTGTGTTGACATTTTAGTATGATATTCTCAGGTTGTTAACTCTGCTTGCCATAGGAGCACCACACGGGTCCAGCATGCACTCTAAGACTCCATTTTAAAGACATAATTGTTGGTTTTTATTTATGCGTGTTTTAAATATTTTGGGTTGGCGCATGTTTTGCCAAATATGCATTTTTATATTTTGGGTTTGTTTTATTTACAAAACGCTTCCGCATGGTTTTAACGTTTGAACTTTGGTTGGTTTTATTTTAAATGTGGCATATAGTGTCGTTCTGAGTAACTATTGACTGTGATCCTGGTTTGTTCACACGCTTCGCGGTAAAACTCCGCATGTGGATTTTGAGGGTGTGACAGTGGGTAATCAGGATCTTCAAAGCCTGGTGGTTGGATAACATAGACTTCTTCATCAATTTTACCATATAAGAAGGTACATTTTACATCCATTTGGTAAACTATGAACTTCTTATGTGAAGCATAGGCTAGGAAGACTCTAATAGCTTCAATCCTTGCAACTGGGGCAAAGACTTCATCATAGTCTATCCCTTCTTCTTGAGTATGGCCTTGTGCTATCAGCCTTGCTTTGTTTCTGATGATGATACCTTATTCATCTAGTTTGTTCTTTAAAAGCCACTTTGTACCAATAGGATATTGCCGTTCAGGAAGATAAACTAGATTCCAAACTTTCTGCTTTCTGAGTTGCTGAAGTTCTTCTTGCATTGCTTCAATCCAACTATTGTCTTTCAATACTGTAGTTATGTTGGGTGGAACTACTTGTGAAAGAAAATAAGAGAACAGACAAATACTGGCAGCTCCCTCTTGACTTCTTGTGATTCTTTCATTAAGGTCACCAATCATGTTTTCTATTGGATGATACTTATGAACTATTGTTGTTGGAATTGATTCAACTGGAATAGATGATTCCAAGTTGGTGATGTTAGTTGACGGAGATGGATCCAGCTAAGATGGGGAATCAACAAAGTGGTCAAAATTCTCATGTTTTGGTTTTCTGATGCTGAATGAACTCCATCGTCATGATTTTGTGTTTCTGCAGATGTAGTTATAACTTCCGCAACAATTACAGGAACAACTACGGCTGTTGTAGTTTGTTGATCTGCAGATGTGAATATTGTTGGAATCTTTCCTGATGAATTGGGAACTTCAGATAAAGAATCATCTCCGGAAGTAGGAACATCTACGGATGTAGAAGGAACTTCTGCTGAAGTTGAATTTCCATTTCCATCAGAACTTCTGCTTGTTTCAGATACCACCTGTGAATCCAAGGATCAACAACAGTTAAAGTATGTGTCTGGGGTAATCTTGGAGGATCAACTGTCAATGGCACTTCACTCATGCTTGGAGGGACATAAGGATAGCATGTATCCGTAGTACATGTAACATTCAAATAACTAGAGTTAAATGAATTTGTTAAAGCATCTATATCAAACAACCAAAATGATCCATTTACAGATTTTGGAAATAAGGATTCATCAAAAGATACATTAGGTGTTTCCTCCACAATTGTTATGATGTTGAATGTAGACTCTATATGATTTAGATGTTGATGAGTAACCAACAAAGAAACCATCATAAGCTTTTTTATCAAACTTTCCTAATTGAGCTTTGGTGTTTAAAATAGACACATGACACCCAAAAGCTCTAAGATATCCTATAAAAGATTTTCTTTTCAAAAAATTTCATAAGGTGTTTTATTATGTTCTTTGATAATTAAAGGTCTGTTCTAAACATTGCATGCCGTGTTCACTGCTTCTGCCCAAAATATGATAGGCAACTGTGAATCAGCTAGCATTGTTCTTGCTGCTTCAATTAAAGTCTTATTTCTTCTTTCAACAACTCCATTTTATTGTGGAGTTCTTGGTGCACTGAATTGTCCGGCTATGCCTTTATTCCTGCAAAAGGAATCTAAAACATGATTAACAAATTCAGATCCATTATCAGTTCTTAAGATTTTGACCTTTAAATCCAGTTGATTTTCTATCTTAGTGATAAACTCCATTAATGTTTCTGATGTTTCACTTTTATGTTTTAAGAAAACGACCCATGTGAATCTAGTGAGATCATCAACAATCACCAAACAATATTGCCTTTTACCAATGCTCAAAACATTGGTTGGACCAAAAAGATCCATGTGTAGTATTTTGAGTGGTGTTGTGTTTGTGTTGATTGTTTTGGACTTGTGTGACACCCTATGTTGTTTTCCTTTATAACATGATGAATAATGATTTGAACAATAAAATTCTTTCTTTTGAAGGCCAATGACTAAGTCATGTTTGACCAACTTATTCATGTTCTTCATGTTTGAATGAACCATCCTTCTATGCCACAATTGAGCTTCATCTTCTGATGACTTAAAGATCAGGCAGGTTTCATTGCTTGTCATAAAGGTGTTGTTCATATCCAAAACATAAGTGTTTCCTTTTTTTGGTGCTTTAAGAAGGATCTAATCTACTGGGACTTGAAAACCTAGCTTAAGAATGTAACAGAAAGAGTTATCAAATAAAGTGGTATAATTTTGATCACAAATTTGAATTACACTGAGTAAGTTGTATTGTAAGTTTTCACAAAAAATAAATTTCTCAAATTTGAGTACTCCATTTGTTACCATTCCTTCACCAACAATTTTACCTCCCTTTTTATCCCCACCAAATGCCACATATGAATCATTTTTATGTTTGAAATCATAGAGGAGAGAACAGTTTATTGTCATATGCCTGGAACAACCACTGTCAACATACCATTTGTTGTCAGTCCTCTATGGATGTTCCTGCAAAAATAATGAAATCAATTAGAAAGTGGAGCCCAAGCCTTAATGGTCTTGGGCTTGCCATTGTTATCTAGAATAGTTACTCTATCATGAATGAGCCTAGATGACTCAAGATTGCTTTTAGTCTCAATTGATTCATTATGTTCTGTTTGGGGTGAGGATGATTTTGTTGAAGATGGACTTGAAGCACTTTGATCTTGATTCACAGTCACTTTCTCTATCACTTCTTCCTTGAGTATCTTTTTCTTCAAACTTGAAGATGACATTTTGTTAGAAAAAGTTTCAGCATCTTTTGTTTTTGACTGTGGTACATGATTACCCTTTTTAAAGTGATCAAAGAAGGCTTCATCTTCTTGGTAACACTACCTTCTTGTGAGGTGTCTTGCTTTGAGGATGTTGGTTCTCCTTCTTCTTTGTTTGATCAGCAGCAGATGTTGGCTTCTTTACCTTTGGCATCTTTTGTTTTGGTTGCTGCTTCTTTTGTTTTTGCACCTTTGATTCTTCATTCTCAGAAGATTGTGAGTCTTATTCAGCATTCTCAGATTGTTGCTTCTTTGGCACTTTAGTTTTGTTCTTTTTGTTAAAGTAGCATTCTTGAGTAGAATGGTTCTTTTTGTTGCAAATAGCACAATGCTTATTGAAGTAGCAATCAGAAGTCATATGATTGTTCATATTGCATATGGAGCAATAGCTGCTGAAATAACAATCTTCCATGTTGTGATTATACATGTCACACCACTTGCAGTATTTTTCTTCAGCTTCACATTCAGACTCCACTGTCTTCTTCTACTTTTTTTTCAATTCTCTTTCAATCTTTGCAGCTGAAGTATCTTCTTGTTGTTGCTGAGGATTCACATCTCTTTGTTGTTTCTTTACTTTCTTGACAGTTTATGATTCAGCAAATGTCTTCTTCTTTCGTAGATCTTCTATTGATGATTGTTTTGATTCAGAAGATTGCTTCTTCCGCAGATCTTCTACAAAAGTTGACTTTGAATCAGATGAATGCATCTTTCGCAAATCTTCTATGAAAGTTGACTTTGGAACATTTTTCCTTTGCTTTTCTACGGATGTGTGAGGACCAGTCTTCTTCCTCAAGTGTTCTGCTAAAGTGTTTTTCTCTTCTTCCTCCGTAGTTCTTTTTGCTGACTAACTTTTGTGCTTTTTGTTGAGCTCCTGAATTCCTTTATTAAGCTGACCAATTCTTGTGTAGATGGTCTTCAACAAATTTCTTTGTTTTGGGGGATAAGGTAGCTTGATCTGCTCAAGGAATTTGGGAATTATAGGTTCAATTACCACATTCTTTTCCTTACCCAACCCAGCACATTCTTGTTCATTAGGCTCATCAACCTCATCCAGATCATCATAGTCATCAAAGTCAAATTCTAATTCATTTTGTTTTGAAAATTCTAATTCAGATGAATCAGTTTCACTGATTTCAGTATCTTCACCATTTACCACTTCATTATTTTCAACTTTATTCAGTTTTGGTGCTTGACACAAAAGGATTTGATAAATTGTTTGTCATTGACTCAGGTAGTTTGGTGTAATTATCATTCACTGGCGGTGCAACAGCATTAAATCTCAACCCATACCTGTTCTTTGATTCAATATGAGAATTTAACAGTTTCTCATATTGCTGTGATGATAATTGGAACTTCTGAAGTTTCACTTCAGCAGATGCATGATCAGACATGGACTTGGTTAAAGAGGTGGTCAGATGCTCAACTTGTGCTTTTAGATTATAATATTTAGACACAAGTTTATCTAAATCCTTTTACAAGAAAGTGATTTTGACCTGATACAGTTTATGTTCTCTTACATGAGATTCATTTAAAATCATTGTTTCTTTGACTTTATCAGCCAATTGTTGAGCATGGACCCTGTATCTCTCTACCTCTTCAACACATGTTGGTGAACATAACCTGTCCCTTACCTCTCTGGCCATGGATGGAATTTTGTTCTCCAAGTTTGCCATCAATGCTTGATTTTCCTCCTGCACTTCCTTCTCATACATGCTCCAGTCACAAGTACCATCCTGCAAAATAATCAAAACAGTTTCTTTAGCGTTACTGGTACCTGCTAAAGAGCTTGTGGCTGATGGGGATGAGATTGTTAGTTAAGGTTGTTTGAAGCTTCTCTGATTTGCTTGTCTTGTGTCTGTTGTTGATTGCTGATTGCTGTTGCATTCCCTTGAGAAGTGTCCATACAAATTGCTTTGGTATCACCTCACTTTTGATTTGTCAACACCAATCTTGGTTGTTCTCCCTGCTACAGATAGACCCTTGTTCCTTCTCATGTACATTTTGGCTCTGTAAGCAATCATGGCCATTTACCATTATAAATCCATTTCTTCAACTTCATCAGGATGAAGTTCTTCCAGGTCTTATTGGCAGATATGAGCAGGAGTCAGAGTACTACCCAAGTAAGCTTGAAAGCTTGAACTAAATGCTGCAAATACTGCTTTCTGTTCTTCTGTTTCTAGAACCACAGTGATTGGTTCAGATTTTGCTGTTGCTTTTGTTGTTTGATGTTCCCTTTGCTGCTGAACTTTTAGAATGATCAGATTTCCTGTTTGTTTTCTTATTTGAACTACTTTGAAAGTTAGATTTAGAAGACTTTGCTGCATAGAAACCAGCTTCTTCTTCATCATCACTTTCAGCACAAGAGCTTTCATCATCATCATTTGAGATGAATGCACTTTCGGTACCCTTTGTTTCTTTGAATTGGTATGGTGCTATTGATGCCTTTACACTCTTGTTCCTTGTTTTCTCATCTAACTCTTGCAACCAAAGTGTCTAACCCAATTGCCTTTAGATCAAGAGTATTCTTTAACATAGACACAGTTTGAGTCCAACTCTCTGGCAAGGAGTGGAGCATCTTTTTGTTCAACTCCTCATTGCTATACTTCAACTCAAAGATATTTATCTCAGTAATAAGTTGCATGTATCTGTGGAGTTTTTGAGGAACTGATTCACCCATAATATGATGAAAAGTCTCATACTGTGAATGAAGAGTATCCTTTTTGATACTTCTGATCTCATAACTTCCTTCACACAAAGTGTCATGAATTTTCCATAATGAGTTTGCTGTTTTGTATGCTTCACACCTGATCAAGAGGTATTTAGGTAAAGCCATAGTAAGCATACTACAGGACTTCATGTCGACTTTGACTTTCTTGGCATCATCAGGAGATAGATTTTTCAAACTTATGGGTTGATTATTATCTTTATAATCAGGTCCTAAAGTAGGTGGAATGTAAGGACCTTTAGTAATGGACACCCATAAGTCAGAATCTGTATAGTTTTCATGGTTCCTGAATCTGATTTCCAAGTTTTAAACTCAGATTTATTCTCCAACTTTGAAGGTTGATAAGCTCCAACTGCTGAATTGCTCATTTTAATCAACTTTGTTAATTATCAAAATTATCAATAGATCTAATACTCTATGAATGTGAAAAGTAAATGCAATGCAAACACACTCACACAGCAATAACAAATCCCTGATAATATTGATATTCAAATCAAGTGAGACAAAAATTCCTTTGAATTAATGACTTCTGTTGTGAATGGACTAATTAATAACACACTCTTAATTAAATAAGAAGTTGTGATCAAAATTAGTCAAATCGCTCAATAAATACATAGACGATTTGAAATTAAGATGTTAAATGATGATGGGTTTTGTTCAAACTTGTTTGAACGGCCTTGGGATATCCCACAATAACACAAATCCACGAATCGAAAGCAATTCTGATGCAAATCGAAATTAATCGAGCAATAGAACAGTGATTAATGATCAATATAACAAGGTTTTGATGATTTTCACCAATTACACCAATTAAAAATAAACAACCAATTAAAATAATCAAACTGATAGATCAAATGATCTAGATCAATGAGCACTAGGCTCTGATACCACCTGTGAATCCATGGATCGAAGCAGGAATTATCAGTTTGATTTAACAAATAAAGATCGCGGAATTATCAAGACTTGTTATTTAATTAATTGTTTATGAAATCGAAATCAACAAAGAACAGATGAAACAACTTGAAAATAGAATAAACAATGCAACAAAAAGAATGTTTCAAATGATTTTCATTGATCATGAATTGATTTCAATGATATTGATGCTATGCTTTGATGATTGCTATGATGTTCTTGGTGTGCTTGGTGTTTTGCTATGTTGATAGATTGATTGTTTTATTAAATGATCTTTCGATCGACTGATGATATCATTTCTAAGAGTATGTATCTCTATTTGTATATCGATATCTCTCTCAATCTCTCTCTATGTTTATCTCTTCCTATGATATATCTATTCCTATGATGTATATGTCTTCTAAATTAGTGCACCCATGCCTTATCTTTATTGGCAGAGGGATTCACTTTACAAAAGAAATATTATTGATATGACGTGGAATATTTTCTTGACATAAATAGTGTCTTCTGTGGTCGTTGACTTGATGACGTAACAGGTTGACTTTATGTTGCGTACTTGATGATTTGAGATCATAAAAGTGTTTTGTTCTTCCGTAGGAATTGGTCTTCCATAGGAGTTGGTCTTCCGTAGGAGTTGATCCTTTGTTCTTGAACTTCATCCCCAGGAGCAAACTTCCTTTTTCTGCAGTAGCAGCAACTTGACTTCAGAACTTGTTCTTCAGTAGATGTTGAGCTTCCGCAGGAGACCTACAGATGTGTATTCCATGTTCTTTGTTTCACATAATATCTATGAAGGAACAACTTGTTCATCCGTAGAAGTTCTTGCACTTAGTCAATCTTCCAAATTGACCAAGTATGATGTTTTCCTGCAATTACATATACAATCAACACACAATATGGGTTAACAAATATATATAACTTGCATACAAAAAGAGATTCACAAAGATTCATTACAAGAGATGACTTAATCATCTAAACCTAAACAATGGATCTAGACCCAACAATACTTCCCCCTTAGGTTTAGACTCTTGTAATCATTTGTTTAAATCTCTCAACTTTTTGAATTCTTTTCAAAATCTTTTTGTTTGAATGATGATTTAGGTGTGGAATGAAAAATTTTAATGTTGGCGGATGTGGGACCCTTAACTCTCATTACCCTTCCGTGGTTATCCACAAGTTAATTCTTTTTATTTGTTTTAAATTTATTCTTCCGCAGAACATCTATGAAAGACAAAATATTTTTGATGTTTAATTCTTCCGCAGAACATGTACGGAAGGCAAATTATTTTTTTGATTAATTCTTCCGTAGAATATCTACGAAAGGGAAAAAAACTTGTTCTGTTGCTGTTTTATCCGTAGGGTACCAATCTACAAAAAGATAATTTTTGTTCTTTTTGCTGTATGATCTTAACATTATGTTGTTAGATCATTTGTTGTTTGCTGTTGGATCTTGTTGACTCTGCTTCATGAAAAATATACAAAATTGATTTAGTTAAAAACTTCAGATATCCTGCAGCCAAGTTAGTGCTCAAGTTCCAATTTTCTTCATGTAAAAAAAATGTTAAACTTAGTTTTCATGCTGATGACTACCCCCCCTAAATTTGTGATGAATCATGGAATTGTGCATTTATCAAAAATTTATGAAGAAAATAGCATGAAAAACAATTACCTGTCAACCTTATTAGCAAAGAAAAGAACAAAAACAAAATCTTTTTGTATTTTTTTTAATTCTAAGCAGAAACTTAAATATATTTACAAGCATTTACATCATACGATGGGATCATACTATATTACTAAAAAACTTCCTGATGACAGTTTTGTTTGATGATAATAGACATAGATCTAGTACTGATTGTAAGTATACTTATCCATATAAATTCAAGCAAGAGTGTATATTCAATTTATCATGCTGTTTATCATGTTTTGGTACTGATTAAAGATAGATAAATATGGACTTCACATTCAATTCACATTAGAGTTTGTCCTCCGTTTATGAGTCAATTTATCACTTTTTCACACTTAAAACTATGTTCTTTAAGTTATAAGCTCTATCTTAAGATTTCTTGAAATCTTATTAATGCTGATATGATTTGTAAGCTCTGAATTAATATACAGTTGATCACATTTGATTCTTTTAGAGTTGTTCCTTTTTGGAATCTTTTTGATGATAATCAACATGACACCAGGTCTTTACTTACGTAAAACAGAGATGCCTGTGAACCCAGGTCTTTGTTTACACAGAACAAAGGGTCCATTATGTCTCATAACATATTGTGCTTAGGTGAGTAAGTTAATCACAACAGGATAAGAGTTACTTGCTTGTTCCTTAAAATTGAATTGTCCATAATTAGTCACCTTGGCATTATGTTATGCATGAACTTGTATATTTTCCACTCAAGCTGAACCTACTCATATATCAAATCACATCTGATCAGTCTTTAGTGTATGATAAAATTCAGGAACGTAAGCAAAGGCATAGTGTACTATCATTTCCCATAATATGAACTGCTTATTCAAGAAATCATGAAAATAAGATAATATTTTTGGATTTTTTATATGTTTTATATATGTTTTTGGCTTTTTCATATAATGAATTTGATAGACAGAATATGCTTTTCTTTTTTATGAAAACTAATCTAAGTTGATCATGCCTAAAGACTCAATTAAAAAATTAAATCTAACTGAATCAAAGGCTTTAGTGAATAAATCAGCAAGCTAATTTGTTGTATCCACTTTGATCAACTTGATTAAATCTTTTTCTGAGCTGTTTTGTTTTACTATGTTGCACTGGACTAGCAGTGATGAACATAATAGCTGAGTTATCTATATGAATTGGTGTTTGAAGAAAATTGTAACCATAATCAATTAATTGGTTTTGCAACCAAAAAACTTGAGAGCAACGAGCTAAACCAACTATGTACTCAGCCTTAGCTGTGGATACTGATACATTTGTTTGCTTTTTGCATTGCCAAGAAACTAGTCTTGGTCCTATGAATTGACAACCTCCAGTGGTTGATTTTCTGTTGTTGTTACACCCTCCAAAGTAAGTATCAGAATATGAGTAGAGGTTGAAATCTCCTTCTTTGGGATACCAAAGTCCAAGAGCTGGCTTCCCTTAAAGGTATCTGAAAATCCTCTTCACTGCATTCATATATGACTCCTTGGGGTCTGATCGGTACCTAGCACAAACAAACACAACAAACATTATGTCAGGTTTGCTGGCAGTTAAGTACATTAATGATCCTATCATAGATCTATATAATCTTTGATCAACTAACTTCCCTTTAGGATCAGGTAGAATCTTATCTATTATTGATGCTGGTGTTTTGCATGAAGAAGAATCAACAAGGTTGTACTTCTTCAAGATTTGATTCATAAACTTTTCCTGATTGATGAAAATGCCATCTGATTTCTGATGAACTTGTAAATCATGGAAGAATGTTAATTCTCCTATGGGACTCATTTGAAACTCAAATTTCATTAAAGATTCAAAGTCTTGACACAATCTTTTTTTTGTTGACCCAAAGATGATATCATCCACATAGATTTAGACAACCAAGAGGTCTTGATGGTCATGTTTGAGGAAGAGAGTCTGATCAATTGTTCCCCTTTTGTAACCATGCTTGAGGAGGAAATATGATAATGTTTCATACCACTTTCTTGGTGCCTGATGAAGACCATACAAAGCTTTGTCAAGCTTGTATACCCTGTGTGGGTGTGACATCCGGTAATTTTCCGTTACCAAACTCCGTTAGTTTCGTTAAGTCTTGCATACACGTGTCGTGAGCACACACTCGTTGTCGTTGAATGTTGGTGACTTAATAATAATTAATAATGTTAAATAAGTAATTTCTATGTTGATTATTAAGTTGTGCTTATGTGTTTACGTGATTTAAATATTAATTGTGAATTTTATCGCGTAACGTGGAAACGTGTGTATTTAGTTTGTAAATTCTGTAGCTTGTAAAGATAATACATATAATTGTTATTATTAGTTTATATGTTTATTGTTTTAGTTAAAAACATTTTAAAAGAGTGTTTAAAAGTCAAATTTTTATAAAATACAAAATACAAGGGTTTAAAGGGTAATTATGCAAAATTAAATTGATTAAAACAAAAACTCTAACCCTAACCACCATAATCGGCCATGATCGACCTCCCCTCTCCCTCTCCTCTTCGAATTCAGCCCTAGAACAAGCAAACATCATCGGTTTTGATCGATTACAAGCCATACAACGCGTTAGAATCATCAATTGCAAGCCATTACACGTTTAAAGGTTAGATTTTTACATGTTTTTGATGATTTTTCATGTTGGCCGAAAGTTCCATTCGAAACCAGAAATTGAAGGTCGATTCTTGGTTGTTTGTTGATGTTATTATGTTAGTTAGGTTAGATTGATGCTAGTTAACGTCGATTATGCAAGAAAGCTATGATTTTGATACGTTGTTCATAGGTTACTAATAATAGTAACTTTATTTTGCATGAATTGATGATTTGATGATGTATGAATGTTATGGATGTGTTTGTGATGATGATTAGATGCTAGGTTGATGATATGAACAATTGAAAATCAAGAAGATGTGTTATAGTTCATACATTGCTAAAAATAGTAACTTTTAGTGTTGAATGTTGATGAATCATGATAATTAGATGTTGTTGATCATGTCTAGATATTGTCATGGACTTGAATTGGTATGTAAATGATGAATTCATGAATGTCTTGGGTGTTTGATGAATTTGGGATGTACTTTCCCAAAAGGGAAACTTTATTTGTGCAAATCCTTGAATTGGATGATTTGAGCATGTTTGGGACATTAGGACCATGCTAGTGTGTTCATGGATGGTTTCTAAGGTGATCAAATGTGTTGTTTAGGTTAAAGGAATGTTGATTTGGTTTGTTACCTGTTTTGGCCTGTTTGTGGAAAAATCATGGTATGAGTCATATAGGTAAGCAAGGACTTTTGTTGATTGATAGTTGATTAGGAATGAACATTTAGGATGATATGAGCTATGGAAATTGGTATGTTAATGATCATCATACATACGTGCGAATCTGAGGCCCCTACTTAGTAGGATTGGCAGGGTTTAGAGTGTGAAGTCGTGGGTGGCTTCACATGGCATGTGATGCGTGATTTGATCCTTGTATGGTGTATTGTTTGTGTTATAGATGTTATGATCATGATAATAGTTTGAGATTCGCATGACTTGTATGATATCTGGCTGTATGATGATCTAATTAGTACATGTGGTTAATGAAGTGTTATATGTAATCAGTTTGTATGTTAATCATGTGTGATAGGCTGTTATGTTTGTTTGAATGGAATTTCACCTCTAATGTCACCAACCGGTCAAACGAGTCAACTGGGTCAAATATGTCTTGTTTTCTAAAACTTTGAGTTCCTTGGTTTGTAGAGCACTTAGGGTTTCATGTTGATTCGGTGTGCACGTACTTATGTACTCTTGTATTGTAGGTAACCTTTGAAGGGTTGCCTTTGCATCTATGATCGGTTCTCTTTAGTCATTATCTTTACACACCAGGTGAGTTCATGCCCCTCTATTTTTATAAACCTTCTTCTTGGGGGAGGTAGCATACTTGTACTCAAACACTATTTCATTATTATAAGTTGTGTATGTTTTAACATAGTGCTTAATACCTTGAAACTCCTCACACTTTCGGATCGTTAATAATGGTAACTAGCGGGAAATCTTGGGTAGTACTACTGTGTCTGACGAGCCCCACCTGTGCGACTCGAGGTCAAATGGGTGCAATATTGTCCTAGACACAAATATCGTCACGACCTGGCAAGTCGTGACGGGAGGCAACAAACGCAACAGAGTTAGCTTCGATCGATAAATCACTATGGTTATTACTTGTGAATATAGACTATCTATCTATTTCAATGCACTTCTTATGTTATGCAAATGTTATTGTTTATGATAAACGCAAACTCTTGAACTCACCAACCCTTGTGTTGACATTTTAGTATGATATTCTCAGGTTGTTAACTCTGCTTGCCATAGGAGCACCACACGGGTCCAGCATGCACTCTAAGACTCCATTTTAAAGACATAATTGTTGGTTTTTATTTATGCGTGTTTTAAATATTTTGGGTTGGCGCATGTTTTGCCAAATATGCATTTTTATATTTTGGGTTTGTTTTATTTACAAAACGCTTCCGCATGGTTTTAACGTTTGAACTTTGGTTGGTTTTATTTTAAATGTGGCATATAGTGTCGTTCTGAGTAACTATTGACTGTGATCCTGGTTTGTTCACACGCTTCGCGGTAAAACTCCGCATGTGGATTTTGAGGGTGTGACAGTGGGTAATCAGGATCTTCAAAGCCTGGTGGTTGGATAACATAGACTTCTTCATCAATTTTACCATATAAGAAGGTACATTTTACATCCATTTGGTAAACTATGAACTTCTTATGTGAAGCATAGGCTAGGAAGACTCTAATAGCTTCAATCCTTGCAACTGGGGCAAAGACTTCATCATAGTCTATCCCTTCTTCTTGAGTATGGCCTTGTGCTATCAGCCTTGCTTTGTTTCTGATGATGATACCTTATTCATCTAGTTTGTTCTTTAAAAGCCACTTTGTACCAATAGGATATTGCCGTTCAGGAAGATAAACTAGATTCCAAACTTTCTGCTTTCTGAGTTGCTGAAGTTCTTCTTGCATTGCTTCAATCCAACTATTGTCTTTCAATACTGTAGTTATGTTGGGTGGAACTACTTGTGAAAGAAAATAAGAGAACAGACAAATACTGGCAGCTCCCTCTTGACTTCTTGTGATTCTTTCATTAAGGTCACCAATCATGTTTTCTATTGGATGATACTTATGAACTATTGTTGTTGGAATTGATTCAACTGGAATAGATGATTCCAAGTTGGTGATGTTAGTTGACGGAGATGGATCCAGCTAAGATGGGGAATCAACAAAGTGGTCAAAATTCTCATGTTTTGGTTTTCTGATGCTGAATGAACTCCATCGTCATGATTTTGTGTTTCTGCAGATGTAGTTATAACTTCCGCAACAATTACAGGAACAACTACGGCTGTTGTAGTTTGTTGATCTGCAGATGTGAATATTGTTGGAATCTTTCCTGATGAATTGGGAACTTCAGATAAAGAATCATCTCCGGAAGTAGGAACATCTACGGATGTAGAAGGAACTTCTGCTGAAGTTGAATTTCCATTTCCATCAGAACTTCTGCTTGTTTCAGATACCACCTGTGAATCCAAGGATCAACAACAGTTAAAGTATGTGTCTGGGGTAATCTTGGAGGATCAGCTGTCAATGGCACTTCACTCATGCTTGGAGGGACATAAGGATAGCATGTATCCGTAGTACATGTAACATTCAAATAACTAGAGTTAAATGAATTTGTTAAAGCATCTATATCAAACAACCAAAATGATCCATTTACAGATTTTGGAAATAAGGATTCATCAAAAGATACATTAGGTGTTTCCTCCACAATTGTTATGATGTTGAATGTAGACTCTATATGATTTAGATGTTGATGAGTAACCAACAAAGAAACCATCATAAGCTTTTTTATCAAACTTTCCTAATTGAGCTTTGGTGTTTAAAATAGACACATGACACCCAAAAGCTCTAAGATATCCTATAAAAGATTTTCTTTTCAAAAAATTTCATAAGGTGTTTTATTATGTTCTTTGATAATTAAAGGTCTGTTCTAAACATTGCATGCCGTGTTCACTGCTTCTGCCCAAAATATGATAGGCAACTGTGAATCAGCTAGCATTGTTCTTGCTGCTTCAATTAAAGTCTTATTTCTTCTTTCAACAACTCCATTTTATTGTGGAGTTCTTGGTGCACTGAATTGTCCGGCTATGCCTTTATTCCTGCAAAAGGAATCTAAAACATGATTAACAAATTCAGATCCATTATCAGTTCTTAAGATTTTGACCTTTAAATCCAGTTGATTTTCTATCTTAGTGATAAACTCCATTAATGTTTCTGATGTTTCACTTTTATGTTTTAAGAAAACGACCCATGTGAATCTAGTGAGATCATCAACAATCACCAAACAATATTGCCTTTTACCAATGCTCAAAACATTGGTTGGACCAAAAAGATCCATGTGTAGTATTTTGAGTGGTGTTGTGTTTGTGTTGATTGTTTTGGACTTGTGTGACACCCTATGTTGTTTTCCTTTATAACATGATGAATAATGATTTGAACAATAAAATTCTTTCTTTTGAAGGCCAATGACTAAGTCATGTTTGACCAACTTATTCATGTTCTTCATGTTTGAATGAACCATCCTTCTATGCCACAATTGAGCTTCATCTTCTGATGACTTAAAGATCAGGCAGGTTTCATTGCTTGTCATAAAGGTGTTGTTCATATCCAAAACATAAGTGTTTCCTTTTTTTGGTGCTTTAAGAAGGATCTAATCTACTGGGACTTGAAAACCTAGCTTAAGAATGTAACAGAAAGAGTTATCAAATAAAGTGGTATAATTTTGATCACAAATTTGAATTACACTGAGTAAGTTGTATTGTAAGTTTTCACAAAAAATAAATTTCTCAAATTTGAGTACTCCATTTGTTACCATTCCTTCACCAACAATTTTACCTCCCTTTTTATCCCCACCAAATGCCACATATGAATCATTTTTATGTTTGAAATCATAGAGGAGAGAACAGTTTATTGTCATATGCCTGGAACAACCACTGTCAACATACCATTTGTTGTCAGTCCTCTATGGATGTTCCTGCAAAAATAATGAAATCAATTAGAAAGTGGAGCCCAAGCCTTAATGGTCTTGGGCTTGCCATTGTTATCTAGAATAGTTACTCTATCATGAATGAGCCTAGATGACTCAAGATTGCTTTTAGTCTCAATTGATTCATTATGTTCTGTTTGGGGTGAGGATGATTTTGTTGAAGATGGACTTGAAGCACTTTGATCTTGATTCACAGTCACTTTCTCTATCACTTCTTCCTTGAGTATCTTTTTCTTCAAACTTGAAGATGACATTTTGTTAGAAAAAGTTTCAGCATCTTTTGTTTTTGACTGTGGTACATGATTACCCTTTTTAAAGTGATCAAAGAAGGCTTCATCTTCTTGGTAACACTACCTTCTTGTGAGGTGTCTTGCTTTGAGGATGTTGGTTCTCCTTCTTCTTTGTTTGATCAGCAGCAGATGTTGGCTTCTTTACCTTTGGCATCTTTTGTTTTGGTTGCTGCTTCTTTTGTTTTTGCACCTTTGATTCTTCATTCTCAGAAGATTGTGAGTCTTATTCAGCATTCTCAGATTGTTGCTTCTTTGGCACTTTAGTTTTGTTCTTTTTGTTAAAGTAGCATTCTTGAGTAGAATGGTTCTTTTTGTTGCAAATAGCACAATGCTTATTGAAGTAGCAATCAGAAGTCATATGATTGTTCATATTGCATATGGAGCAATAGCTGCTGAAATAACAATCTTCCATGTTGTGATTATACATGTCACACCACTTGCAGTATTTTTCTTCAGCTTCACATTCAGACTCCACTGTCTTCTTCTACTTTTTTTTCAATTCTCTTTCAATCTTTGCAGCTGAAGTATCTTCTTGTTGTTGCTGAGGATTCACATCTCTTTGTTGTTTCTTTACTTTCTTGACAGTTTATGATTCAGCAAATGTCTTCTTCTTTCGTAGATCTTCTATTGATGATTGTTTTGATTCAGAAGATTGCTTCTTCCGCAGATCTTCTACAAAAGTTGACTTTGAATCAGATGAATGCATCTTTCGCAAATCTTCTATGAAAGTTGACTTTGGAACATTTTTCCTTTGCTTTTCTACGGATGTGTGAGGACCAGTCTTCTTCCTCAAGTGTTCTGCTAAAGTGTTTTTCTCTTCTTCCTCCGTAGTTCTTTTTGCTGACTAACTTTTGTGCTTTTTGTTGAGCTCCTGAATTCCTTTATTAAGCTGACCAATTCTTGTGTAGATGGTCTTCAACAAATTTCTTTGTTTTGGGGGATAAGGTAGCTTGATCTGCTCAAGGAATTTGGGAATTATAGGTTCAATTACCACATTCTTTTCCTTACCCAACCCAGCACATTCTTGTTCATTAGGCTCATCAACCTCATCCAGATCATCATAGTCATCAAAGTCAAATTCTAATTCATTTTGTTTTGAAAATTCTAATTCAGATGAATCAGTTTCACTGATTTCAGTATCTTCACCATTTACCACTTCATTATTTTCAACTTTATTCAGTTTTGGTGCTTGACACAAAAGGATTTGATAAATTGTTTGTCATTGACTCAGGTAGTTTGGTGTAATTATCATTCACTGGCGGTGCAACAGCATTAAATCTCAACCCATACCTGTTCTTTGATTCAATATGAGAATTTAACAGTTTCTCATATTGCTGTGATGATAATTGGAACTTCTGAAGTTTCACTTCAGCAGATGCATGATCAGACATGGACTTGGTTAAAGAGGTGGTCAGATGCTCAACTTGTGCTTTTAGATTATAATATTTAGACACAAGTTTATCTAAATCCTTTTACAAGAAAGTGATTTTGACCTGATACAGTTTATGTTCTCTTACATGAGATTCATTTAAAATCATTGTTTCTTTGACTTTATCAGCCAATTGTTGAGCATGGACCCTGTATCTCTCTACCTCTTCAACACATGTTGGTGAACATAACCTGTCCCTTACCTCTCTGGCCATGGATGGAATTTTGTTCTCCAAGTTTGCCATCAATGCTTGATTTTCCTCCTGCACTTCCTTCTCATACATGCTCCAGTCACAAGTACCATCCTGCAAAATAATCAAAACAGTTTCTTTAGCGTTACTGGTACCTGCTAAAGAGCTTGTGGCTGATGGGGATGAGATTGTTAGTTAAGGTTGTTTGAAGCTTCTCTGATTTGCTTGTCTTGTGTCTGTTGTTGATTGCTGATTGCTGTTGCATTCCCTTGAGAAGTGTCCATACAAATTGCTTTGGTATCACCTCACTTTTGATTTGTCAACACCAATCTTGGTTGTTCTCCCTGCTACAGATAGACCCTTGTTCCTTCTCATGTACATTTTGGCTCTGTAAGCAATCATGGCCATTTACCATTATAAATCCATTTCTTCAACTTCATCAGGATGAAGTTCTTCCAGGTCTTATTGGCAGATATGAGCAGGAGTCAGAGTACTACCCAAGTAAGCTTGAAAGCTTGAACTAAATGCTGCAAATACTGCTTTCTGTTCTTCTGTTTCTAGAACCACAGTGATTGGTTCAGATTTTGCTGTTGCTTTTGTTGTTTGATGTTCCCTTTGCTGCTGAACTTTTAGAATCATCAGATTTCCTGTTTGTTTTCTTATTTGAACTACTTTGAAAGTTAGATTTAGAAGACTTTGCTGCATAGAAACCAGCTTCTTCTTCATCATCACTTTCAGCACAAGAGCTTTCATCATCATCATTTGAGATGAATGCACTTTCGGTACCCTTTGTTTCTTTGAATTGGTATGGTGCTATTGATGCCTTTACACTCTTGTTCCTTGTTTTCTCATCTAACTCTTGCAACCAAAGTGTCTAACCCAATTGCCTTTAGATCAAGAGTATTCTTTAACATAGACACAGTTTGAGTCCAACTCTCTGGCAAGGAGTGGAGCATCTTTTTGTTCAACTCCTCATTGCTATACTTCAACTCAAAGATATTTATCTCAGTAATAAGTTGCATGTATCTGTGGAGTTTTTGAGGAACTGATTCACCCATAATATGATGAAAAGTCTCATACTGTGAATGAAGAGTATCCTTTTTGATACTTCTGATCTCATAACTTCCTTCACACAAAGTGTCATGAATTTTCCATAATGAGTTTGCTGTTTTGTATGCTTCACACCTGATCAAGAGGTATTTAGGTAAAGCCATAGTAAGCATACTACAGGACTTCATGTCGACTTTGACTTTCTTGGCATCATCAGGAGATAGATTTTTCAAACTTATGGGTTGATTATTATCTTTATAATCAGGTCCTAAAGTAGGTGGAATGTAAGGACCTTTAGTAATGGACACCCATAAGTCAGAATCTGTATAGTTTTCATGGTTCCTGAATCTGATTTCCAAGTTTTAAACTCAGATTTATTCTCCAACTTTGAAGGTTGATAAGCTCCAACTGCTGAATTGCTCATTTTAATCAACTTTGTTAATTATCAAAATTATCAATAGATCTAATACTCTATGAATGTGAAAAGTAAATGCAATGCAAACACACTCACACAGCAATAACAAATCCCTGATAATATTGATATTCAAATCAAGTGAGACAAAAATTCCTTTGAATTAATGACTTCTGTTGTGAATGGACTAATTAATAACACACTCTTAATTAAATAAGAAGTTGTGATCAAAATTAGTCAAATCGCTCAATAAATACATAGACGATTTGAAATTAAGATGTTAAATGATGATGGGTTTTGTTCAAACTTGTTTGAACGGCCTTGGGATATCCCACAATAACACAAATCCACGAATCGAAAGCAATTCTGATGCAAATCGAAATTAATCGAGCAATAGAACAGTGATTAATGATCAATATAACAAGGTTTTGATGATTTTCACCAATTACACCAATTAAAAATAAACAACCAATTAAAATAATCAAACTGATAGATCAAATGATCTAGATCAATGAGCACTAGGCTCTGATACCACCTGTGAATCCATGGATCGAAGCAGGAATTATCAGTTTGATTTAACAAATAAAGATCGCGGAATTATCAAGACTTGTTATTTAATTAATTGTTTATGAAATCGAAATCAACAAAGAACAGATGAAACAACTTGAAAATAGAATAAACAATGCAACAAAAAGAATGTTTCAAATGATTTTCATTGATCATGAATTGATTTCAATGATATTGATGCTATGCTTTGATGATTGCTATGATGTTCTTGGTGTGCTTGGTGTTTTGCTATGTTGATAGATTGATTGTTTTATTAAATGATCTTTCGATCGACTGATGATATCATTTCTAAGAGTATGTATCTCTATTTGTATATCGATATCTCTCTCAATCTCTCTCTATGTTTATCTCTTCCTATGATATATCTATTCCTATGATGTATATCTCTTCCTAAATTAATGCACCCATGCCTTATCTTTACTGGCAGAGGGATTCACTTTACAAAACAAATATTATTGATATGACATGGAATATTTGTTTGACATAAATAGTGTCTTCTGTGGTCTTTGACTTGATGACATCACATGTTGACTTTATGTTGCGTACTTGATGATTTGAGATCATACAAGTATTTTGTTCTTCCATAGGAATTGGTCTTCTGTAGGAGTTGGTCTTCCTTAGGAGTTGATCCTTTGTTCTTGAATTTCATCCTCAGGAGCAAACTTCCTTCTTCCAAGCAGCAACAACTTGACTTCAGAACTTGTTCTTCAGTAGATGTTGAGCTTTCGCAGGAGATCTACGAATATGTATTGTAATACTCGAAAACTTGGTCAAATAAATAAAAAGAAAAGTATGTATAAGAAAATAAAAGAAGGGGCAAAGATGAGGGGTGTTAAGTGTAAATAGTACACCAAAAAGTCAAAAGTTTCACTTTTAAGGCATGGTCACCCATGCCAAGCTTGTTCTGCTGCTGTGTTCGACCAAGAAAAGAAGGAAGAGCTGAAAACTCTTGATTCTCTCGGTTTGTTGAGGAAGAAGGCTGCATTCTTCGAAGGTTAGTGTGTTTATATATTAATTGGTTCGGTTTCTTTGTGGTTTCACCCTTAGAAATCGATTATTAAGTGTTTTTGGTGTTTTGGTGCTTGTTTGTGCTTGTTTTAGGTGTTTGAACTCGTGTACAAGCAAGTTCGGAGGAGTTTTGCTTGTTTGCTACACTAGGTGAGTTCTAGACCCCGATTTTTATGTGTTTTAAACTGTTTTGGGCTGAAAATGCATGACTAAAATGTTTTACAACTAGTTTATGTATACCTGTATGTTGTGTATGTTTATGCTTATTTTTGTGTTAGGTATGCTTAGAAATGTATGTTTAAGCTTAGAACAGGTGATGGAACAGGTCTGGGTTGATTCTGAAATGTAGAAATGCATATCTGGTAGACAAGCGCCCAAACGGGGCCCATACGCCTAGGATTATAGCATGAAACTGCCTAAGTTCAGGCCATGCGCCCAAACAGGGTCCATGCGCCTAGGAATTGCCTTAGAAAATCCTAAGTGGGGATTCATGCGCCCCAATAGTGTCATGCCCCCAACCCTTTGTTCAGGCGCCTAAGTGCTAGTCCATGCGCCTGAACAGTTCATGCGCCCAGAATGTAAGCTGAAATGCCTAAGTGTAGGATTCATGCGCCTGAATAGTGTTAATGCGCCTAAGCAGGGCTCGGGCGCCTGCATAGTGCCCATGCGCCTAAACACTTAGAAAATTTTCTGGAATTTGGGGAAATCAGAATTTTAGGGTTTGACCCTGGTTTGACTTGATGTTATTATCTGATTATTTTATTTATGTTTTGGGCTGTTCTTGTGTTCCTTATTATATTACGTGACTTTATGTGGTGTGGTTTTACTCTTATTCGTAAAGTATTATCTTTAAGAAGTGAAAAGATTAATGAAAGTGGAACATAAAGAATGTAAGAAAGTCTTGCAAGTAAATTCACAGGTGGTTCACAACCACTAGGTTGTTAGCTCAACTGTGTGCTGTTTAGCTAACCGTTGGATGCACACAGGGTCAATCGTTGAGATTGAGGGGACCATTGTCGTTGGCCCGGTACTGGAGTCAGCTATGTGCACCACGGATGGGGTCTATTATTAGACCTCAGGCCCAGTACCAGGTTTATGCGCATTATATGGGGGGTATAGCGCTTTGGTCCATATTAAAGTGAAAGATTAAAAGTAAAAGTTCAAGTGAATGACCATGGAAATGGTGAATAAAGATATTAATGTTGATAATGAATAATATTTGAATGTATGTATGACGTATGATCACATACTAAAGAATAAACAGTATTTTAAGGAGTATTTTCCTATCCAAAACTCATAATGTATTTTCACCATTTTAAACTAGAACTCACTCAGCAACGCTGACTTTTATGCATTTTCAGTTGGCAGGTAATTTTGCTGAGGATGGCACACGGGGAGGCTACTTGTCAGGGCTGGACTGGCATCCATTCATGATTAATAACATTGTTGTTTTGTAATGCGTTCTAATGATCTTTAGTAATTGATAACAAACACACATGTATTACTTAGCAACATAATTTATTAGTTAATGAATGGCTTTTGATGTTAATTCCGCTACCATGCTTTAAGAATTATGTAATGTTTTTATTTAATTATGTTGTGATTGACCACCTGTGAGGTCTCTGGGAACGGGGCCTTACATGTATTCCTTGTTCTTTGTTCCATAGAATATCTATGGAGGAATAACTTGTTCATCCGCAAAAGTTCTTGCACTTAGTCAATCTTTCAAATTGACCAAGTATGATGTTTTCCTGCAATTACACATACAACCAACACATAATATGGGTTAACAAATATATATAACCTGCATACAAAAAAAGATTTACAAAGGTTCATTACAAGAGATGACTTAATCATCTAAACCTAAATAATAGATCTAGACCCAACAGATGATGATGAGGATGATAGTGGTGATGATGATGATGAGGAAGGTGATGATAAAAAGGATGATGGGAATGATGATGATCAGGGTTGTGATGTAGGTTCTGCAGCTGGTACTTCATGATCATCGGGTGCTGACAATGTCTCCGGACCAAGTCCCGATCCAGCTGTAGAAGAGGCTTACGAGAAAGAATTTTACACTTTCCAGCAAAAGATAATTACTGAGGAGAAAGAAAAAGAGTTTGGGGATTTTGATGATTTAGAAGAAGGAATAAAGTTACAGACATATTTGGAAATAGTCTTAAAGACTTGTTTTCAGACACTTTGATTAAAGAGGGAGAGATCGTAGGAGAGTCGAGCATTCCACAAACGACTGATGAGACAGCCAATGTTATAGGTCAAAGTGTTGAGCGTCAGGTTGGGAACTTAACTGTTGCAGCTCCTCCTCCACCAGCTTATATTCACATGCTAAGGCATTCCAAAACTTTCACGAGGTATGGGAACTCAGAACCTGTTATCAGCTGGGCTTACGATGAAGAGAAGAAGATGTATATAGTGAAGAGAAAGGGTGGAGCTATTGAGTACTTCCAAGACGAACACGATTTCCATTCACTCAGAGCAACGGATTTATATGCAATGGTTCGTGTTCCGTTCATTAACCCTAGTAACTACAGCAAGGCGAATTGGATCAGAAATATGATTAGGAAGCAAAGCAAAACCAACTTCAAAGACTTCAAAACTACTAAATCTAAAGTCATTGAAGATGAGACCCGGATTGATCCAAACACTAACAAGCGTATGAAGATAAGGGTTTATAGACATCCGAGATATGCGAAGAAGATCCCTATTCATGCTCCGGTGCTAGTTAACAGCTTGTCAAAGCTAATAGGGTGGAGTTGTGAAAAGGAGACGGGACACACGTTGATCAAATGTGGAGAAAGAGAATACCGTGTCATCGACCCTGTGGATTTGCTCAAATTTCGAAAGGAAGATTTGATGAAGTTGCAGTCATGTCCAATTGAAGCTGATGGTTTGTCCAATTGAAGCTGGTGAATCTGTACATTTCATAGCAGCACAGTTCGGTTGGATGATCATGATGGCCTTGAACAACAAGATGTACGCTTATGGAGGCAGCTATCAGATTGATGATGTGGACTTCTAAGAGCATTGATTTACCGAGCCTAGGGAGAGATTGTAGGGGTTGAACCTAGAGGCTCGGGAAATCAAATCAAGATAAGAAGATCAAGCCATGCGAGAAGTCAAGTTACCGAGCGAAAACTGCTTCTCGCGCGACAACATCAAGTCGCGCGAGAACTAGTGACTCGCGCGAGAACTCTTAGTTTAGTATAAATAGGAGTTTTGTAATGTAATTTGTAAGCTTTTTGTTCATTTTCTGATTTTGTAATTACTGTAATTTGTAATCAAATCAGAGAGCAATACTACTCTAAGTTATTTGCATCTTGTGTTCATGTTCATCAATTGATTCAATCTTAACCGTAATGTCAATATTCCACGTTTGAATTACGAGATCGATCTACATATTGTATTGATCCTTACAACATGTTTAATCTTTCATTAATAGTTTTTATTCCATCTAATTTATAAAAAAGGTTTTAATTTTTAACGTGTCTAATATATACACATTTCTTAAATACATTTTAATCACTTGATAAATGTAGTAAGACAAAGCATTTATAATTGAAAATACAAATTCAATTTTTAAAATGTTTTATAATTTATTAGGATCAACCAGGTGTATCTTAAAATGCATTTAATCTTTTATAAAAACATTCACTTTAACTTTTTGGAAAACATTATTTTAATTAAATAAACATTTCAAAATCTTTTTTAAACAAAGCTAACCGATATGATTGAAATGTTGAGCATTTTCATTTGTTTTGTAAATAAATTTGTTTATGACACGTAATCAACCAAATTTTACTTTTCATGCATGTTCATTTATTAAATATACAAACGTAAATGAACTTATCATTAGACCATTCACGAACGGTTCCGTCAGCATTCGGTTCATTTGTAGTCTTAGTCGCGCTTATAAAAATTACATCTTACCTTAACCATATTTATGGATAAATAATGCTTTTTTTAGTTTTTTTTAATCTAGAAAACATTTTTATAGGAAAGTTCCCGCGATACAGTTCCTAAATTAATCATAAAAATGTTTGAGTGAATTGTCGTTTTTGTTAGTGTGATTTGGTTACATTTGCTAGTGTTATCTCAAAATACTTTTTCTTGCATTGGGTCCCCATGGTTTGAAAAAATTGGCATTTTTATCAAAAAATGTTAGCTTCATTAGTTTATAATGTTAAATATTTATCATTAATAGGGTACTTATGTAAATTTTCATATAAAAAATAAAATACTAATGTATGTTTACGTGTTGATGAAAAAATTTGATTCATGAAATTTATGTTTTTTAGATGAAATTAAATGACAATATTTTCAAACCTTAGGTAGCTAAATACAAAAAAAGATATTTTTCGATAAAAATAAAAAATATAACCAAACCAAAGAAAGAAAAATAACAATTTACTCAAAAGGTTTAAAAGATGTAAAATTATGTTGACATTGACATCTCAAAATATTTTTTTATTATAAATAATTGATAATAGATAAGAGGACACTTAAATGTAGGGTTAATTACACGATGCTCATTTGGTACCTAACTTACAAAACTTACATAAGTTACATGCTTAATATATAATCTATATATATCTAAAAGATTTAACAAATCCATTTAATTAATATATAGATAAAAAATTATATACATACATATATACATACGTAGTGTTGGGATATGATTATATACAAACTTATTATTTTATAAAAATCATGAGAAACAATCTTATTTCTTCACGTGGACTGTTTTCTTAGTAGGTAGCAAGGGCAATCTTGTCATAACAATTTAAGTTTGTTTTGGTAACTCTTTATTTCATACAATTCAAATAACTCCTAAATTAATTTTCTAATTCAAACGTAGTTAACTAACAGAAATTGTAATTTTATATTAATTCATTATTTCATCTCCAATTGCATTCACATTCAAACCACTGCTGTGATCACATTTTTTTTGTCGACAGTGCTATTTTACATTTATGGGCTAATTAAAGTTAATGTGTTATTTTAGCTATATGTGCTACTTTTAGTTAAATTTTGATGTTTTTTTCATTGTTAAAATGATATTACTTTGAAAATAAATTTTATTGAGGTACTACTTTACTTTTGTTAAGTGTTTATTGGGCATTTTTGAGTATCGTTTTAACATTATAAAGTGTTGTGTTGATATTATGCAGTGCTATGTTCATTAAGTAATGTTTTAAATGTATGTGCTACTTTGAGATAAAAATTGATGTTTTAATTGTTAAAATAGTGACGTGTTTTAAGAATATAGATTCAAGTGCTACTTTTATATATGAATTGATTAGTTTGTGTTATAAAGTTTCAGTTTAAAACTATAAAGTGTTATTTTTTTTGTGTGCTATTTTACGAAAGTAGCACAATTTATATTTATTAAGTGCTACTTTCGAAAACTTTTTAAAAACATCTTATTATTTTTTTAAAAAAATATAGTAATATTATACACATATTAAATATAAAAAATGTTTGATTTTATGGTATAATGTTTTTAAAAAAAATAAAAAAGTATATAAAAACATGTTTGTACCGGAACTATCCTCCGTAGTGTTGTACTTATCACTTATTGAATATTGATGAGTTGTCATCAATCTTAGTTATCAATATATTTAATCAATGCATCAAATCTGTTCTTATGATTTTTAGTTATTATAGAGTTTGTACCGGAACTATCCTCAGTAGTGTTGTACTTATCAAAATGCCAACCAAATATATCTACAATATTTGAGAATTGTTAAAATCTGGTCAAACTAATCAGAAATTTTATATTTATAAAGACTTGTTATTGGAAATTCACACTACCCTTCCATTATCATCGTATCTAATGGCAAAAAAAAGTATTTAACCCTGAAGCCACTCTTTATCAAATAGAAAAGAAGTAATCTAGTAGAGCATGCTAATATTATTTAAATACTTGTTAGGTTATATACCCGTGTATACAAGTTGAATAAATTAGCATATTTTAAAAAAAGTACGTGCATTAACTATAAATCTTTAAATATTATTTATACATAACAATTGATGTTTTATTTGTAGATCTATCATCTTTATATAATATTAGTAGTTTAACTTATTCTTTGCTTGTAACTTTGAATAACGCCACATATAATTAGCCATGTGGGAATACCAGTTGTCTTAAAAACAAACCAACCTTTGACGTTGACTTTTATTGCAACACATACTTAAATTGGAAACTATCTCTTTTGCTTATATGACTTGATTACGAAGTGATATGACTTGTAATTTTGTTCAATTACACAAACCATTTCTCTAATCAATATTTCTTAGTAACATTACTGGACATCTACCCTTAGTACTAAATGATGATTTGGAAGACCTGAAATTTTTAAGAAATTTTGAACATCAGGTGAGCATATGTTTTCTTGTAAAGTATCCTTCAAAATATTTCTTTTGATAAAGTTGTAGCATTTTGTCACCATTATGTTATTATTGAAACAAGCCTTTTGTGTACTTTTGACATTTGTATGTAGAAGGATTTTCAGCTAACATTGGTTTATGTACAAACAAACACTCCTGCATATGTGAAAATAATAGCAAACTATAAGTTGAATGATGTAAAATGTTGAGATATAGAATCCCAATTTTTGATTGGAAAATAAAAACAAACTATAAGTTGAATGATGTAAAATGTTGAGATATAGAATCCGAGTTTTTGAAAAAAAAAAGACGTTCTCATCAATGACTATAAGTAAAAATCATTTGGATCCTTGAAACTTGGTCATTTTCATAGGCTGATGATACGTAATTATATGATATAGTCGTACTTGAGAACATCAAGATCTTTCAAAAACATATTTATTTGAATTCTATCACTATGTTTTGTTAAATGATAATATAAGGATCAGTACAATACAAATAAGATCGATCTCGTGACGAGAATGCGAAATGTTAATATCACGGAATAGGATTGAAATGTAAATGAAAAACACGAATGTAAATAAATTTCTCAATTCTATTGCTCTCTGACTTTGAAAGTGTTACAAATGAGTATGAAATCAGAAAAGTATAAAAGCTCACTAAATTACATCACAAAACATCTATTTATACTAAACTAAGAAGTTCTCGCACAGTTCTCGCGCGACTTCCTAGCTCTCGCGCTAGATATAGTTTTTGCGTGGCAACTTCAGGTTCTCGCACGACTTGATCTTTATAAATCTTGATTTGATTTTCCGAGCCTCTAGGTTCAATCCCTACAATCTCCCCCTAGGCTCGGAGAATCAATGTCTTTAGAAGTCCACGTCTGCAACCTTGTAACTGCCCCCATATGCATACATCTTGTTGTCCAGGGCCTTCGTAATCAACCAACTGAACTGTGCTGCTATGAAATGAACATATTCATCGGCTGCAATTGGACATGCCTGCAAACTCATCAAGTCTTCTCTTCTTCTCTTCCAAATTTGAGCAAATCCACAGGGTCGATGATACGGTATTCTCTGTCAACACAATGTACCAACGCGCGTCCCGTCTCCTTTTCATAACTCCACCACATTAGTTTAGACAAACTGTTAACTGGCACATGAGCATGTATAGGGATCTTCCTCACTTATCTTAGATGTTTATAGACCCTTATCTTTATTGGCTTGTTCGTATTAGGATCAATTCGCATCTCATCTTCTATCATTTTGGATTTGGCAGTCTTGAAATCTTTGAAGTTACTCTTACTCTACCTACAAATCATATTCTTAATCTAGTTTCCTTTGCCATAGTTGCTTGGGTTAATAAATGGTACATGACCCATAGCATATAAATCTGACGCTCTGAGTGTAGGGAAATTGTGCTCGTCTTGATAATACTCTATTCCTCCACCCCTTCTTTTAATAACATATCTTCTTTTCCTCGTGGTATGCCCAACTAATAATAGGTTTTGAGTTTTCGTACGTTGTGAAAGGTTTGGAATATCTCAGCGTGTCAATATAAGCTGGCGGAGGAGGAGCAGCAACTGTAAGATTTCCGACCTGACGTACAGCACTTTGACCCGTTTTATTAGCTGTCTTCCCAGTCGTTTTCTGAGTGCCTGACTCTCCAACAATCGACCCTTCTTCAACCAAGATATCTGAGAATAAGTCCTTAAGACTATTCTCAAATATGTTTGTGTAATCTATGGTCTCATCCAAATCTTCAAATGTACCAAAATCCTCAGTGTCTCTTCAGCAATAATCTTTCGCTGGAAAGTATAGAATTCTATCTTGTAGGCTTCTTCAGTAGTAGGATCTAGAGGTGTATAGTCAACTGAGTCATCGGGACTTGGTCCGAAGACATTATCAATACCCGACGAACCAGAAGGACCAGCTGCTGAACCCATATCTCCGCCCTGATCATCATCATTATCCTTCTTGTCATCTTTATCATTACCCTCATTATCATCACCATCATCTCCATCATCCTAATCATCCAAATCATCATCTTCATCACCACTGAAATCTATCATCCCCAAATCATCATAATCATTAGTAGGCTCAGGGATAGGTATATCATGTTCAGGCTCCACAAACGCCTCTCCAGTAAAAACAACATGTTGATCCTCAGTAGTTGTAGTATGATCAGCCGTTGATGGCTCTTGATCAACATGAGTAGTCTCTATTGTCCTTTCTGTAACAACAGGATCAACATCATGCTCTGTAGTATTCTCAGGATCTTGAGCAACTTCGGGATCAGCAGATTACTGTCCACTTGATTCTCCAACTTTCGTGGTTCGTTGTTGAGTAAACGAAAGTGGAACACGAGACGTGAGATCTCTAATATTCTACTCTAGAATCCAAACATAGCTAAAAATGAACTGTTGCTGATGTTCAAGATTCTTGATCCTTTCATTCTTCTCAAACATTTGTCTCTGTAGATCTTCAATCATCTGTGTCTTTTCCAACATCTCCTTTTCTAACGTGTTTAGTCTTTGCTCAAGAGTCACAGATGTAGGTGAACTAGTTGAAGCACTAACACCTTGTCTTTGCGTATGAGGAGTACTTAGAAAATCTTCCATCCCGACAGACTCATCAAATCCTTAATCTCTAGGAGGAGTGCTCAACACATCATCAGTAGTGGGCATGGCAGATGATGTTACAATAGTTGATTCTATAACAATCACTGGAGTCTTTATTGATGTAGCCTTACTAACTGTGACTGAAGTCTCTGATATAGGCACATCTTCCTCTGACACAGTGGTCACTGACACAGTGATCACTGGGGTCCGACGCTTTCTTAACACACCTCGTCCTTTACCCCTACCACGTGGACTTTCAGCTATCTTCCTGGCCATTCTCTTCTTTCTTCCTCGTGTGGTCGGTGAATCTTCAGGAACCAAATTAGCATCACGTTCCTCAGCAGTGCATTTGGTAGGTGTTTCTTGCACTCTGGGACGTTCTTGCAAAACATAGGGTACGTTCCCAATCTGATCACTGTCTGTTTCACTCCTAGAACTAAACCAATAATCGATCTTAGCATTTATTGACATGCCAGCTGGTTGAGAACTACCAGATGCATCTTCAAGAACATTGGATGATGGGCTTACTTGCTCAGCTTGAGGAGCAACTTCTTTAGCTTGTTGTGCCTCTCCCTGATAACCCTCTATAAATCTCCCAAGTTTGGCAAAATGAGTGCCATCCCATGCATTCCTCCTAGCTCCCAGTAAGTAAGTGAATATATCTTTTTTCATCACCATAACAACATAGGTAGAGGAATCAGATATGGCTAGCTTAGGATGAGCAGCATTTGCTATCAGCTGAATGAATCGGGGATACAAAATGAACTTCTTCCCCACAGTAGCTATCATATTCTTCTGCATCTCTGAGAAGATAGCTTTGGATATGCTGTAAGGTAGATCATCAACTAAGGATATTAGCAGGGATCCGAATACTGCACTAAGACTATCCATTCCTGCCTTCAAGTTGCTCAAGCAATGGATCACCACATGAAGATACTTCCAGAATGGAGGTAAATATTTCTTCTCCAAAGAAGGGTACCGATGATCATATCCCATTTTCTTCAAACAGTCTCTTGCCACATCATCATCTAACGAGACTAGCACATTGCGTTGATCTTTCGATAATAAAACACTGATAATCACTTCAACAGTGATAACAATCCTCTTGCCTTTAACTGTGGCAAATATACATGGTTCACCCTATTCATCTCTCTCATTTACTGCAGTTAGCCAGAACTTATCAGCCACATTTGAGTAGATAGTGGGGTTAGCAGTAATAGCATGATGAATCCTGGAAGTCTTTAATCCGTCAATCAACGATCTGAACAACGCTTTATCTTCTGGAACATCTCCAAGATAAGCGACTGCGTTATGGTTTTTATTAAAACCCATTGGTCTAGCCATCTGAAAAATTACATAAACTTGGATAAGTACACAATGAAATTTTCTGAATTTCAGACTTAGAATTTTTTTTGAAAAACTTAAACTTCTCGCGCGAAAACTCAAGTTCTCGCATGAATATGAGTTTTGACAAAAGTCAACTTTTAGCACGACTAGTCAAAGTTTCCACGCGACAAGTTCCATGCGACAAGTTCTGTGCGAATTCAAAATTCTCGCGTCTGTTCATTTTCAGAGACTTTTCGCATGCGACAGGTTCTGTGAATTTCAAATTTTCAAATTAAGCAAATTCAGAGTGTTTCAACAATTAGAATATATTCATTTGTTGTCGATTAAGTTATTATTAAGGTTTCCTATGGTTAATTTTGTTCAATTTTAGTCCATTTGTCCAAAAACAAACGGTCATGAATCAAACATTCATAAAATCAATCAAACTCCATAAATCTACCTTATCAATCACTATAATATCAATGGACGATCACAATGATCAATAATATCAAGTATGATAACGAGAACACTTAGAATTTTTAAGAGTGAAAATCATAAAGTTCTCGTGCAAATTATGCACTTCTCGCACAACTGTTGCTTTTATAGCCATCTGACTTCTCGCACGAGAAGTCAGAGTTTTCTCACACAATGACTTTTTGCTTCTGTGTACTTTTCGCATGCGACTAGCTTAACTAGTAACATCACATTTCACACCACTTTTAAATTTTTTAACTTTTTCAAATTTATTTATACTGGTAAACCATTTGATTTGTTATAAGTAAAAGTATGTTACTAAATGTTTGTAATTATCTAAGAACCCTTAATTTTGTGAAATTTTGTAAATCAAAAACAAACTTTAACATAAAACAAATGAATATTTTCTTTATACTTATAACTTAAATGTTTTTGGTAAATTTTCAAGTATAGAATCATATTTCTTATAAAATCGATCATTACCAACGTCCAGCTTTATATAAATAAGACTGGTTATGTTGATTGTCAATATATTTTATCCATTTTAAACTTAGACTTTAATATTTACTTTGACACATGTTCTGTGATGTTATCATGTTTAGATTGAGTTATATGAAATCTGTGAATTTCACAATAAAAAATCCTCTAGAACTCTTATCCAGTTTCAAGACACTTTTGAGAATTCAAATCACCCCAATTTGACCTAAAGCTTTTACCTCTGATCAGCACTTTCAAATTTTTTTTATTATAATATCTATTTAGAGCATAACTAGCCTGAGAAACGTTTCTGAACACAGAATATTAACAACTTTTAGGACTTATTAACTGCCAGTCAGACTTATGTTTTGCCCTTGCAAGATGTTTAGGACTTACATGCCAAGTCGGACTTACATGCCCCATCTTTTGATTTTGCCTCCTGTGTCAGAACATATTCTCAAAAAAGAAAATATTTATCATATAGTATGTATATTTTATGATATATCTTTTATTATTGCATATTGGTATCTTTATTCCTATATGGCCTTTTGGCATCTTTTTGCTCTTTTTGATAATATTCATTTTCTCTTTTTGTCTTTGCTTTTCATATATTTTTCTTGTTTTGATATTTACATATACATATTTCATATATCTTCTGAAAGACACTGAATTAGATAGTAACTGCCTTGAGTATGACTAGACTGTAACTCTTAGTTTGTTTTAGCTTGGAATCAGTGTTACCACAAAACCTTGATAAGTAACCCACTTTAATCATTTTGAGTTTACTTTAAGTGTATCACAGATCATAGTGTTTTTCGGTATTGGAAGTCAAGCCTATCAACATATCAAACATAATCCAAGTTAGTTTCTTTTATGCCTTAAGATGTAATAAATCAAAATTAAGAAATGTATTATCATTTCCTATATATCTTTGAAATTTTTAATTATCTTAATATGTGAAACAAAATATTTTTATAAATTTTCTTTTACTCCCCCTAAGAAAAAAAATATTTTTCTAGACATTTTCAAATTTTTTAAGAACAAAAATATTTTTCGAGACATTTTCAAATTTTCTCCCCCTAAAATTATGATTATCTGCGAAGAAAATTATAATTTTAACCAAAATGAATGAAAATATTTTTTGAAAGGGTTTATAAAAAATTATTAATCAAAGTTAATCATTCACAGAGATTAAATTAAGAAAATTGGCCATAGAATGAAGTATTAATAAACCATTTAAAATGTATAATGATAGAAGGTTATTATGGAATTGTTAATATATATATTTGACTAAAATATAAATATTGAAGTTTTTTTTATTATTTATCGAAAGTTACAATTACAATCAACAGTTAATTACGAATTTGAGTAAAATATAAATATTTATGTTTTCTTTTATTTTTATTATGATATTTAGGAAGGTATAAAAATTTTAAAATTTGAAATTAAAATATTAAATATAGATGGTATAAACTAAAATAGAAGATATTAATTAGTTTGTTATGAGGGGAAAATAAAAGATGAGAAGGTTTAAAAAGATGCCATTGTATAAAATCATTTTGATTTATTAGAAGTAGGATTTGTAAATGGTAAACAATATCCATATTAATAAGAATAATATTTGAACCTTACCAAATAAAAATAGAGAGAGGTTTTGATGATTTTAATTATTAGAGATAATTTATAAAGGTGATATCTATCAATTAAATAGAAATTAGTGAAACCTAAAACATGTAACAGAACTTATAATTTTAAGTTTTGGTAAAATTTGTTTTTTTCTTAACTAAAATGCATATTTTTACTAATGTTTGCTTTATAAAACCACCCATAGTGGGTGAATGATACTAATAGAAAAGTGATGCCATGCAGGCACCACATTACAAGTGGTATCATAGTGATAATGGTCTATAATGGGTTAGTGATTGATATGCATAAGATAATGCATTTCCCCCGTTCATTTTATCCCTGATTTATATGTTATTTCCGGAGAAATCGGTAGTTTTGATACTTAAAATTTTAACATGTGTTTTTAGAGGAAAATGGACGAGTTGTTGAAGTTTGTGTGTACGAAATCAAGAAAACATAGATTTCAATACCCTAGATACGATCGCGCCAAAGGCCTGGTGTGGTCATGCCTAGTCAAACGCTGGACACGTGATCCAGCCCATGAGTGCACCCTTCCAAAACCCTAGCAGACACGATCGTACCAAATCTAGGAAATGATCATACCAAGACCGATGTAGGCAGTTTATGATCTCCAAGCTTGAGTTCAGCACAAATATGCCCACACTTAGTGGAAGATGATCTAGCAAGAAGAAGGAGATCATCTCGTCCATCATCAAACATTGTAGTAGTCAGTTGATTTGTATTTTCTTACTATGTATTGTATAATCACGATGAACTACTTTGTTAAGATTATCTTGATGATGAACTAAATATCTTTATATAAACTTGGTTTAAATGATAAACTCCTGCTAGTAGTTGTTATCATGTGTGATTATTTGACATGATTATACGATTATGATAATGTTAGCACGATTATCCTTTAATAAACATGTGTATGTAAGGATCTTGAATAATTATTTAAGCTAATCAATAACTATGCATGAACTGTTAAAAAAAACTCTTTGTTTAAATATTTGTTCATGAACATTGGATGTCTTTGTGGATGGATCTTGGTATCACATTAAAGGTAATGGGTAAAGTTTAGATATGTGGGATAGATCCATATGTATGCATGCTATCACATATTTTCAAGAAATTTTTTAAGAAAGGTGTTGTAATTGCTATGCTTTGATATATTATTGGCTAAATTTTTCTAGGAACAGTTAATGCAATACTACTTTTATAACCATGATATGGATAACAAAGGTTAAAGGAATGCATGCTAATGTTTATTTTATGCAACGTGAGGTGGTAAATATGTAATTGGTCATTTTATCTTTTGAATTGGAGGCTAGTCTAATGTTTATCAACTAATTGCATAGTATTATCACAAGAACATTAACACGTGATTTAACGTGTCCATCAAATATAACATCCCTAATAGGAGTTTTGTCTTTCCCGAAGAATCTTATGACTTAACGTCGCTAGTGGGAGCACCATCTGCTAATTAAAGTGAATACATTTCTATTTTGATACATGTTATCACATACTAGTCGGAAGGATTCTAGATCCAAGGTGGTATGATCTTTGTACTGATTAACTTCATAGTTTATTTAGTTATTAGTATTCTTTACAAATTAGTCAATTAACCGAATCATGGTTTATGTCGACTAAACATTTACTACGATCAAGCATCTGGAGCTTCTTTGCTTGCACGAAACTCGATTCTTATCAATGCCATACGACCATCACAAGACCTATCTGAAAATCTAAACATATATATTTATGCGCTTCATGCACATGAGTGATAGTAATAGAGTTTGTAACAATTAGTTATTAATTAACTATTTTAACATAATTCTTATTTAGTTTTAGATAATTATTTTGAAGTTCAATATTTTAACAAAATATGATATAACATCCTTAACTAATACAGAATAATTAATAACCATTACATGCTAAAAGAAATAAAGATTAACACTTCAAACTTGACATTTTTTTTACAAATGTTCGATCAAAGCGGCTATAAGGCTATCATGCATTTATCTATTGCGTATTTTCATACGATTTGCTCAACTTTATTCTTCAATTCATTGAGCTCATCAAAAGTGACATTGTCTTCTTTGTAGTTTTGGCAAATCATTAGCCCATATCCTCCATAGTCATATTATGTAAATCAAGCAAGCATAAATTGCATTCCAATTTTGTTCTTATGCTCAGTACATGTAGGATTCGCATGGAAGTGCCATTTCTCTTTCAACAAGCCAATCATATGTTTGATTTCCCTTCAATTTATGAGCTTTTTTTAAACGCCATCGCCTATCTGTTGAATCATAAGAAGGATGAAGCTACCTAAATTCTAAGTTCAGTCTCTATCTACATATGTTGATATATTCAAGAACTGAACTTCTATGAATTAGCACTTGCTCATATGCTGATTATCTACTAATTCACTGGTGCATTAGACAAGATTGTCAGTATCAAAGGTAGTGGTGACAACATACTTCTGTAACTGCTGATTCTTCTGAAGTATTGATTTCTTGTCTTTGTTCTACATATCTTTGTAGCCAATAGTAATGCACGTTTGTGGTATGCCATAATGTGTAGATCAGTGGCTGAAACATGCCATTGATCCTGAACCTTGAATAAATGATTAGGATTCATTCTAGTGTTTAGTTTTCATAGTGTAAATACCTCATACTTGTATAGTTTTGGGGTTAGCTTGTTTTTGCCCACTTGTTATCTGCTGTTATTATAGTTTGTAATTAGAAAAGATATCAAGTGAATACTTTGAAAGAATTTCTTGTGCAATTATTTAATCAAAGTGTTTGTGTTTGTTAGTTGATATTCAACTTAGATTCCGCATTTACTAACTACCGATCGTTAGAAAAGTCTTGTTTAATTCAAACCCAATCCAACAAGTGGTATAAGAGCTTTGGCTCTTGAATTGCTTGAAGTTTTCTTTCCAATAAATTACTTGTTTTCTTTTGATTACACTTTCAAACACCTTATTCCTTCATACTCCTATCCACATTATTTCGAGTAAGCATGACTTGGAAACGGTACTCAAACCAAATGCCTAATGTTCACTCCAAATGATTATGATATTTGGAAAATTAGAATAGAAGATTTTCTAAGGAATCAACATCTAAGGCTGTGGCTCTCAATTCTAAATGGACCATATGTCCCTATGGTTGAAGCTGCTGGTGAAGGAGGATGTATGATTCTCAAAGATCCTACAAAGTACTCAGATGAAGATCTAAAGAAGATTGATATAGATTCAAAAGCTTGTGGTTGATGAGGATGAGCATACCCAACAACATCATTCGTGGCTTCAAGAAGTTCATAACTACACAAAAGTTGTGGGGAGCTTTAAATGCTAGATTTAAAGGAAAACGAGATGTCTAAAAGCAAAAGTTCAAAAACTTTGGTTTCACAAGGGGAGATACTATGACTTCTACATATCTCAGATATGTCGAACTGCTAGACTCTCTTAACGATACGGGGGTGAAAATGGAGAAAAGTTATTTTCTCAGAAAGTTCTTGAGGTCACTATCAAAGATATGGATAGTGTATACAATGTCCATCAAAAGAAATGAGAACCTGAAGACTATAACACTTGCGGAGCTTGCAGGACCGGTGAAGGGGGTTCAATGCAACAGTTTCACAATGTTTGGAGAGACTTAGAACACTTAGCTGATCAAATAGGGAATTGACTTAAAGGTGAAACAAAGAACACAAGTAAAGAACAGAACAAGAACACAATAGATGGTTTTCAAGAATGTTGTATATTACTTTCAAGTTTTTTTTACAAAGTGTTACAAAGCTTAATTCTAATGCCAAGTACTTGAGATACTTTATACTACATCCTATAGCTGTCCATACTTTGAAGGCCAGCTGGAAATACAAATCTAGACAACAAGATCAATGTAAAGTCAAAAGGCAGATTGCCTTTTGACTGGTAACTATGACATGCCATAGCTCACATCCTAATATATTACAAAAAGGATAAAAGTACAGTAAAAAGTTACAAACACTATGACCATATTCTACAATTGAAAAAATTATGGATTGTTCACTAACTCATATAAGTTGGTGAGTCTTCGGAGATGGCAGCGAAAAGTGGTTCAACTTTTGTCAAAAGTAAGTTAGATAAAGCATGTCTTCCCTGTCTTTGGAAGAAATCAATCTCTTGGCTTCGGAAGACTTTGTCTTGAAGCTTCGGAAGACTTCATCTTTGGCTTCGGAAGAAATGGTCATTTGGCTTCGTAAGATTTGATACTTAGGGGTTGTTTGTTTTTTTCAACAAGCTCTTCCTGACCACTTATGTCTGCGCCGCGCAGACTACACTCAGAGGTTTACTTCTGCAGACTGTTTGATTTTTCGAAGACTTTTCATTAAAAAACGTCTGCGCTAGGTCTTCTTGGTGCAGATATGGAAAAACCTCTTCTTGCCACTTCTTATCTCTTCTCCATATAACTTTACAAAAGTGAAATTGAACCCTGAAATTGAACCCTTAGGTCGAACTCATTACCCTGCGTCTACCTCCTCTCCGCCACCCTAACATTGCGATGACATCACCGCCCCGCCACCGCCCTTCATCGACACCTCCGCCTTCCTCTATTTCAGGTAATTTTTCTCAAATGTGTGGTTTTTGTTTTGATTGGATGTGCGGTTTGAAATAGATGTGCAATTTGTGCTTTTTGATTCCAGAAGAAACACAAGCAATGAAGCAGAATCATATCAGAATCATATGTTTTCAATTTGTACAATTTGTGCGGTTTGAGTAAATGAGTATTGTTTGGGAAGGAAAAACTCTGTTTAGTTGTAGTTTTGTATCAAATATGTTTGTAATTTGTATCAAATTAGTTGTAATTTGTAAAGTTTAGAAATTACGTTTATTTTAATTACAGACTGTTTTTACAGTCTGCAGATGCTAAAAAACAAACAGCCTTCTTCTTGCAGACTGCAGACGTTTAGTCCACCTCTTCTCCTACAGATGTCTGCAGATGTGATCCGCATACTACAGATATTTTTCTGCAAAAAAAACAAATAGCACCTTAGTGTATTTCATTGAGTTGTATCAAATCTTCTAAAGTAAATTCCTTGTACTTCACAAGTGCATGCGGAGAGCTCTTTGGTTGCATCAGCCTCTAAGTATAATCCTTACAGAGCTGTATGGTGTTTTAAGTGTTTATCAAATGGAAATGGATGCTGATGAAGAATCACTCGGCAGATTATCAAACTCGTCAAAGTCCTCAGCACTAATGGCACCCATTCGTGAGCCCTTTCACTCTCAAGCCTATCAAGTTTCGATGGTGATTTATCAAGTACCTATGATTACCTATCCGGAATCTCCAACTGCTGAATCACAACCATCATCATCTTTCAGTAGATGGAATTAGCAGTCATCACCATCCATTTCATCAAACTAGTTTTCATGCTTAGCTTTCGTTAGTGAGCAAGCAAACTTCTTTCAACTTTCTAAAGAAGTTCTGGAATATATGTGTCCATATGATCTTGAAGAGCTGGATATCAACTATAAAATAACCATGTTCTCTTTAAGGGCTAAATAATTCCAGTAGAGAACCAAAAGAAAGTTCCAAAGATAGGGAAGATCTGGATTTGGATTTGATAAAAGCAAGGTAAAGTGCTTCAATTGCAATTAGCTAGGATACTTTACAAAGGAATTCAAAGAACCTAAAAAACCTTCAACCTACCAAAGCCCTTCTACTTCCGCCAATTAAATCCATCTCCCTCAAACTTACCCAACTTCAAATAACCACCAGCCTACCAAAGCCCTTTCTACTTCTGCCAATCAAAGACGCATGACAGCTATAGCTTTAGGAGAAGAGCTGATCGGCTGGAGCTTCCAAGTGTAGAAGATATCACTCCAATCAACAATGCATTGATGGTTGGTAGCTTAACTCCTTCATCTCTGGTAACTTCTGAATCTCACTGTACATGTGAGTGTATTGTAAAAGTAAACATGTACATAAGTCATAATCTGGATTTTATGAATGATGTGGAATCAATCAACATTCTTAAAACTGATTTTAAGAAAACTAATCAAGCTTAAAATGAAAAGTTAAAAGAGCTAGAAAAAATTATTTCACTATTAAACATGAATAAACAAACCTTTAGACCCAGATTAATTATCTTTTGCTCAAGCTAAAGCCAACACAATGTGACTTGGCAATAGCTAAAACATATACCGACAAATACAATGTTCAAACTAAAAACTTTGAGAAGTTGCTTGAATTCACTAAGAACTCCAAAAGTTGTATTAAACAAAGACATGATTAGAGTACAATGCTACGGAGCCACCAATGGTTTACACCCCAACATATACCCCTAAATACAGCTTGGAAGTGAAGGAGCAAATGTCTGTCGATCCAATTTATGTGTAAGGCCCCATTCTCGGGACGCTTACAGTTGGTCAATCATCGCATAAAACATTTAAAACACATCATTTGTAGCAGAATCAAAACTTTTCATTAATAATTAAAATCATGTCAAATCATCATATCATCCCTTTTGCATTCCCAAAATGTGTTAATACAAAACATTCTCCAAAATACGGATGCTAAACTTGAACCATCCCCAGTAGCTTATGCATCCATGCCTACAACTCCTTAGAATCAACAAATACCTGCCAACTATTATGCATACAAAAAGTCAGCGACGCTGAGTGAGTTCTCGTTTTAATAATAAAATACTTTACATTACGTTAAAACATATCCTTTACTTTCTATCATGATCACACATCATACGTACATCTAGATAATAATTATTATATTCATCATCATTCATAATCATTCATCTCTCACTTCTTTATAGACCCTGCCTCATGTTATACCCTGACTCATGCTAAAAGCTGTTATTGTGCCGGGGTTCATATCAAACCCCCACTCATGCTGAAGCTGACACAGCACCAGGGTACACGACAAGAATCTCATCTCTACGCATATGCTACACCCCTGTCTCATGCTAGAAGCTGATACTGTGTCGAGGTTTGTTAAAAAAAAACCCCACTCATGGGAAAAAGCTAACACAGTACCGGGGTTAGCAACAAAGATCTCATCGTTCATTACTTCCATTTTCGTCATTTGTTATCTTTCACTTTCGTTACATAATACTTTACTTATGTACTCATAGATATCACGCCACGTAAAGGCACATAATAACCACAAATCCACAAGCATATAACATCAACAGGCATATACCATCACAACACAACAGAACTTAACACTACATTCTACTTCCTAAAATTCCAGAAATCCCAAGTCCCCAAAGAAATGATGAGCAAGAACAAACACGGATGAACCAAAGTAAATGCGGATGAACACTGAAGCAAATGCAGATGAAAACTGTACCAAATGCGGATGAACAAAAGCAGATGAACAAAAGTAAATGCGGATGAACACTGTAGCAAATGCGGATGAAAACTGTACCAAATGCGGATGAACAAAAGTAAATGCGGATGAACACTGTAGCAAATGCCGATGAACACTGTAGCAAATGCGGATGAACAAATGCAGATGAAAGTCTTCAGAAAATATTCTAAGTGTCCAAAAAAATACTGGTAGAACAAATACGGATGAACATAAACAAATACGGATAAACACTGTAGCAAATGGGGATGAACACTGTAGCAAATGCGGATGAACAAAAGACTTAACTGTTGAATGTTTAGTGAATGCGGATGAACACTATAGGAAATGCGGATGAACAAAAGACTTAACTGCTGAATGTTCAGCAAATGCAGATGAACACTATAGCAAATGCGGATGAACAAAAACTAACCTGCAATGCAACTTATGCCATTTCTAATTCCCAATCATCATTCTAACACATCCTTAGCACAGATCTATCATACTACACACTTAGAACAAACTAAACATCATACACATCTTAGGAAAACATCTAAAAACGTACACCAAAGGCACCCAGTCGCATATCATGTTAAAATTCATAGTTTGGTTTAGAAAACCTTCTACCTAGTATGAATAACAGTCCCAAACACTTGGAAAACTAGTAAAAGAGGGGATCTAGAACTCACCTTGAACAGCTTTCGAGTAGAACACCTCAAACCTGAAAACCCACTTGAAGTTCCAGCACTTAAAACCCACGAAAACGAGCACTAAACACCAGAAACTCGGTCCAGAAGCTGAAACCTGACTGAAAACTGAGAAGAATTATCTTAAAATCTCACCTTCAAGCAAATCTTCCTCCTTCTCTCTCTAGAAACCGATGGCAGCTTCTTCTTCTCTTCTTGCAGCCGAAAGCAGATGTAGGGAAATGGGGGTGTGGGCGGCCATCCCTTGCTTTTTGAACCCAGTAGTGGCAAGTTTGACACTTGCACACTGTAACCCCCTTTACTTTTGAAAAAAATGTTAGCTTTCCCATTTTTCTCTTTTTTTCCTTTCCTTTTTATAAATTTCTGGGTGTTACAAGTCCATCCCCCTAAAATGGGTTTTGTTCCCGAAACCAGTCACTCTTTAAAGAGATCTGGGTAGTGCTATCTCATTCTTCCTTTAACTCCCAAGTGGCCTCCAAATCTTTAGTGTAGAGACCACCACCGCCATCCTAGAGAAGCTTTGGTTTATTTGCCCTGTAGTACTCACCAAACCCAAGAAACTACAAATCTCGAATGGCATCTTTAGAGACTTCATTGCATCCCCATCTCAACCTTTGTCAGGTCTACCATAATCCCTTCAGGATTAACCTCATGACCCAAAAGTTGAACCTCGTATAACTAGAACGCACACTTGGAGAACTTGGCGTAGAGCTTCTCCTTTCTAAGTGTCTCCAGCACCTCCTGAATGTGACCTGCATGCTCTTCTTCGCTCTTTGAATAAACCAGGATATCATCGATAAACACAATCACTGATTTATATAAATGGCCAACACACCCGGTTCATCAAGTCCATAAAAGCAGCTGGCGCGTTGGAAAAACAAAAGACATGACGAGAAACTCGTAGTGTCCATAACGCGTGCGAAAAGCTGTTTAAGGAACATCCTGCTCCTTCACCTTCAGTTGATGGTAACCGGATTGAAAGTCTATCCTGGAGAACCAACTGGCACCTTGAAGCTGATCAAACAAGTCATCAATCCTTGGTAACGGATACTGATTCTTCATAGTCAACTTATTCAACTCACGGTATTCGATACACATCCTCATGCTATCATCCTTCTACTCAATAAATAAGACCGGAGCACCCCATGGAGAGATGCTCGGTCGACTGAACCCCTTATCTAACAACTCTCTTAACTGAGCCATCAATTTCTTCATCTCGAAGGGTGCTAAATGATACGGCGCCTTAGCAACAGGTTAGGCACCAGGTATTAGATCGATCTGGAACTTGATCTCGCGGTCAGGTGACACACCTGATAGATCCTCCAGGAACACATCTAGGAAGTCACACAAGATCGGTATGTCCGACAATCATGGTACTGACGCATCCACATTCTTCTCATAAGCCAGGTAGGCACCACATCCACGCCTCATATGCTTCTCTGTCACAACCTTCGAAATTACTTTTGGGATCATACTAACTCTATCACCGTAGATCGTCACCAAACTGTGGTCAATCGAATCATCTTCTTACGACACAAGATGTCTGCCTCAAAGGCCACCAGCTAATCTATCCCTAGGACTACATCAATTTGTCTAAGGGCATCACGAACAATCTAGCAGAGAACCTATGGCCTTTCACTGTCACAGTCTTCTACCATATTAGAAATCCTGATTGACTTACCAATGGCAATTTCTACATCAAAGGGCTCATCAATCTTCCTACACCAAGCGGGCAACTTATCACAGAAGGCAGCAAAAATAAAATTCCTACTAGCACCAGAATAAAAAGTACAGAGGCACAAGTCTAGTTTACTAGGAATGTACCTAGCATCATGTCGGAGTCCACCCTAGCCTCCTCCCAAGTCATAGTGAATGCCCTGGCCTTCGCCCTTTACCCTCCTTCTCAGTTCCCTTCTTTGCCCTGGAGCTCTCAGCCCTCGACTTCTTGCAGTCTATGCTCATGTGCCTAGCCTCGCCATAGTTGTAACATTTCACCACATAGCAATCCCTTGCTCTGTGGCCCTCCTTCCCACACTGAAAGCAGGCGTTAGATCCCTACTTACACTCCCCCAAATGATCTCTCCCACACTTCTTTCATGCCTTCTCCCTCTCTGTTATCACCTTCCAAACATCCACTCTCGTCTTCTTACCTCCAGCCCCTAAACCATCATCGTTATACCGCTTCTCATTCCCACTGCTATCATTCCCATACTTCTTCTTCTTATCCATCACCACCGCCGTCTCTCGCTCGTCATACAGTCTCCCCACAAGATCGACCACCTACCTAAACGTACCTGGCCGAGCGGCGATCAGATGTCTGCGGATATCTGCTAGCAAACCCTGGATGTACCTTTTAATCTTCCGTGATACAGGCGTCACCTGATCTGGTACCTGTCTTGCCATCTCATTGAACTTAGTCGTATACTGCTGGTGTGTCATGGTCCCCGCCTCCATCTGTAGGTACTCTCTCTCGATCTTGTCGAGCTCCCTGTGAGGTCAAAACTCCTCGATCACCAACTTCTTCAGTTCACCCCATCTCATCCTCCCGATCGCCCTGCTACCCTCGACCTGGACGATGTTGTCCCACCAGCATAAGGCCGAATCCACAAACGAGTGGATAGGAAACCTCACCTTCTGATCCTCCCTGCACTCGCTGATATTCAACACAGCCTCCATCTCTCTCACCCATCGGTGAGCAGCAGCAGCACTCCCATTCCCATCAAGTGTCAGCGGCTTGCATCTCTGGAATGCCCCATAGTTGCACCCCTTTGCAGCTTCCTGCACTGCCTCCTCCTCCTTATCATCATTGAAGACAACCATTTCAGTATCCGGTTGATCCATCTCCCCTGAACCTCCTCCTTCACCCCCTCGCCTATCGGTCTTCCTCATCTCCTCCTTCTCTTTCTTCTCATCCTCCTTCATAGCTCTAATAACCTCAGTCACCACAGATGGCAGAATCGTCTACACGACCTGATGAACTTCTTCCGCTATTGCCTCCTTCATTGAGGCCCTCAGATTAGCACTCTCATCCTCACCATCATGGTGATGAAGCTCAGGCTCATCAGGAGCCATTTCGGCAGTCTTAGCCCTGTTCCTTGTGGCACGCGGTCCAGCACCATGACCACCACGACTTCCACCTTGAAAAGCCTCTGAAGACCTACCACCAGCCATCTCTAAGCACTACAAGATTCAGACACCAACACGGTCATTCAAGGTAATAGCTCAGAATATGCCAAGTATAGTAAGTCCCTAATTACAGTGGCCAGTTGTGATTAGCCACTTACTTTACTCTTTATTCTCCAAGCATTTCCTATCATGACTACATCAGTATCCAAATCTACAAAGAACACATAATCCACATAGCACACACACATAATTCCTTTTTATTAACTTATATAAAACATTTACATAAAACCTTTACCTGCAAGAATCTAGCTACTAGGACTTGCATCCCTTTCCCTTTCGTGTCCCATTCTCAGTTTAAGTTTAGGTTTTTGAAAATATTTTAGTCAATTCTCTTAAACTTTGGCTCTGATACCAACTTGTAAGGCCCTATTCCCGGGACGTTTACAGTTGGTCAATCATCGCATAAAACATTTAAAACACATCATTTGCAGTGGAATTAAAACTTTTCAACAATAATTAAAAGCATGTCAAATCATCATATCATCCCTTTTGCATTCCCAAAATGTGTTAATATAAAACATTCTCCAAAATACGAATGCCAGACTTGAACCATCCCTAGTAGCTTATGCATCTATGCATGCACCTCCTCAGCATCAACAAATACCTGCTAACTATTATGCATACAAAAAGTCAGCGACGCTGAGTGAGTTCAAGTTTTAATAATAAAATACTTTACATTACATTAAAACATATCCTTTACTTTCGTTCATGATCACACATCATACGTACAAAAGTAAATGCGGATAAACACTGTAGCAAATGCGGATGAACACTATAGCAAATGCGGATGAAAGTCTTCAGAAAATAATCTAAGTGTCCAAAGAAATGCTGGTAGAACAAATACGGATGAACATAAACATATGCAGATGACTGTAGCAAATGCAAATAAACACTGTAGCAAATGAGGATGAACAACATAGCAAATGCGGATGAACTAAAGACTTGACTGCTGAATGTTCAGAAAATGCGGATGAACACAGTAGCAAATGCGGATGAACAAAAGACTTAACTGCTGAATGTTCAGCAAATGCGGATGAACACTATAGCAAATGCGAATGAACAAAAACTAACCTACAATGCAAATTATGCCATTTCTAGTTCCCAATCATCATTCTAACACATCCTTAGCACAGATCTATCATACTACACACTTAGAACAAACTAAACATCATACACATCTTAGGAAAACATCTAAAAACGTACACCAAAGGCACCCAGTTGCACATCATGTTAAAATTCATAGTTTGGTTTAGAAAACCTTCTACCTAGTATGCATAACAGTCTCAAACACTTGGAAAACTAGTAAAAGAAGGGATCTAGAACTCACCTTGAACAGCTTTTGAGTAGAACACCTCAAACCCGAAAACCCACTTGAAGTTCCAGCACCTAAAACCCACGAAAACGAGCACTAAACACCAGAAACTCGGTCCAGAAGCTGAAACCTGACTGAAAACCGAGAAGAATTATCTTAAAATCTCACCTTCAAGCAAATCTTCCTCCTTCTCTCTCTAGAAACCGATGGCAGTTTCTTCTTCTCTTCTTGCAGCCGAAAGCAGATGTAGGGAAATGGGGGTGTGGGCGGCCATCCCTTGCTTTTTGAACCCACTAGTGGCAAGTTTGACACTTGCACACTTTAACCCCCTTTACTTTTGAAAAAAATGTTAGCTTTCCCATTTTTCTCTTTTTTTCCTTTCCTTTTTATAAATTTCCGGGTGTTACAAGTCCATCCCCCTTAAATGGGTTTTGTTCCTGAAAACTGTCACTCTTTAAAGAGATCTGGGTAGTGCTATCTCATTCTTCCTTTAACTCCCAAGTGGCCTCCAAATCTTTAATGCAGAGACCACCACCGCCATCCTAGAGAAGCTTTGGTTTATTTGCCCTGTAGTACTTACCAAACCCAAGAAACTACAAATCTCGAATGGCGTCTTTAGAGACTTCATTGCATCCCCATCTCAACCTTTGTCAGGTCTACCATAATCCCTTCAGGATTAACCACATGACCCAAAATTTGAACCTCGTATAACTAGAACGCACACTTGGAGAACTTGGCGTATAGCTTCTCCTTTCTAAGTGTCTCCAGCACCTCCCGAATGTGACGTGCATGCTCTTCTTCTCTCTTTGAATAAACCAGGATATCATCAATAAACACAATCACTGATTTATATAAATGGCCGACACACCCGGTTCATCAAGTCCATAAAAGTAGCTGGCGCGTTGGAAAAACAAAAGACATAACGCGAAACGCGTAGTGTCCATAACGCGTGCGAAAAGCTATCCAAATCTTCATTCTCCAAGCATTTCCTGTGATTAGCCACTTACTTTACTCTTCATTCTCCAAGCATTTCCTATCCTGACTACATCAGTATCCAAATCTACAAAGGACACATAATCCACATAGCACACACACATAATTCCTTTTTATTAACTTATATAAAACATTTACATAAAACCTTTACCTGCAACAATCTAGCTACTAGGACTGGCATCCCTTTCCCTTTCGTGACCCATTCTCAGTTTAAGTTTAGGTTTTTGAAAATATTTTAGTCAATTCTCTTAAACTTTGGCTCTGATACCAACTTGTAAGGCCCCATTCCCGGGACACTTACAGTTGGTCAATCATCGTATAAAACATTTAAAACACATCATTTGTAGCAGAATCAAAACTTTTCATTAATAATTAAAATCATGTCAAATCATCGTATCATCCCTTTTGCATTCCCAAAATGTGTTAATACAAAATATTCTCCAAAATACGGATGCTAGACTTGAACTATCCCTAGTAGCTTATGCATCCATGCCTGCAACTCCTTAGAATCAACAAATACCTGCCAACTATTATGCATACAAAAAGTCAGTGATTTTGCATGAGTTCTAGTTTTAATAATAAAATACTTTACATTACGTTAAAACATTTCCTTTACTTTCTTTCATGATCACAAATCATACGTACATCTAGATAATAATTATTATCTTCATCATCGTTCATAATCATTCATCTCTCACTTCTTTATAGACCCTGCCTCATGTTATACCCCGACTCATGCTAAAAGTTGTTACTGTGCCGGGGTTCATATCAAACCCCCACTCATGCTGAAGCTGACACAGCACCAGGGTACGCGACAAGGATCTCATCTCTACGCATATGCTACACCCCTGTCTCATGCTAGAAGCTGATACTGTGTTAAGGTTTGTAAACAAACCCCCACTCATGCTAAAAAGCTGACACAGTACCGGGGTTACCAACAAAGATCTCATCGTTCATTACTTCCATTTTCGTCATTCGTTATCTTTCACTTTCGTTACATAATACTTTACTTATGTACTCATACTTATCACGCCATGTAAAGGCACATAATAACCACAATCCACAAGCATATAACATCAACAGGCATATACCATCACAACACAACAGAACTTAACACTACATTCTACTTCCCAAAATTCCAGAAATCCCAAGTCCCCAAAGAAATGCGGATGAGCAAGAACAAATACGGGTTAACCAAAGTAAATGCGGATGAACACTGAAGCAAATGCGGATGAAAACTGTACCAAATGCGGATGAACAAAAGCAGATGAACAAAAGTAAATGCGGATGAACACTGTAGCAAATGCGGATGAAAACTGTACCAAATGCGGATGAACAAATGAAGATGAACAAAAGTAAATGCGGATGAACACTGTAGCAAATTCCGATGAACACTGTAGAAAATGTGGATGAACAAATGCGGATGAAAGTCTTCAGAAAATATTCTAAGTGTCCAAAAAAATGTTGGTAGAACAAATACGGATGAACATAAACAAATACGGATAAATACTTTAGCAAATGGGGATAAACACTGTAGCAAATGCGGATGAACAAAAGACTTAACTGTTGAATGTTCAGTGAATGCGGATGAACACTATAGGAAATGCGGATGAACAAAAGACTTAACTGCTGAATGTTCAGCAAATGCAGATGAACACTATAGCATATGCGGATGAACAAAAACTAACCTGCAATGCAACTTATGCCATTTCTAGTTCCCAATCATCATTCTAACACATCCTTAGCATAGATCTATCATACTACGCACTTAGAACAAACTAAACATCATACACATCTAAGGAAAACATCTAAAAACACCAAAGGCACCCAGTCGCACATCATGTTAAAATTCATAGTTTGGTTTAGAAAACCTTCTACCCAGTATGCATAACAACCCCAAACACTTGGAAAACTAGTAAAAGAGGGGATCTAGAACTCACCTTGAACAGCTTTCGAGTAGAACACCTCAAACTCGAAAACCCACTTGAAGTTCCAGCACCTAAAACCCACGAAAACGGGCACTAAACACCAGAAACTCGGTCTAGAAGCTGAATCCCGATTGAAAACCAAGAAGAATTACCTTAAAATCTAACCTTCAAGCAAATATTCCTCCTTCTCTCTCTAGAAACCGATTACAGTTTCCTCTTCTCTTCTTGCAGCCAAAAGCAGATATTGGGAAATGGGGGTGTGGGCGGCCATCCTCTGCTTTTTGAACCCACTAGTGGCAAGTTTGCCACTTGCACACTTTAACCCCCTTTACTTTTGAAAAAAATGCTATCTTTCCCCTTTTTCTCTTCTTTTCCTTTCCTTTTTATAAATTTTCGGGTGTTACATTATGGAGAGTCCGCAGATGTTAAGCCTAAAGAGAAAAGAAGGTGGAGGGAAGAAAAGGAAGTTAAGAAGGAAGAAGAAGAGAAGAGAAGAAAATAAGAAGTCTAAAGAAATAGGAAAAGGAAAGTGATCCGGGAGGTGAAGTTTGTTAAAGAAAGCCCATCTTCCTAAACCAACAAACAAACAGCTGGGTCAATCTCTTACATCAAACCAAAATCTCAACCAAAGCACAACTACAACAAGAAAACACATAATAGAAACGGTCGTGCTAGAACCTCTAATGCTTCAGAAGAGAGACCATAACCATATGTTCAAAAGTCTATTCATGAGGTTATGAAAACTCATAATAAGAAGTTCCCATGGAAGAGAATTAGGCCCTGTTTGGTTGGGTCTGAATGATCCCATTCAGACATATATGTCTGACCCGGTCAGACATACGTGTTTGGTTGGGACACATTTGAATGAAAAATGCCTTTGAATCGTCTATTATTGGGTCAGATTTGAGGTACCATCTGACCGACGAGTTCACCATGGCTAACCCTACGTACCGATCTGACTAGTTCACCATCGTCGGTGGTTCACGGTGGTGGTTCGCCATCGTCGGTGGTTAACGGTGGTGGTTCGCCTGCGTACCGACCCTGCGTACCGACCCTGTGTACCGACGAGTTCACCATGGCCGACGAGATAATCCCCCTTCATCATGTCCGACGGGTTCACCATTGTCGTTGGTTCATGGTGGTGGTTCGCCTGCATACCGACCCTACGTACCGACGAGTTCACCATGGCAAAGGAGATAATCCCCCTTCATCATGTCTGACGAGTTCACCATCGTCGGTGGTTAACGGTGGTGGTTCGAGACGACGGTTGGGGTACCGGTCTGGTACCAGACGGTGATGACGGTTGGGGTACCGGTCGGCGGTTGGGGGTGGTGGTGGGTCTAGGGTTTGGGGTTGTGGGGTGAGGGAGAAGGATGAAGATCGGAGGTTTTTATATGGGCTGTTTTTATTTTTCATTTTTACAACCAAACACACTTATTGATTCAGACCTCTTACTGGTTCAGACCTCTTACTGGTTCAGCACTTATTCAATCAAATGTTGCCAAACAGCCCCTTAGTCTTACCACACATGCTGATTACAAACTGAAAAAAAGTATATGTAGGAAGATGAAAAGAAATAAGGAAAATCAGTAGATGAAATTTACAAGTAAGAAGGAGGTACTTGAAGATTTCATTGATCATGAGCTGATTAAGAAAGGGAAGAGAGAGGAGATGAAGAAAGAGCTAAAAGAACTTGAGAAGAAGGTCAAGTCAGCCAAGCAGAAGATCAAGATCATATGCTTAATGTGTGGGGAAAACAATCATTTTGCTAAAGATTGTCAATATAATCCCTTAGCCCAATCCATCAAACACATCAAATTAGCAAGATCTTCAAAGAGCTCCGTGGCTACTTATCAACCACCTAAAATGAAAGGTGAGGATTCTAAATTAGCTTAGAAATAAAACAAGCTGAGTGCTGATCGGATAAAGCACTCAGTGCTTCTAAAGAATTTGCTGAACAAATCAACACCTACAACTCCCATGAAGAAGAATTGTATGAAAGCCTCTTCATTTACAAAATCTTCAAAAGGTCATAAAAAGAAGGGTGATGTCAAAGCATCCAGCATTTCCAGAGTTAAAAAGAAATCCTAGAGACCAAAGACATATACTAATTTTGATAATAATCAAGATCACCCAAAACCCAAAATCAAACATTCAGCACTTAAGAGTGATATTCAAATGCTGAAATATAGAAGACCCAAGACTAAACAGGCTTGGGTCCCCATTCATCATTAACAAAATTATTTATGTGTAGCAACATTCGCAGACCAAAGATAACTTGTGGATTGTGGATACCGGATGCTCTCGGTACATGAAAGATGACTGATCATGCCTACTGAATCTTGAACCATACGATGGTGGATCTGTTGCCTTTGGAAGTGATACAAGAGGGGGATATATTACTGGCAGAGGGACATTCAGTAATGGTAAGGTAAGCTTTAATAAGGTGAATTATATGAAAGAGACACTGTAATCTGCTGAGTGTATCTCACCTAGGTGAAAAAAAACACAGTACTCTCTTCATAGAGCATGAAGGTATTGTAAAATCTACTAGTTTTGTAATTTCAAATGATAAAATACTTTTTAGAGCTCCCAGGAGAGACAATATGTACATGCTCAATATGCAAAATGCATCACCTTTAAGAAATATGTCATGTTTCATTTCAAAAGATTCAATGAATGAATCCTCCCTTTGACATAGACATGAATAATTAGTTTGAAATGGGTTAGTCACAGGACTACCAAACAAAGAGTATGCATGTGCTCATCACTATGTTGTTTATAAAAAAAAAAACTAAAATAGATCTTCTCATAAGTCCAAAGAATTAAATTCAGTTACAACTCCTTTAAATCTGTTACATATGAACTTTTTTGGTCCAACATGTGTAAAGAGTTTGGGAAGAAAATCATATTGCTTGGTTATAATAGTTGATTTTACAAGATTCACTTGGGTTTTCTTCTAGAAACTAAAAATGAATCTGCTAAAACAATAAAATTATTTGTTATTAAAATTGAGAATCAAATTGATCAAAAGATTAAAATTATCAGGTGTGATCAGGGTATAGAATTCAGAAACCACACTCTTGATTCCTTTTGTGAATCCAAAGGTATTACAAGACAATATAGTGCTCCTAGAACTCCTCAGCAAAATGGGGTTGCTGAAAGGAGAAATAGGACACTTATTGAGGCTGCTAGGACCATATTATTTGATTCCAAACTTCCTATAACATTTTGGGTTGAAGTAGTCAGCACCGCGTTCTATGTTCAGAATGGTGTGTTGACAGTCAACACACATGGGAAAAGCTCTTATGAACTATGGCATAAGAAAAGACCATTCATAGGGTTCTTAAGACCTTTTGGATGTCCATGCACTCTCCTAAATACCAAAGATAATCTATCCAAGTTTGCTGAGAAATCAGTAACTGGGTTGTTTGTATGATACTGATCACAAGCTAAGGCTTTCAGAGTATATAATAGAGTTGATCACACTCGAATCTAAAAATGTTATATTTAATGAAAATTCCTAAAGTAGTGTAGGAAGTACCTCAAGTTAGATGTTTGATCTAAATGGATTCACAAATGTTTTTAACTATTTACTTGAGAATGTTTTAGGAGATTCAAAAAGATTAGCAGACCCACAAACCATAAGTATTGAAGATTAAAGTGTTGATCTCCCACCCGGTTTTAGTCATAGAAGATCAACTGATGTTCCTGTCTAATTACAATCAACAGTAGATGTGCATGCAAGTAGCACAAATGTTATAAATCAACCATCAAGAGATCATGATTACTCATCAGATGAGGAGTCTCATGTAAATAAACACTGTGGTACTAGGCAATCTCTTAACAGGGAAACAAACATGTCAACTACTAAAGAAGGAGTCAATTCGGTAGCTGATCCAATCATTGCCACTGGTGCATCTACTGAACTTCCTGAAACAAACTTCTCCAAGTTGAACTTATCTTAAAAACTACAAGTGATCCCAAGACAATGAATTCATAAAGAGCATTCGGTTGAGAATGTCATTGGCAATATTGATGCTAGTGTCAAAACAAGAAGCAAAGCTCATGAGGTGAACATCTGTTTGTTCTTATGCTTCTTGTCTTAATTAGAACCAAGAAAAGTTGATGAGGCACTAAAAGAGAACAGCTAGGTTGAAGCTTAGTTGGAAGAGCTTCTCTAGTTGAAAGATAGAAGGTTTGGAAACTATGTGCACTTCTTAAGGGGAAGACTACCATAGGAACCAAAAGGGTTTTTAGAAATACAAAGGTTGACAGGGGAATTGTTATCAAGAACAAGGCAAGACTTGTGGTACAAGGTTATACATAAGAAGAAATGATTGATTATGATGAAGTTTTTGCTCCGGTAGCAATACTTGAGGCAATCAGAATCTTTCTAGCTTACGCTACCTCAAAAAACTTCAAGTTATTTCATATGGATGTTAAGAGTGTATTTTTTATGGTGAAATAGAAATAGAAGTACATGTCTGTCAACCGTCTGGTTTTGAAGATCCAAAGTATCTGGATTATGCATGCAAACTTGATAAATCTCTCTTTGGGCTTCATCAAGCTCTAACGAAACAATATGACACACTCTCTACCTTTCTCTTGAAAAATAGATACACTAGAGGTTATATCGACAACATTCTTTTCATAAAGAAAGTTGAAATGGATATCATATTAGTGCAAGTATATGTGGATGACATTATATTTGATTCTACAAATGAGAGATTGTGTAAAGACTTTAAGAAGTCAAAGTTTGAAATGAGTTTCATGGGGGAACTCGCCTTCTTCTTAGAGCTACAAGTAAAACAAACACCTGATGGCATTTTCATAAATCAATCTAAGTATGTTCAATACATCTTAGGGAGATTTCAAGCTATTGATGCTTAAGCTATAAAGATTCCAATGTCTAGGGCATGCTCAATAACTCTTGACCTTGAGGGGGAAGCAGTAGATTAGCAGTAGTATCGAGCCATCATTGGATCTTTCATGTACCTCATAGCTAGAAGACCAGATATTAGGTTTGTAACATGTCTTTGCTCAAGATTTTAAGCTGATCTAAAAATGTCTCATATGATAGATGCCAAGATAATTTTAAAGTATCTTAAAGGGGAGCCTAAGTTGGGATTATGGTATCCTAGAAGTACTGATTTTAGTATCGATAGGTATATGACTATGGAGGATTCAAACATCAACAAGAAATCCACGTCAGGAAGATGTCAATTTCTAGGGAGAAGATTGCTCTCATGGCAATGCAAGAAACAAACCTGTGTGTCCACATCAACTGCCAAAGCGGAATACATTGCTGCTTCTAGTTGTTGTGCTCAGGTGCTATGGATTCAAACTCAACTTAGAGATTATGGAGTAACCTTTATGAATACCCCTATTCACATTGACAACAACAGTGATATCTTAATTACCAATAATCCTATTCAGCATTTAAAGACAAAACATATTGATATCAGGTATCATTTCATTCATGATTAAGCAAAAAAGAAGATTATCAAATTAGTCAAAGTTCATACAAACAAGCATTATGCAGATCTTTTCACAAAGGCATTTGATGAAACAAAGTTTAAATATCTTATATGCGCTACTGGGATGATGAACTTTGATTAATTTATACTCACTTTAACTATTTTGAAATGTAATTTGATAAAAACTATGAAAAACCTCTTTTTCTGATAGCACATCTCTGCATCTGTCGATCTCTAACTTTCGGTAGATAAGTATATTTTGGAACTTGAGCTAAAAAGATCCGGTAGGGCCCAATTTCATCTTTCGATAAGTAGTGGCGTTGTAATTTTCCCTGAAAAGACTGTTCCATTATCATAGAACCAGCGGAATTACAATTACAATGGTAAAAGTTTTGAAATATTACTATTATATATTATCATTTAACTATAAATCGACTCTTCTTTTCATAATTGTCATCTTTAACCTTCATCTGTTACCAAAACCTTCATCTTTCTAAAACCTTGCTCCAAATCAAACCCTTTCCATGTGGACATTCAAAACCTAGAATTTCAACCTAATAATAACATTTTTGTATCACTTGAACTCATTGGTGATTCAGCATATGACCCTATGTTGTAGTTTCTTCGCAATAGTAACTATGCCTTTACTATTTCAGTTGATCCTGTTATTCGTGCCTCGTACATTCGGAAATTCTGGAACACATGTTCTACTAAGAAAGAATATAGAATTAAATTCCTAAATGCCATCGTACAAGGACTCAACATCACCATCTCCTGCTCCAAGATTCGTCATTACCTCAGGCTACATGATGCAAATGGAGAATCCTCTTTCTCCAAATAAGTGGTGAGTGACACGTTCAAAGAAATAGGATATGAAGGACCTCTTTTGTCTTCTACCTTCTCCAAATCGATGATATATCATAACTGGATAATAATCCTTCATATTTTCCTACATTGTTTGTCAAACAAATATGGAGGATGGGATCAAGTTCCATTGGATTTAGCAGGGCCTATTCATGGACTTGTCATCCAGCAAAGTTATAAATTTTCAAATTTTATATTTCAAAATCTATGCAAAAATGTAATTGCTGCTGACAAGTTTAAATTTCTTATGTATCCAAGATTTATTCAACAAATCTTAAATGAGGAATTGGGTAATAAACTAAAATTGGAAGGAGATGTGCATGCCTTAGGATCTTTAAACAAAGGTATATTTATAAAGTTCATTGCAACACCAAAATCATTTTCTGGAAAAATAACTGATCTATTTGCCCATATGCTAGAGTTCACTGAGCCTCAGGGTGACAGAATGACTACACCCTTCATTGTAGATCCCACACCTTCCACTTCAAGGCCCAAACTGATCACAAACAAGCGAACCCCTACATCCTCTACTAAGAGAATGTAGGCTCTTAAATCTCCCCCACTAAAGAAAGCAAGGCTGGAAACTCGGGTCCTAGCTAAGACAAAGTTGTTAGCCTTACTAAAACCAAGCTCAAAGAAGAAGGTTTCTCTTCCTTCTTCTAAGCAAACCCAAACCAAGCCCAACAGCCCTCAATTAGAGGCCAAACACTCTTTTGAACAACCAAAGATATTCCCACATAGTTGAGACAACTTCTAAGGAAAAAGTCTCATTAGCAACCGGTTCACATCCCAGGCCATTAGATGTATCTTCTCAAACGCCCACTCACATGTCCCATTCCCCAGATGAGGATGTTTACACTACCATTCAGCATGACCCACTGTCTTCCCCTTCCCATATCTTACAAACATTAGAGACTAATGTGTATGTAGAAATCTAACCTATATCCTTCATCAAAAGAAATTGGCCATAGGGTAGCAAGGCCCAATGAGGAAGAGGTTGTCTCTACTGTTGATCCATCAATTGATTAGTAGGACATTTGTAACATAATTAGGACCTCAATGATGGCAACTTACTTTGAGAATGTCTCTATGTAGTTTCTCCTTGAATAGAGGAATCCAGGGCGCCAAGAAACTACATCTGGTGCTGAGGGTGTAGAGGCTCAGGCTAAACCCTCACCTAGTCCCAAGGATTCCACACTTATGGATTAGGGAAGTCTGAAAAAGTTCATGAATTAACCAGCACATAACCTTGATCTTGCTCAAAGACTAACTGCCTTACAAGCAGAGAATGCAAGATTACGAGGATATGCAGAACGGGCCATAGTCCTTGAATTTGAAAACTACCTCCTGAGAACTTTGGCATATAGAGTTCTTGAGGTAGAAACTCAGATTAAGACTCTACAAGAACAAATTACAAGAGTTGCTACATTGAAATCCTAATTATTCACTCTTCAGGAGTCAATTACTAGGGCAATTAACCTTAAATCTAAGGTTGAATCCATTCAAGAAACAATTGAGCTACAACACTCAATCATCCAAAGCTTTCAAGTATCTTCAACACCACAAGAACCTTTGGGTATGCCTTCCTCTACCCATTTAGTGTCAACTTAAATATTAGATGATGCTACCAAAAATGGGGAAGATGGGCCCCAAGAAGCTAATGGTATCTTCTTATATCTGGCTAAACAAATTGTAACTAGCTCAGAGCCAATTCTATGTTCTTCAAGATGGAATGAAGATTATGAACCTCTGTCTGAAGCTGAAGTCAAGCTTAATGATATACTAAATAGACATGGATATGACAGCTCAGAGGAGAAGAAAACGGAATTCAGAAGATCAATGAGAAGACTTAACCAAAAAGTTCAGCTTGGTAAAAAAAGATGGCATTGCTTATAAGGATTGGTAATTCTTTTGCTCTCAAAAGAAAAAGGACTGAAGAGGAATCACCAAAAAGAGAATTAGTATTAGGACTTAAAGCCATCTTAAAGTCAAATGCTGAGGAAGAAGCTCCATCACGTATAGTACTATAAAAAGTTGTAGAAGGGCTAGAAAAATCAACAGATGATGTAACTGCTAAACTAGTCAGAGAAGAAACTTCCACAGCAAGTGACTCAATAGGACAGATGATTGTCTACATAAGAGGATCTCAAACCATGGAGGATGATATGGAAAGACATGGGGAGACTCTTGCAGAAGAAGCAAGCCAACTTCATAAAGTTCAAAATAACACACTTGAGTTGGAGCTCAAGAAATCAGCTAAGGTGATATTTCATCAATCGGATGTTGACACTGAAACCCCAGTTAACTCCTAGGTGAATGTGTAAAAAAATGGCCCAGAAGTTACCAAGAATATTGAGAGAGTTCAGACAACTGCCGATGATCCAAAGCAGCTTGTAAGGCATCAGGTAGATCAACTAAACCTTTAGCAGTCAGACATACTGCAATCTTTTCTATTAACAAAGGAAAGAGACATGAATGCTGAAAAAGAAATAGAACATGAGATTCAAGAAAGAAAGGCCAAGTTCCTAATGACTAAGAAGATGGAGCTATATCCACAGAGAGTTGCATGCTGGTAGATCTCAAGAAACCTCTGCGAAGAAGAACATCATTACACTAATTTAAAGTGCAAAAGAGTCTAGAGCTGCAAATAGAAAAATCAACCTTGTTGGAGAAAGTAGCAGATCAAAATCAAAATCTCCATCCAAACCAAGAGCCAAGGTTGTGAAAAAAGTGATATAAGATTCATATAGGCATACTACCGAACGCACTCATTAAGTGACAACTACTCAGCAAGCTCCTTTATCAACATCTACCAAAGTCACGCCAATATCCACCTCTCAAAAGAAGATGGAAAAGGATCAAGAAAAATGCATCCTAGCAACTCAACCTTGAGTCGAAAGGATTCAATTTCAATGAGGTCATTAAGTGGAGCCTTGTTGAGTTAAATATTCAGAAAATAGTTGTAGATAAAAATATTTAGAAGCAAATGAGCAATAGGAAAGACATCAAGGAAAAACAAAAAAGACTATTCAAAGGTCTTTCCATCTACTGACTGAACATCCAACATCTCCTTCTTTTGGTACTGCGTACTTTATCAGATCATAATCAGCCTCTATCATCAGTCATTACTATAAGAAAGTTAAACCTAAAAGGGTAGTAAAAGTAAGACTATTTGATCCTAAAGTAGAAGAGAAGATAATTAAAGGAATAAAAGTACAAGGAGTTAAGTATATAAATGAAATGAAGAAATTTGCAGTCAAAATGGCAAATGGAGTGAACTTATCACAGCCATGAGAATGAAATTCTAGATTTACCTATTGATATTCTAGACTAAATTGTTGATTTCTTAGACATTTTTGGATGTAGAAGTCAGAAGACCAAAATTCTACTTTAAAAGGTGTTATCCTTAGTCAAAGCTAAGTCCGGTGAAGAGATTCTTGAAACTCCCTTGTCAGCATATGACCCAATATTGGAGTGGAAATATAATCAAAACAAGTGAAATTATAATCAAAACAAATACGCATACTTCATCACCAGGTCAGCAATTGGAAAAGTAGCCTACTCAAGAAATCAGCTTGTATGTTCTAACATATTTAAGCTAATTGATTTGACTAAGCTACGACTAAGAAACCCCAATAATGACTCTAAAGCAAGGGAAGTAGAAAAGGTGCTTCTAAAGATTAAAAGTAACACCTTGAGAAGTCAAAGGAAGTTTCAAAACAAAGAAGAAAATAAATAGAAGCTGAAGCTCCTGAAGCCTCCTTGTCCACTGAACCTTTAACGAGCACTCAATCATAATCTTCTCTTCCTACTCAATCTGCTCAGACTATTGAGCGAAACTCTCCACTTGTCCAACAAAAACCTCAAACAATTGAATCTTCATTAGTGAGAACTCAGACAAATCTTTCAACAGATGTAGTAGAAATCATTACAACTGCTGAAAGAATCAATAGAGCTTTAGAAAATCCAAAGCAATCCACTGAAGAGGATCTCTAAGAATATGATAGGAGGAATCCTCAAAAGATGATAGTACATATATCATTGACTGGGATATGACTTAAAAGGTGAGCGGTACTTTATTGAAAGAAAGGATGGATCAAAGTATTTATTTCTAACTGAGTTAGAAATTATGAATCTCAACAGTGAAAACCTAAAGAGAATGTTCTCCTTGATCAAAGAGTATGAAGGTATGCCTAACAAGTACAAATCAATGGCATTTATTCTTAAAGTGAAAGTTGGAAACAGAGTTGAAGAAGAACAAAATAGAGATAAAGAAGAAGATGTTCTACATGTGACTCCCCTGAGCACTCATGATCCCATCACTCATTGGAGTTATAATGCCTTTACTAATTCCTTTTTGTTTAATCTTTACTGGTGCCCGTAAAACTGAAGTCCCATAATATGACTTATTTGGACTATCATGGCACAACATGATAGATATGGTAAACCTACCTCTTGATAACCTCACAAGAGATACGAGAGGATACATGTATGAACTACTATTGATGAGAATGCTTGAAGGATGAAAGAGAGTTTTGTTAACATCATCCTAGGAGAAATTTGTTGAATCCTAAGAAGGATGAAGCTATGTAAACTCTAAGTTCAGTACCTATCTATATATGTTGATATCTTTAAGAACTAAACTGCTATGAATCAGCACCTGCTTATATGCTGATTCACTGGTACATTAGACAAGACTGACAGTACTGAAGAGTAGGGGTGACAACATACTTCTACAACTGCTGATTCTTCTGAAGTATCGATTTCATGTCTTTGTTGTACATATATGTATAACCAATAGTAATGCACATTCGTGGTATGCCTAGATCAATGGCTAAAATATGCCATTGATTCTAAACCTAGAATAGATGATCAGGATTCATTCTAGTGTTTAGATTTTATAGTATAAATACCTCACACTTGTATAGTTTTGGGGTTAGCTTGCTTTTGCCCATTTGTTATCTGCTGTTATTACTCTTTGTAATCAGAAAAGTTATCAAGTGAATAGTTTGAAAGAACTTCTTGTGCAACTGTTTACTCAAAGTGCTTGTGTTTATTAGTAGATAGTTAACTTATATTCCGCATTTGCTAACTGCCGATCACTAGAAAAGTCTGGTTTAATCAAACCCGATCCAACACTATCTTTATCCGGATATGGACCTCTAAATGACTTCACAAAAACCAAATAATCATCATAAATATCATTGATAAGATAATACACGTGCTCATACTACATCTCATTTGCATAAAATGATGAATCGGGTGTAACTCCATCTATAACGTCATTGAAAATATGTGATTGATCTAAAAGATTGATATTATTATTTATATTGGCAACACCAAAGAATGCATGTTGTATCCAAAGATTATATGGCAGTTCTACTTCAAGCATCAATGTTGGATGTGGATGTTCACTGACCGTGCTAAGTAGTCAGGCAAGTTGAACGCTCTCAATGTGTACAATTTATGCTACCTACATTCGTGAGAAAACCATGTACATGTTCATGCATTGCTCACTGAGTATATTCTTTGAATGTCATTCTACGTCAATATTCTCCAATATTTTAACATGTATAGACGAATGATACCTTTACAATAATATTAATATTAATATTAATTATACGAATAGCAATAACAATAATACTAATAATACTGTCACAGATGGAGTAAACAGTATCCAATTATGTCTTTATGATAAATTCAAATCTTCATGAAACGAGTCTTTTTTAGTGTCGTATGCTAGTGGGGAATTGAAGATATACACTTTTGTAAACTCGTGAAACCTAGCTTACCTCTTTTATTGTTTATTTGTTTAAAAATTTATGAATTACCTCTTCATATCTCCAACTATTCATAGAGATAGTGACCAACTCATATGAAATCAACACTTAAATATCATATCATTATTCATTGGCTTATTGTAAAAGTAATCTTTACTGGTCGTTTGTTGGCAGCTTCACGATCCCAGATAACTTGGATTCATCTTCAACATGTTTTTATTCCATTGGCCTTTGATACCTTTGGTTTCCTAGCCCTGGAGGCCGTAAACTTCCTGAATCGGGTTCAACGGGTCATCCTAGCAATGTTTCGACCCCTAGGGGCCAAGGTTTTGTTTTTAGTAGGCTAGGTTTCGCTCTTCAAAAAGGGATTGCGGCGCAACTTGTTGCCCGTTTACCTGCCTCTCTATTGTAAGTATTTGATTACCGGAATGTTTAAACGGATGAAATCAATGAGATTGCAGAAAACTATGTGGGTCAAGTATAAAAAAAATTCAAAGTCGATATAAAATTATAAATTGGGACGTTGTTAGGATCACACTATTAAACAACTCATTGCCCACGAGGAATTAAACGATGACGAAGAAGATAATGAAAAGTACTTTTTAGGTAGAAGGTTGACGTTGGGAGGAGAAATTTATAAGATTTAAGGGTGGAGAGCAGTGTATCTAAGGTTTTAGTTTATTCAGTTAATTTGTTTTTTTCAAAACAAAAACTAACAAGTAGTTGTGATATCCAAGGCAAGTCAAGGAATACTAGATCACACACCCTTCACTCCCCTCTATTATAGGCCTATCACGCCCATAGATGAGGTGTGCGCAACGTGATGGGTTTTATTGGCACCGGGATCACGCCTCTTTACCAGACTATGAAACACGAGTTAATAATACTTGATAGTTATCAAATTTTTTATTTTGACATCTTAAACAAATCATTATTTTTCTTTAACAAAAAAACTACATGATAAGAAAGTTTTAACCTCAAATACAATATATAGTTTTTGTATGCATTAACCTTCAATAATAGAACTCATGAATTAAAAGTAGGGCTGTTCAAGAGCCGAGCCGAGCCGAACCGAGCGGACCTTTGCTCGTGCTTGGCTCGTTTCCAAACCGAACCGAGCCGATCGGCTCGTTTACAACCGAGCGGAAAATCGAACGAGCATTTTTTGAGCGTTAAATTTTCGAGTGAGCGTCGAGCGAGCGCAAACGAGCGGCGAACAATTTATATAACCCAACTATCTTGGGTGTCATATGATTTATACTGCAGCGAATAAGGTTTAATGACTTAAAAATCAGCCACGTTTTATTATATAATATTTTCATGGATGATAATATGTTGTGGCTGATGATGAAGCTAAGGCTGTAGCCGATAAGGCGGAGAGCATATTGCAGATAACGATGACGGTGATAGCGGGAGATGATCGGAAAAATATCTCTTAACGACTTAGGATTTCACTTTTATGTTTAATGTAGAATTCTTTATTTGGTTAATTAATCAAAAATGCATAAATATAATTATATATGTCTATATAATGGGTCAAATATATTAGAGTGCTACGTATAAACTATATATACATATTAATTCGATCTGAACCGAACCAAGCGGACTTTTGCTCATGCTTGGCTCGTTTACAAACTGATCCTAGCCGATCTGCTCGTTTACAACCGAGAAAAAATTCGAACGAGCATTTTTCGAGCAAATTCCGGACGAACGTCGAGCGAGCGTCGAGCGTCAAGCTGTTTGAACAACCCTAATAGTGTTTTTTCAGTAGAAATATAATAAGTGGGGACCTCCGGTAAAGTCTCTAGCCGAGTAACTAAAAATAATTTCGTGAACTCGTGATGAATGGAGTAGACAACGTTAGTTGGATGAGTGGTCGATAGTACAAATACCATCTAGTGTTATGTTTTTGCAGTTTTCAATGACACCTAAAGCATGATCAATTACCAATTTAGCGTGTTCTTACATAACATTTAGGAACACCATGTCATACAAGTTGCTATTTTTGAATACATCTTTTTATACTCCAAACAAAACCTAAAACTTCAAATAATGCAATTATAACTAAATTATGATAGTATGTGGATTATGCACCAAATCCAAAATTAACCAACATATTGGACATGATAACTCGATTAGCTACAATTAACCTTTTTGTTCCTCATCAACACCCTTTAGCCTGACCATTTTCTAATTCTCATCTCAGCCATGGATGCCTACAATTTATATGAATAACAAGCCAATTAAACTTTAGGCTTATTAAATGATTGAAAATTGTTTAGAACGACTCGATTTCAAATGTTTTTGATCAACAGAAGTAATAAGACTGAGAAGTACCTCTTTGTCCCAGTTGGTTCTAACGCAAATCCAAACCAAAATAATGTTTTGTACCGTTGTTCCGGTTAACATGCCTATCCAGATACCCTATAACATTCAGTTACATATATGGTTGTATAAGTAACGCACAATGCACATTAGAAATGTATAAAAAGTTTATACCTTTACACCCCAATTGAGTGCAAATCCTAGAGTGAGTCCCAAAGGAATACCAAAGATGTAGTAACATGCAATATTTATATAAGCTATCGCAACTTGCCATCCCGCCCCGATTGCCACCCCTACATTCAAATTTAAAATCAATGAACCTATGATGGTGAAAGTTATGATGATAATTGGGAGTTAAATACGCGCCGGAAGGCACAGGTTGAATAATATTAATGAGGAGACAGACTGCTAGCAATGGAGTAAGAGCATAAACAGCTTGTTGGACTTCTAAATTGTCAGCAAAATGGTTGGATATTGATGCCGGAAAATGATAAGGAGGATGGAGAGTAAAACACCAAAGATAAATAAGAAAATCACCACCACCACCACTGAGTGTTTTGTTGTTTTTGGATGGGCTGCTCCTAATTCATTTGATACCCTTACACTGCATCCCAAAATTAAATATTATTATTAGTATTGTTATTTGAATTTAATTATCAATAAGGTTTTAATCAAAAGGAAAAAAAGAGTTTAAGGAAAATCAATAGTAAACTTACCTGATAGCTGCATTGAATCCGACTGCTATCATATATGCCCACCCAAGAATGTTTGTGCTGCATAATTTCGATTTAGTATTTGAATATTTAAAGGAGCACAAGTTAATAAGTTATTTGAAGCCGCTGCATAAATTCATGAAACTAACTGAATCCTAATTAATCATTTTCGACACGAATGGAATAAAAACTTAACTTGAAGTGTCCTAATCATTAGTTCAATATTATTTACCCATAGGAGATATACTTAGGTTTTCACTTGTTTATGTCAAAGAAAACAAACAAACTATGATTTGTAATAGAATAATAAAACAAATTTATTTGAAGTATACATAAAAGAAAATAATACTAACCATATGGAGAGTGCATCAACTCCAATCTCAGCATTCTTTAAATACCCAGCAAAAAGTATCAAGACCGAACAATACCATATTTCCAAACTGAAACAGTTATATAAAATTACGTAAAGTGTTATTGAATAAAATAATTAAACAAATAAATAAAGTGTGTAGTTTTCTGAGAGATTAAAGCTAGTAGTGTATATAGTCAATTTAACTCAACACAAGGTAAACACATATTCATTTTCATAAATTAATTTGTCACCTTAATCCTTTCAAATGATAACATGTACCAATAGATTGCATTAACTGTGTTGATTGTTAAAGATTAACACCAGAAAAATATGAAAAACAATACTGCACAATCAATTTAGAACTATGAACTAGAATACAAGAAGAATGAACGATCAATTTTTGAGAATGATCAATTTTTGAGAATGATCAAACGACTAAGCTAATAACCCTATTTATACCGTTAATCGGAAAGATTAAGAAACTAACTAACAAATCTGAGAGATATTACATTTAGCCCCCTCTAAAAGATTCTACTTGACACTTTAAACCAAAACTGAATACGTATCCTAATCATTACATGTTCTTACAATCTCCACCTTAGTGAGTAGGATATCATTAACTTGGTCTAACCAATACCAAGATCAACTAAATACTTGCTGAACTTTGCACCAGTAAGAGCTTTAGTTAACATATTTGCAGAATTATCATCGGTACTAACATCTTCAACCAACACTTCCTTTGAATTGACCACACCTCGGATAAAATGGATCTTCACATTAATGTGTTTTGTTCTCTCATAAAAACCCTAATTTTTAAATAATTGAACAGCTCCTTGATTTTCACACTTGACCGCTGCACTAACATCCTTACATCCTAACTCAGACACAAAACCTTTAAGCCAAATGGCCTCTTTTACAGCTTCAGTCAATGCTATATATTCAGACTTGGTTATGGACAAAGCTACAACCTTTTGCAAGGTAGACTCCAACTAACAGGATTATTAAACACCTTAAACACATACCTTGTTACTGATCTACCCCTATCAGGGTCTTTAGCAAAATCAACATCAACATAACCAAGCACCACTGAACAATCTTTTTTATTACTACTGAATAATAACCCATAATTCCTGCTACCATTCAGATATCTAAATATCCACTTAACCACCTCCCAATGCTTCTTACCAGGATTTGCAAGGTATCTACTAACTATACTCACTACATATCCAAGGTCAAGTCTTGTGCATATCATCAAGTACATCAAGCTACCCATTACACTTGTGTAAGGCACAACATCCATTCCCTTGGACTCTTCACTTGACCTTGGACAGTCATCAAGAGATACCTTAAAATGTTGGCCAATGGGTGTGACTACAGGTTTAGAGGCATCCATAGAATAGTTTTTTAGCACCTTTATTAGGTATGAATGCTGAGACAAGATCAACCTTCCCTTCTTCCTAAACCTGGTTATCTCTATTCCTAGAATCTTTCTTGCACTTCCAAATTCCTTCATGCTAAACTTATTCATTAAAAGTAGTTTAGTAGATACAATTTCATTCTTACTCTTACATGCCAACAGCATATCATTAACATATAAGAGTAAACAGATGTAGCAACCGTCTTCATACTCCTTGTAATACACACAAGAATCATAGGTACTTCTATTAAAGTCATTCCCTAGCATATAGTCATCAAATCTCCTATTTAGCTGTCGTGGAGATTGCTTTAACCCATATAAGGATCTCTTTAAGAGGCACACCTTCTTTTCTTGACCCGGGGCTACAAAACCCAATTGTTCCTTAATATAAATGTCTTCTTCTAAAGTTCCATAAAGGAAAGCTGTCTTTACATCCAGTTGCTCCAATTCCATATCATGCAAGACTGTAAGTACAAGAATTACTCTAATGGAAGTGTGCTTTACTACAAGTGAAAAGATTTCAGTATAATCTATTCCATTCCTTTAAGTATATACTTTTGCCACCAGTCTAGCTTTGAATCTAGGCAACTCCACTCCTTGAACTATATCCTTCAACTTGAAGATCCACTTGCAGTCTACAAGCTTCTTACCATCAGGATTATCAACTAGAACCCATGTCTTATTCTTGTGAAGAGCATCCATTTCATCTTCCATAGCTCTAATCCATGACTCTTTATTGCTCGAATTAATAGCCTCCGCATAAGTCAATAGAACAGAGCCATCCTCAGTCTCAGCTATGTTAAGGACAAATGCTGATACATCCCTGACCCTTGCTGGTTGGACTATATTCCTCCTTAGTCTGTCCCTAGCTAGACTGTAAGGGGAAGTACTCTCTTCACCTGTGTGCTCTTCCTGGTGAGGTGTCTCTCCTTGATTTGAAGTACTCTCTTATAGCTCCACCTCAACATGAACACCATCATGCATGTTATAGGAGCCATCAGACTTTTGACCTTGTACTACATTTTTATACATCACCCCTTCTTGAAATATGACATCCCTGCTTACAATGACCTTGGGACTTACATCATCCGATCTCCATAGTCTATAACCTTTAACTCCATCAGGGTACCCCAAGAAGATACATTTTTGGGCCCTAGGTTCCCATTTCCCTTGATTGATGTATGAGTATGCTACTGATCCAAACACATTCAAGTGATCATAAGTAGACACTTTACAAGACCATACTTCCATGGGAGATTTCATATCTATGGCAGATGATGGTGACATGTTTATGAGATAAGCTGAGGTTGATACTGCTTCTACCCAAAAACTCTTTGGAAGTCCTGAGCTTGAGAGAAGACACCTTACATTATTAAGTAAGGTTCTATTCATTCTCTCAGCAAGCCTATTTTGTTGGGGGTGTTCTTGGAACTATGTGGTGTCTTTTAATTCCATTCACACTACAAAATTGGTCAAATTCTATGTTGCAGAATTCTAGTCCATTGTCTGATCTGAGTTTCTTAACTTTCTTCCTAGTTTGGTTTTCTACAACCACCTTCCAATCCTTAAACTTACTAAAGGCTTCATGCTTGTGTCTTATAGGGAATACCCATACCCTGCGAGAATAGTCATCTATGATGGACATGAAGTACTTTGCTCCACCTAGAGAGTAGGTCCTTGCAGGTCCCTATAGATTAGTATGAACATACTCAAGAATCCCACTTATAGAGTGGGATCCTATTCCAAATTAAACTATATGGGTCTTCCCATCACATAATGTTCATAGAACTCAAGGATTAAGTCCTTGAGGTCCTTGAACACCTACTTCTTGTTCAACTCAACGAGGCCCTACTTGCTTATATGCCCCAACCTGCTATGCCAGATCATTGCAGAGTTGACTCTCTCTTCCTTAGCAATAGATGCAGTTGCTTTCAAAACTTACCCATCAAACACATATATGTTGTTGCCTTTTCTGGATAACATCACCATGGAACCTTTTATCACCTTGGCCTTACCATTCTTTAGACTAACATGGTAACCTACATCTTCTAGGGCCCAACGATATTAAATTTTTAGTTAACTCAGGTACATACCTTACATTTGTTAACTGGAAATCTGCTCCACCTTCTTATTTCAATGTCACAGAGCCATGGCCTTTTATAAGACATGGTTTGTCATCACCTAGGTGGATAGATCCCAGATCTTGCAGTTCTATGTTTTGAAAATACTCTTTATAGGGGCACATATGATATGAACATCCTAAGTCCAAGATCCACTCTCCTTTTATTACTTCTTTTGAGATTACTAGTACATCTGCACTATCATAACTTTCATAGGAGTCCTCCAGTGAGGATGTACCTTGATTGTTATGCCTGCCCCATTCGTTGTTCTTCTTCTTCTTCTCAGGGCAATCTTTCTTTAGATGCTTTTCAGAGTTGCAGATGTAGCACCTCCTTTTGGGTCTTGACTCTGATCTTGAATTAGTTTTGGACTTAAAACTCCTCGATCTCTCCTTCCCCTTACGAACAGCCCACTACTTGTTTTATCAGTACCATCTGTTCTTTTCTTGAGTTCTTTTGAATTCAGTGATACCAGGACCTCTTTCATTGACAGCGATCCCGACCATACATAAGTGTGTCAACAAAGTGTTCATAACTTTGAGGTAGTGATGTCAGGAATATGATGGCCTAGTCTTCATCCTCTAATGTGATGTCAATGTTCTCAAGATCTAGGAAAAGTTTATTGAACTCATCTGTGTGATCTTCCAAGGACTTCCCTGACATCATATTGAAGGTGTATAGCCTTTTTTACAAGTACAACGTATTCGCTAGTGAATTTGTCATACAGAGACTCTCCAATTTGGACCATATTCCGACCGCCATCATCTCCTTTGAGACTTCTCGAAGGAATCGATCACCTAAACTCAGTATGATTGCACTGTTCATTTTCTTCATCATGTATTTCTTCTCTTTGTCGGTCAGGTTCACCGGTAGTCTTGCTTCACCCAATAATGCATCGACTACTCCATGATGCACTAGCAGTGCCCGCATCTTTAACCTCTATAGCCCGAAGTCATTCTTGCAATCTAACTTCTCTAGCTCAAATTAGGTTGACACCATCTTTGTCTTCCCCAACAAACCCAATTGCAGTTCCCCTTTTCTAAATCAAGCCAACCTCTGGTACCAATTGTTAAAGATTAACACCAGAAAAGTATGAAAAACAATACTTTAAAATCGATTTAGAACTATGAACTAGAATACAAGAAGAATGAATGATCAATTTTTGAGAATGATCAAACCACTAAGCTAAGAACCTTATTTATACCGTTAATCAGAAAGATTAACAAACTAACTAACAAATCAGAGAGATATTACATTTAACCCCCTTTAAAAGATTCTACTTGACACTTTAAACCAAAACTGAATATGTATTAATCACTACAAATTCTCACATAGATTATAACTCAGGTTTACATCAAAGACTCAAACTATAACATATTCCCTACATGATATTCGCCTTTCGAGGCGACTGTAATTTCACCATAGAGATTTCCCTTGACAGGCTGCCTTTTCACCTGCTCACACTACCACTTGGTGACAGCATGTCATCGTAGTATCCTTGACCAGTAAAAACAAAAATGCCCCTGACATGACTACCTTATTTTTCCTGCTGATAGGTGGCGTCAACATAGAGCTCGATGGAACAGATTTTTTTCGTGGTGATTTACACTACTAGCTGAGTTATATTATAGATAAAAAAGAGGGTGTGATTGAGGTTAAATCTAATGATAAAATGTGACACCCTACATAACCCACATCGGCCGTGGACAGGAGAGATTCCTAGTTCATAAGTAATGTCTGGCATCTAATATCACCAACGCGTTTTGGGCGTATTGGCTGTAGATGAGAGGAGAACTCCACAGTTAAGCGTGCTCAGGTGGCAGCAATCCAAGGATGGGTGACCTCCCTGGGAAGTTTTCACCCGGGCAACCAAAAGCAAATCCGTGAGCTCCTCGTGGGCAAAGCGGACAATATTGGTGGTGTGAGAGGCTGGGTGTTACAGATTGGTATCAGAGCCATTGATTATAGGGAACTAGGTTGCATACACACACTAGACTATAACCGCACAGTTGTTAGTTACTTATCGCTTACTCTCCTTACTGTATACTCATTGGCATACGCAACACGTACTTCGCAGCATGGCATCGTCGTCCAGGAATTTAGGCAAGAGACCTGCACGATCTGAGTCACCTCCTACGTCTCCCGTACCTGATAGGGGATTTAACTGGCCACGACATCCCTATCCTCCTGGCGAGATAGATTGGGATCAGCCTTTCATACCTCCTGAGCTCGATCCTCCGCGGAACTGGGATTTCTACCCCACCTACATTAACCGTATGGCTTATAGAGAGCGTGTACCACCAGTAGCTTCTACATGACCTAGGACTAGGTCATCGACCGCCTCAACTTTGCTACACTTCCTACCTTGAGCATCCCTCTGGAGCAGGCATTTGCAGCCCTAGTAGCCACACTGGACACAGAGCGGCAGCGGATTAGAGGACTCACTGATAAGAACTCTGCATTACGATCTGAGATGCGTCAGCTGCGTTACCAGGTAGATACGCTTTAGGAGCGACTCTCGATGGCCATTGGTGGACATCATACTCTGGCAGGCAACGTGGTAGCACTTAGTGGGCGTATGGATGCACAGGATCACCATAACATGGAGATCGATAATAGGTTTGCTGATTTAGAGGCACAGCTAGCAGCACTTCAGATTGCTGAAGCCCCTACACCTTTGGTGGACCCTAATGAGGAAGACCCAGAAGAGGAACCCGAGGAAGCCCCCGAAGAAAAACCAGTAGAGATGGATGAGGACAGTGACGGATCTGACGTACTGGACTGATTCTACTTTTAAATGACTTAGACTATGTAGTGTTTTTTTCTTTGAAACCTATGTGGGAAGGGTTGTTTCCCACCCAACTGACAAACTTAAATTTTGACATTGATGGAATATTTTTTGACTCAATTACAATTTATTTATCTTTGATTATTATTTCTGTTATAAATGTTGTGGTTGTGGTGAATTCATTATTTCTTATTGTTTACTGTACTTTGATGAGATTAATGTGCTGGATGTTACTCATTATTGTAATTGTGAATTTTAAAGTGAAATATGGACGCACATGGAAGAGGACGTGGGCGTGGTCGTGGACGTGGCGCCGGAGGCCATGGTGCCGGAGCCATAAACATGATGCCTGCGGAATTGGCAGCATTAATTAACGAACACGTTCAGGCGGCAGTGGCTGCTACCCAACCTGGACAACCAGCAGGTAAATGATAACAAGAGGTTAAACTAATTATCCTAGTTAATTGCCTAGGATATTTGACTAATGTTTGGGATTGTCAAAACAGGACCACCACCATGTACCTACAAGTCCTTCATGGACTGTAAACCTCATACCTACAGCGGGACGGAAGGGGCTGTAGGGCTTGTAAGGTGGTTTGAGAAGACAGAGTCGGTCTTCGCGAAATGCAACTGCCCGCCTGTTGATCAGGTGAAGTATGCCACCGGAACATTGGAAGGCGCAGCACTTTCTTGGTGGAATGCCCAGGTGCAAATGCTGGGTCAAGCCATGGCCAATGAACTACCTTGGGATGTGTTTAAGGGGATTATGACCGAAGAATACTGCCCCCGAAATGAAGTGCAGAAACTGGAGATTGAGTTCTGGCAACTCAAAATGCAAGGCTCAGAAATTGAAGCCTACACGACCCGTACTCACGAGTTAGCTACTTTATGCCCAGGGATGGTGAATGAAATGCACAAGAGAGTTGAGCATTATATACGGGGATTGGTGCCCGAAATTCAAAGTATGGTAACTGCTTCTAACCCCACTACCATACAACAAGCAATCCGAACAGCCCACAGGCTGACTGACCAGGCAGTCGAGCAAGGTCGATTACCTAAGCGGGGCGAGGTGGCAAGCGTGCCCGACCATAAACGCAAGTGGGATGGTTCAAGCAACAAGGGATCGTCATCCAGCAGCCAATCTCAACCTCAACAACAGCAGCAAAGTCAGCAACAGCAACGGAAGTTCGATAACAACCGAAGCTTCAACCAGGCGACTCCCTCAAATCAAGGACCCGGTGGGTATGGTGGAAGACTGCCGAAGTGCAACCGGTGTAACTACCACCATGTGGGTCGATGTGATAACTTCAAGTGCCAACGTTGTGGGAAGATTGGTCACGCAGCCAAAGACTGTCGGGGTGAACTGATGAAGAAGCCTCAACAATCACAAGACACTCCAAAAGGTTGTTTTGAGTGCGGAAAAGAAGGCCATTACAAACGCAACTGTCCCCAACTTAAGAGGAATGGTAATGGTAACAACAACAATGGGAACAACAGCAATAATAACAATGGCAACAACAATAACAACAACAATGGTAATGGCGACAACAATGGAGGCAATAACAACAATGGAGCCAAGGGAAGGGCCTTCGTCATTGGCTCAGGTGAGGCTCTAAACGATCCTACAACAGTAACTGGTAAATTTTCGGTTAATGGTCATTTTGCTACTGTATTATTCGATACCGGAGCTGATAGAAGTTTCGTGTCCACTAGGTTCTGTAGTCTTTTAAGTGATATGCCCTCAGCCTTAGAATCTAAATACACCATAGAGTTAGCTGACGGTACACAGATTCACGTAACGCGTATTCTTAGAGACTGCAAGATAGATCTTGCTGGTCATACATTCACCATAGATCTCATGCCTGTTACGTTATGAAGCTTTGATGTGGTAGTAGGCATGGATTGGCTTTTCGATAAACAGGCGGAAGTCATATGCCACGAGAAGATCATACGGATTCCCATTGGTGAAGAAGTCCTTACGGTCAGAGGTGATAGGAGTGGTGCGGTGATAGGCATCATTTCGTTCATGAAGGCACAAAAGTTGTTACGAAAGGGTCGACTGGCCATATTGGCACTCGTCACAGATAAACAAACTGAGGAAAAGAAGATAGAGGATATCCCCGTAGTTCGTGAGTTTTCCGAGGTGTTTCCGGAAGACCTGCCTGGATTACCGCCTCATCGTCAAGTTGAATTCCAGATTGAGTTGACTCCAGGAGCCGCTCCAATTGCGAGAGCACCGTACCGGTTAGCTCCGAACGAACTGCAAGAATTATCCGCCCAACTCCAAGAACTGTTGGATAAAGGGTTTATCCGACCAAGTTCGTCGCCCTGGGGAGCGCCAGTTCTATTTGTGAAGAAGAAGGATGGTACATTTCGAATGTGCATTGACTATAGGGAACTGAACAAGGTTAATATAAAGAATAGATATCCCTTACCTCGTATCGATGATTTGTTTGATCAACTGCAAGGATCAAGCTATTACTCTAAGATTGATCTGAGGTCTGGGTATCATCAGCTGAGAGTTCGAGAAGAGGACATCTCAAAAACTGCTTTCCGTACACGATATGGTCACTATGAATTTTTGGTCATGCCATTTGGGTTGACGAATGCACCAGCAGTATTCATGGACCTTATGAATCGCGTGTGCAAACCCTATCTTGATCAGTTTGTTATCGTCTTTATTGATGACATACTGATATACTCAAGGACCAAGGAAGAACATGAGAAGCACTTACGTTTAATCTTGGAATTACTTAGAGAGGAACAACTGTATGCAAAGTTTTCTAAGTGTGATTTCTGGATACATGAGGTACAATTCTTGGGTCATATTGTCAACGAGAAGGGAATACATGTTGATCCTGCTAAGATTGAAGCGATAAAGAATTGGTCTGTTCCTAAGACACCAAGTGAGATACGACAATTCCTTGGATTAGCGGGATATTATCGACGATTCATTGAAGGATTCTCTAAGATTGCACAACCTCTCACAGCCTTGACTCACAAGGGAACAACGTACAAATGGGATGAGAGTCAGGAATCTGCTTTTCAGTTGCTGAAACATAAATTGTGTAGCGCACCAATATTAGCGTTACCGGATGGTAGTGATGATTTCGTAGTCTATTGTGACACTTCTATTCAAGGACTTGGATGCGTCCTGATGCAGCGGGATAAAGTGATAGCATATGCCTCTAGACAATTGAAGATTCATGAGAAGAACTATACCACCCATGATTTGGAACTGGGTGCGGTAGTGTTTGCCTTGAAGATCTGGAGACATTACTTGTACGGTACCAAATGCACCATCTACACCAATCACAAGAGTCTTCAGCATATCTTTAAGCAAAAGGAGTTGAATATGAGGCAAAGGCGTTGGGTAGAGTTATTGAATGACTATGACTGTGCTATCAAGTATCATCCGGGAAAATCAAATGTAGTTGCTGACGCGCTGAGAAGAAAAGAGACTGCTAAGCCTCGACGAGTGCGAGCTCTGCAACTAACGATTAGTACGCAATTACCTGAACAAATCCGTGATGCTCAAACTGAAGCTCTGAAGGTAGAAAATATGAATTTGGAAGGGTTACGAGGAATGGAAAAGCAACTAGAAGTAAAGCCGGATGGGATTCGTTATTTCATGGATAGACTATGGGTACCTCTCCACGGAGACCTGAGAGACTTGGTGTTGAGTGAGGCTCACAAGTCTAAGTACTCTATACATCCTGGATCTGACAAGATGTACCACGATTTGAAGGCGCACTATTGGTGGCCTAACATGAAAGCAGATGTAGCTACTTATGTGAGCAAGTGTCTGACCTGCTCAAAGGTGAAGGTGGAGTATCAGAAACCATCTAGACTATTACAACAACCCGAGATCCCTATGTGGAAGTGGGATCAGATATCAATGGATTTTATTACTAAGTTACCTCGTACTTCTACTGGTTGCGACACAATATGGGTTATCGTGGATCGATTGACAAAATCTGCTCATTTCCTAGCGATAAAGGAAACAGATAAGATGGAGAAGTTAACCCGACTTTATCTGAAGGAGATCGTTTCGAGGCATGGAGTACCGATCTCAATCATTTCTGATCGCGATTCTTGTTTCACATCACACTTCTGGCAGTCGTTGCAGAAAGCTTTAGGTACGCGATTGGATATGAGTACTGCTTATCATCCACAGACTGATGGTCAAAGCGAGCGTACTATACAGACTTTGGAGGACATGTTACGTGCTTGTGTAATTGACTTCGGGAATAACTGGGAAGTTCACCTACCATTAGTGGAATTTTCTTACAACAACAGTTATCACACTAGCATAAAGGCAGCACCTTTTGAAGCTTTGTATGGGAGAAAGTGTAGATCACCAGTTTGCTGGGCTGAAATTGGTGATAGTCAATTAACGGGTCCCGAGTTAGTACACGAGACAACTGAGAAGATTGTCCAGATAAGAAACCGCATGGCCGCAGCGCGAGACAGACAGAAAAGCTATGTTGACAAGCGATGGAAACCTTTGGAATTTCAAGTTGGTGAAAAAGTTTTGTTGAAAGTCTCACCATGGAAAGGCGTAGTTCGGTTTGGTAAGCGAGGAAAGCTAAATCCGAGGTATGTTGGACCATTTGAGATAGTGGAAAGAATTGGTCCAGTGGCCTATCGACTAGCCTTACCTGATTCATTGAGTGGAATTCATGATGTATTCCATGTTTCAAATCTGAAGAAATGTTTAACGGATGAAATGATGGTTGTACCGCTGGAAGAAGTGCAAGTAGACGAACAATTACGCTTCATTGAGGAACCTGTCGAAGTGATGGATCGTGAGGTGAAGACACTTAAGCAAAGCAAGATACCCATCGTCTAAGTTCGTTGGAACTCGAGACGTGGACCAGAATTCACGTGGGAACGTGAAGATCAAATGAAGCTTAAGTACCCTCAGCTATTCGAAAGGACGATGCCAACTGGTGAAGGTATTGATTAAATTTCGGGACGAAATTTCTTTCAACATGGGGATGATGTGACAACTCATCCAAAACTCACACGATTTTGATTTCCTTGTGCCAATGCAGTAGACCAGTGATGGATCACTCACCATGTAACGCAATTTTCGGGATGAAAATTCTTTCAACATGGGGATAATGTGACATCAGGTAATTTTCCGTTACCAAACTCCGTTTGTTCCGTTAAGTCTTGCATACACGTGTCGGGAGCACACACTAGTTGTCGTTGAACGTTGGTAACTAAATAATAATTAATAATGTGAAACAAATAATTACTATGTTGATTATTAGTTGTGATTATGTGATTTAAATATTATTTGTGAATTTGATCGCATAACGTGGAAACGCGTGTATTTAACCTGTATGTTTTGTATCTAATAAAGGTGAAATATATAATTGTCATTGTTAGTTTATATGTTTGTTGTTGTAGTTAAAAACCTTTTAAAAAGAGTTTAAAAGCTTAATTTTTATAAAAAGTAAATTACAAGGGTTTAAAGGGTATTTATGCAAAATTAAATTAATAAAAAAAAATCCCAACCCTAATCCCACCCCAATCGGCAGCGACATTCATCCCTCTCCCTCTCCCGTTGTGATTTCGGCCAAGAACACCCACAAAGCATCGGTTTTGGATTGATTTCAAGCTCCACAACACATTGGAACATCGATTCTTGTTCTTCTTTCGCGAATTAAAGGTTAGTTTTGGTGTTTTCATGCATTATTGATGTTAGCCGAAACCCTAGTTCGAAATTGGTGATGTGGAGGTCGATTCTTGATTGTTTGGTGATGTTAATGTGTTAGTTGGATTGTATATATGTTAGTTAACGTTGATTATGCAAGAAAGTTTGGATTTTGGTTGTTTGTTCATATGATCATCTTTGGCCGAGAGGTTGAGGCGATTTTGGATCAAATTGGATGTTGAATGTTGGTTGTTTGATGTTGTAATGATGCTAGTTAGGTTGTATGCATATTAGTTAACGTCGATTTTGCAAGAAAGCTTCGATTTTGATTCATGGTTCATAGGTTACTAAGAATGGTAACTTTATTTTTGCATGAATTGATGATTTGATGATGTATGAATGTTATGGATGTGTTTGTGATGATGATTAGATGCTAAGTTGATGATATGAACGATTGAAAATCAAGAAGATGTCTTATAGTTCATACATTGCTAAAAATAGTAACTTTTGGTGTTGAATGTTGATGAATCATGATGATTAAGTGTTGTTGATCATGTTTAGATGTTGTCATGGACTTGAATTGGTATGTAAATGATGAATCCATGAATGTCTTGGGTGTTTGATGAAATTGGGATGTACTTTCCCAAAAGGGAAACTTTATTTGTGCAAATTCTTGAATTGGATGATTTGAGCATGTTTGGGATATTAGGATCATGCTAGTGTGTTCATGGATGGTTTCTAAGGTGATTAAATGTGTTGTCTAGGTTATATGTATGTTGATTGGTTTGTTACCTGTGTTGGCCTGTTGTGATTCATATGACTTGTATGATATCTGGTGGTATGATGACCTAGGTAGTACATGTGGTTAATGAAGTGCTATATGTAGTCAAGTTGTATGTTGATCATGTATGATATGCTGTTGTATTGGTTTTAACGAATTATCACCTCTAATGTCACCAACAGGTCAACTGGGTCAAATGTGTCTTGTATTCTAAAACTTTGAGTTCCTTGGTTTATAGAGCACTTAGGGTTTCGTGTTGTTTCTGTGTGCACGTACTTATGTACTCTTGTGCTCTAGGTGACCTTTGAAGGTTGTCTTTTTCTTTCAAGTTAAGCTCTAAGTTAATTCTTGCGCACACCAGGTGAGTTCTTGCCCCACTCTTTTTACATAATCTCTTTTGGGGGAGATAGCATACTGTTGATCACAAACGCTTTTATATATGAGTGTGTATAATATTGATATAGAGTCGTTACCATGGAAAGTCCTCACACTTTCGGATTGTTAATATTGACTAGCGGGGAAATTTTGGGTAGTACTACTGGGTCTGACGAGCCCCACCTGTGTGACTCGAGGTCAAACGGGTGCAATTTTGTCCTAACATATATTCGTCATGACCTGGTAAGTCGTGACGGGAGGCACAAACTATCACAGTCAGCTTCAATCGCGAGATCACTATGATTAATATTTTTCTGTTAATAGACTAGCTATCTATTGCAATACACTACTTATGCTCTGGAAACTGTTGATTGGTTTATATTTTACGCAAACTCTTGAACTCACCAACCATGTGTTGACTTGTTTTGTATGCTATTCTCAGGTTAAGGTTGCCAGTTGCCTAGGAGCACGCACGTCAGCATTGTTGAGTCGTCTACATTTGCTTGTTTACAACTTTGGGATTATTTTCATTTTATACATTTGTGTTTGGGGCGCGTTTGTTTTGCGCATTCTCTTTACATACTACATATTTGGGTTTTCTAGTTTTAAAAAAATGCTTTCGCAGTATTTTAAACGTTAACTCTGGTTTTGTTTATTAATCATATAGAGTCGTTCTTGGTAACTAATGACTGAGATCCTGGTATGTCACGCGCCTCGCGGTAAAACCCCGCACGCGGATTTTGAGGGTGTGACAGATTGGTATCAAAGCCACTCCTGTGCCGTTCAGGATGTGGGACATACCTCACCAAGGATGGTGACTTCTCGGGCTCATCGAGGACGATGAGTCCAAATGGGGGGTGATTGTGACACCCTACATAACCCACATCGGCCGTGGACAGGAGAGATTCCTGGTTCATAAGTAATGTCTGGCATCTAATATCACCAACGCGTTTTGGGCGTATTGGCTGTAGATGAGAGGAGAACTCCACAGTTAAGCGTGCTCAGGTGGCAGCAATCCAGGGATGGGTGACCTCCCTGGGAAGTTTTCACCCGGGCAACCAAAAGCAAATCCGTGAGCTCCTCGTGGGCAAAGCGGACAATATTGGTGGTGTGAGAGGCCGGGTGTTACATAAAATCATTTGAATTTAGAGTGACAAAACTTCTCTTGAGGTTAAGAATTCGAGCATTATCTATGACAGGTTAATATTAATAAGTTACGATATAAAATTAAAAGTAGGTTAAATAGGTCATAGGTGCATGAGTTGTCGTTAAAAAAAGACAATAATGAGGACAATATAATAATTTCGCTACCAAAGCATGATTGCTGATGCAAATGACAATTTTACAAAACCCCATAAGGTACTGAAGGCGTCCCAACTGAAACCTGACCACGCTTGGCCACAAGCCCCGCTAAGAACATACACCACCTGACCCACAACGTTGAACCACCATGAAAGGTTAAGCACAACAGCTCCACCCCACATCCCCCACCCCAACTTCAAAATCAAAAGCCAGCTGAACAACGTATGAAACATCAGAGCCGCACCAAATATATATGCAATCACCATTATCTAAATCTGCGCTTGCAAAACTTATTGATCGAGAAGTTAGCGGGGTACGCGAAGAGCTATGGGATCATCACAACGCCATCCGCCTCGCCGCATGTGACATGGCTTCCGTTTGTTCGATCAAAAGGAGAAACGGGGGCGTGAAGATGTAAAGGAACAGGAGAACTAGACTGGTGATGAATAAGATGATACATGACCTCTGCATGTATACTCCTAGGATATCTAACTACCCTGCTTCGTATGCTTGTCCACATAATGTCTCCAATGCGCTCGCCATTCCGATCTATAAATTTAACACATCATACACATACGAAGATAAATTAGGGTACATGTTTATGAGGAAATAGCTTTATGGTAAATGATATGCTCCCTTACCAAATGATCGTGAGTTCAAATTCTATAGTGTGTAAATTTTTTATGATTATTTTTGTTGAAATAGATATTGTCATTAAAAAAAGAAGAGTTATATTCCTTACTAAGTTTTGTCAAAAGTAATTATTTTCTTTGAAAGCTTAAATACATCAATTTTTGTTCAAAAGTTTATTATTTGTTTCAATTTCAGTTCAAAAGTAATACTTTTAAATTTAAGTCGAGACAACTTATGAAACATCTAAAGGTAATTGATGTTTTTAATATTTTGGAGGTAACTGTTTATTTTAATTAAACCTCAGGAAGCAAAATCGAATTTAACTCAAAAAATAATTACGCTAAATATGTAGATTTGCTTTACGAAAATTTACAGAAGGGCAGTACAATTTCTACGTCACACCAAAGTCATACGCCACCCATAAACTCAAACGGCGGTTCAAACTTAAACGACCGTTTAAAACTAAGGGGTTGTGACAGCAAGCCTTAACCACCAAACGACCCTTTCATGAATCCTCAATTGGCCGTTTAAAAATAAGAGCCTTCAAACAAATGTTTAACGCAGCTTTAAGCTAGGTAGCACCGAAACGGGTACGGGAGGTGGGGACGGTACGGGAACGGGTACGGGTACGGGGAACGGCAAATATCAAAAATTCTAGATACGGGTACGGCAAAGAAAATATAAAAATATATCAAACAATTCCTAAAATAGACATTAAAGTATTAAACAAATTCCAAAAACAAATTCCTTAGGTAATTAATTATCAATAATCAAATCATTTTCATAACCCGGTTCGTCAAGTGTGAGATCGGCAACCTCCATACACTTTATTTCACTGCAAAATGTTTTAAAACTTAAAAGGTTGAAGGGAATCGTTGGTGTGTTCTTATAAAAGTTGATTTCTTATTACACACTTACACTATGGTTCTTCTTCAATCGCGAGTGTAAGTTACTAAAAACAACTCAAAATTAAAAAACTTAGAATATCCTTCGCCAAACTAATGTAGTTGGCTGAAGAATGAAGAATTGAAGATGTATAATGTATTTCAGTGCAAAATGTCTTCGATTAGGCTGAAGAAGTAGATTAGGCTAAAGAAGTCGATTAGGCTGAATGCGATTAGTCGTCTGATTATCTGATTGAAGAAGGCTGAAGAAGTCGATTAGGCTGTGGCGGAGTGGCGGTTGAAGGTAACATCAAAAGTCTTAAACCGGAACCCTAAATTAAAATCGAAACTCCGAGGAAACTCCTTCGGAACGTACCTGTTTGTACACCCCGAAACCGATACGGTCTCGTAACGCTTCGGCCGCGTTTCCGATTCTAGTAAGTACCCGAAACGGGTACTCCACCCTTTGGGCCGCTTCGGTGCTTTAAAGCCTTTAAGCGATGCATGGGTTGAAAATAGTGTGGGGTTGAATTGTCAATGGCGTGTGTATAGCACGCCCTTTTTACAAAATACGAACCATAATCCCCACAGAAAAATTGCCAATGAGCAAGTTTCGATTGAGAAAGCTGCGAGATCGAGAGTTCCAACATGACCCGTGAATGTCAGAGTAATGGCTCCGAGTGAGTATTGAAAAACAGTCGTGCAAAAAATGCAGGGCATGCAAGGTACCATAGCTTCTTCGATTCGACTCCAAATTGGACAATGAAATCACTCATTCCGTTGATCGGAGGGATGTCTTCAACGTCACTGGTGAAGTGAGCATTGTTTGAGACCGAATTGTGGTTACTCTCCATTCACCAGTGAACTTAAGCATTGTCTTCATAGTTCACAATCCATTTATAATAATAATTCGCCTGTGAGCATAGGCAATGAAGTTTCTATAATATTGATTTTTTATTATTTATTTGAGTATCTATCAAGTCTTTCACATTTTAACATGTTAGGTTTACACCTATATAATAGGGTTAATGTTCTAAAGTTTTGTCAAATGATTTTTTTGTGTATTTATAGAAGTTTGTTACCTATTAATATAAACGTTATGAGATTAAATTACAATATATAAAGAGTTTTAAGTTAAAAGTAAAGAAAATCAAATTTGAGAAGTTCAATTGTAAAAAAATAAAAACTTTGTGTTAAAAGTGAAAAAACAATTTATTTTAAAAAAACCCTATGCATAAGATACATATACGAGTTGGTAATTAGTAATATATTAATTTCTATGTAATTTTATTTTAAAAAGCATGATTTAGTGACAAGAGGTAACGTAACTTTTATCGGATACTATTAAGGTTATTTTCCAAATGTGTAGACATTTAAGGTGGAGGAACGTAATAAAGTTGATGAGTGTAAAAAGCATATAGACATTCTATTAGTTGCTTATTATAATATATTAACGGGCTAATTAACTTTTACATTCATCATATTGGTATAATATGTGTACAATGATACATGTAAAGGTGAGTTTTCTTGGCGCTCTACGTTACTCTCCTTAAGAGATGACTTCAAAGAGACATTATAAAGGTCAGTTGCCGTGGTTGAGTTTGCAGGACCGTGTAAAGGGTAGGTCGATACAATCAGTTTCACACTAAGAAGAGTGTTAGAACACTTAACAGATCAAATGGAGAACCGGGTTTGTGTGAGATTATACTAAAAACACAAGTAACTGAGACAGAACTAAGAACAAAAACAAACGAATATGGTTTTCAAGGATGCTGTATATTGCTCTCAAGTTCTATTACAAGTGTTACAAAACATGAAAAAGAAATACAAGGACCTGAGATACTTTATACTACATCCTACAACCGTCAATACTTTGAAAGCCAGCTGGAAACACTAATCTAGATAACAAGATCAATGTAGAGTTAAAAGGCAGGTTTGGCATTTGACTAGTGATTATGACATGCCATAGCTCACATCCTTTTCTATTATAAAAAGGATAAAAAGGTACAAAGTAGGAAGTTGCAGACAAAGACCATAATCTAAAGTTTATAAAAGTATAGACCTTTTCACCAACTTGTATAAGTTGGTGAGTCATCAGAGTTGCAGCAGAAAGTGTGTCAGCTTTATGAAAAAGTAGATCAGAGAAAGCATGTCTTCTCTGTCTTCGGAAGAAATCTGTCTTCACACCATTTGGCTTCGAAAGACTTTGTCTCTGAAGCTTCGGAAGACTTCATCTTTGGCTTCGGAAGATTTGGACTTTGGCTTCAGAAGATTTTACACTTAGAATATTTTCTGTGGAGAATGTAAAACTTCCAAAGCAAATTATACCTTGTACATCAGTGCATGCATGCAGGAACCACCTTGGTTGTTTTGGCTTCTTTGATTGCATCAGCCTTATAATCTTCTAATATAACCTTACAGAGTTCCTAGTTATGGCGTCTCTACCCTACTGATCAATTGATGGATCAATAGTAGAGACAGCCTCTTCCACATTAACCCTTTCACACCTAGGGTCAATCTCTTAATGTTGAGGATGTAGGTTAAATGTTTGAGCATACATATCAGTCTCCATTATCAGTAATGTATAGGATGGGGAAGACAGTGGGTCATGCTAAATAGTAACTTGAACATCTTCATCCTGGCTTATAAACATTTGAATGAAAGTATGAGAAGCTAAGTCTAATGGCTCGGGATGTGTGCCAAATCCTAATAAGACTTCTTCCTCAGAAGTTGTCTTAGTTGTGGGGGTATCCCTTATTGGTTTCTCAATTGAGTGTTGGGAGTCTAACTGAGAACTAGTGGGGATGGTGTGGGTCTGCTAGAAGAAAGAAAATAAACCTTCTTCTTTGATTCTTATCTAGGTGTGGCGACACCTTTAGGACCTGAGTTTCCAGCCTTGCCTTTTTTGGTGGAGGTGATTTGGGGCCAGAGAAGATGCATGGGTTCGTTTCTTTACGGACACTTTAGGCTTTGAAGTGGAGGATGTGGGATCAATAGTGGAAGGTGTAAGCATGTTGTCACCTTGAGGCTCAGTGACCTCAAGCATATGTACAAACAAAGGATTGACCTTCCCTAAAAATGATTTAAGAGTTGTATTAAAATTTGGGAAAATTGATTTGTTTAAAGTTTCTAAAGCATGTATACCTCCTTCAAGTTTAATTTTGTTACCTAGTTCTTCATTTAAAATCTATTGAATAAATCTTGAGAACATTAAAAACTTAAAGTTTTTAGCATCAGTTACATTTTTGCATAGTTTTTGAAATATGAAGTTTGAAAAATTGTAACTCTGTTGTTTCACGAGTCCATGTATAGCCCCAAATAAATTCAATGGAACTTGATCCCATCCACCCGACTTATTGAATAAGAAATGAAGAAAGATATGAAAGCTGATTCCCCAATTCTGATATACCATTGATATGGAGAAGGTGGATGTTAGGAGTGGTACTTCATATCCCATATTCTTGAAAGCGGCACTCACCACTTCTTTGGAGAAGGAAGATATACCATTTTCCTCATTGAATTTCAGATGGTAACGAATCTTTCCACAATAGATGGTGGTTTTCACTCCTTACACCACTGTAGTGATGACTTTGGTTGCATGTTCTCTTTAAATAGAACATGTATCCCAAAATTGCTTGGTATGTGGTGCACAAATCATAGGTTCGATCGGAATTGCAAAAGTGTAGTTGCTATTATGGAGAAATTTGAGAATAGGATCATAAACTGAATCACCAATGGGTTCAAGTGAAGCAGCTATGTTGTTATTTGGTCAGAATTCTAGGTTAAGAGCAGCTATTTGGAAAGATTTTGATGAAGTCTAAGGCTTTGAAAAGATGATTTTTTTAAAAGTTTTTTTCTCTTGGATGAGTGTAGAAGATGGAAATGATTGGAAGAAGTACCCATTTACGGTTTGAGGATAATATATAATAGTATTATTTTAAAATTTTTACCTCCGTAACTGTAAATCCGTCTTTTCTTGCAACAACTACGGTGCCACTACATATCGGCAGATAAAAGTGGGTCCTGCCGGATCTTTTAAAAGACATGTGCCAAAGTCTTCTTATCTACGGAATTGTGAAAATCGGCAGATACCTAGTTTTGTTATCGAGAAAACATTTTTCTTACAATTTTAATCATATTTAATTTTACAAATCATATAATTATTCAAAGTTTATCATTTTAATAGCAGATACAAGATATTTAAACCTTGTTTTGATTAAATGTCTTTGTGAAAATATCTGCATATTGTTCATTTGTATGAGCATTAGTTAATTTAATGATTTTCATTTCTACAAAATCTATAATGAAATGGTAACTGATACTGATATATTTCATCTTTGAATGCTGAACTTGATTGTTGGTGATTTAGATGGCACTGTTGTTGTCAATGTGAAAGGTTACCACATAATCTCTAAGTTGAGTTTGAATCCATAGCACCTGGTCACAACAGCTGGAAACAGCAATGTACTCTACTTCGGCAGTTGATGTAGACACACAGGTTTGCTTCTTACATTGCCATGAAACCAATATTCACCCTAGAAATTGACATCCCCCTAAGGTGGATTTCTAGTTGATGTTGCGTCCTCCATAGTCACTATCTGTATATCCATAGAGGTTGAAGTCAGCATTCTTAGGATACCATAATCCCAACTTAGGTTTCCCTTTAAGATAATTCAAAATTCTCTTTGCAGCTATCATGTGTGACACTTTTGGAGCAGCTTGTAATCTTAAGCACATACATGCGGCAAAACATAATATCTAATCTGCTTACTATGAGGTACATCAGAGATCTTATAATGGCTCTATATTGCTACTGATCAACTGCTTCCCCCCTCAAGATTAGGTATTAAGGAACATGTTTTGTACATATGGGTTTTAACAGCTTTTGCATCAGTAGCCTGAAATCCATTAAGATGTATTGAGCATACTTAGATTGATTTATAACAATTCCATCATGTGTTTGTTTCACGTGTAGTCCTAAGAAGAAGGTGAGTTCTCCCATTGAGCTTATCTCAAACCCAGATTGCATGAGACTCTCAAAGTCTTTACATAATCTTTTATTTATTAAATGATCGATGTCGAAGTATCAATCAAATAAAATGTTAAAATGTGTGTTCCTATTCACCTTAAACTAGTTAGGGTAAGTAGGGTTGTCGAACCTTGTGGAATTAGTGCTCGGTGTATTGTACTTAGATTTATAAAACAATGACTAATTAAATTACCAAATTACTTAACTATTGCCTCTTGGCTGTGAAAATTGGATTTTTGGAATAATTAACAAATTAACTAAGAAAACAAATTGGAAATAATCAAACTTGGTTAAGAAAACAATTATAAGAAAGAGTAATCCACTTTGGATCTAGGTTTGGTTTTCATTAATTGTTTACTTCAACTTCATGGAAAATTTTTAATAGGGATTCTATACGTGCGATGATTAAGTGATATTGATAATCAAGACATAATAGGTCTTAGTACACAATGCCGATTCAATTAGAAACCAAAACTTGCAATCATATAATTTCCGGAAGATTAAATGATATTCAAATAAAAGTTTACCAAAATCATTGTTTAAATAACCAAAACACAATTTAAACTTATGAAAGAACTTAACATGTTCTAAAGTTTAATCCCAATAAAGTTAAACATAAACAAAAACTTAATACCCAAAGTAGATGACAAGAAGATTAGCCGCTCATCGTTCTTGAATAATCTTCAAAACCATTGTTGATCGGCATTCCAGATAATTGTATGCTGTTAGAAAGATGTGGAATGATGAATTCCAGGCCTAAGAACTCCCAAAATTCGTCTCAAATCGTCCTAGGTCGAATGGGGGGCAAGTGGTGGGTGAAAGATAACAAAAACTCGGTTTTATAGGAATTCCAAGGCGGCCCTGGCGTAGGCTAAGCCAGCCAGCGTAGCCTACGCTGGGGCACATTCTGCTGATTTTTTTCTTGAGCTGGCATAGCCTACGTGGCTACAGTAGGCTACGGTGGAAACCTTTCTGTTGCACTTTGAAACTTTGTTTCTTGACCCTTCCAATGCCTTATTTCACCATGCAAGCTTCCAACTTGATTATTTTACCTACAAAATCATTTCCAACTCATAGTTAACCTATTCAACTTAATCACATGCATGTAAACGAATAATCATACGTAATATATAACATTTCGACACTTAAAACACCATTCCAACACACTCGTAATATATAACATTTAGACACTTAAAACACCATTCCAACACACTAGTATCACATGCATATAAATGATTAAATGATATTCAAACAAAAGTTTACCAAAATCATTGTTTAAATAACCTAAACACAAGTTAAACTTATGAAAGAACTTAACAGGTTCTTAAGTTTAATCCCAACAAAGATAAACATAAACAAAAACCTAATCACACAAAACCTAATACCCAAAGTAGATCACGAGAAGATTAGCGCCTCATCGTTCTTGAATGATCTTCAAAACCGTTGTTGATCTGCATTCTAGATGATTGTATGTTGTTAGAAAGATGCGGAATGCTGAATTTCAGGCCTCGGAACTCCCAAAATTCATCTCAAATCGTCCTAGGTCGAATGGAGGGCAAATAGTGGGTGAAACATAACAAAAACGTGGTTTTATAGGAGTTCCAAGGCAGCCCTGGCATAGCCTACGCCAGCCAGCGTAGCCTACGCTGGGGCACATTCTGTTGATTTTTTTCTTGAGCAGGCGTAGCCTACGGTGGCTACAGTAGGCTACGATGGAAGCCTTTCTGCTGCATTTTGAAACTTTGTTTCTTGACCCTTCCAATGCCTTGTTTCACCATGTAAGCTTCCAACTTGATTATTTTACCTACAAAATCACTTCCAAGTCATAATTAACCTATTCAACTTAATCACATGCATATAAACGAATAATCATATGTAATATATAACGTTTCGACACTTAAAACACAATTCCAACACACTCGTAATATATAACGTTTAGACACTTAAAACACCATTCCAACACACTCGTATCACATGCATATAAATGATTAAATGATATTCAAATAAAAGTTTACCAAAATCATTGTTTAAATAACCAAAACACAAGTTAAACTTATGAAAGAACTTAACAAGTTCTAAAGTTTAATCCCAACAAAGTTAAACATAAACAAGGACCTAATCACACAAAACCTAATACCCGAAGTAGATCACGAGAAGATTAGCCGCTCATCGTTCTTGAATGATCTTCAAAACCATTGTTGATCTGCATTCCGGATGATTGTATCTTGTTAGAAAGATGTGGAATGATGAATTTCAGGCCTAGGAACTCCCAAAATTCGTCTCAAATCATCCTAGGACGAATGGAGGGAAAGTGGTGGGTAAAACATAACAAAGACGTGGTTTCATAGGAGTTCCAAGGCGCTGGCGTACCAGCCAGCGTAGCTTACGCTCGGGCACATTCTGCTGGTTTTTTTCTTGAGCTGGCGTAGCCTACAGTGGATACAGTAGGCTACGGTGGAAGCCTTTCTGCTGCACTTTGAAACTTTGTTTCTTGACCCTTCCAATGTCATGTTTCACCATGTAAGCTTCCAACTTGATTATTTCACCTACAAAATCACTTCCAACTCATAGTTAACCTATTCAACTTAATCACATGCATATAAATGAATAATCATATGTAATATATAGCGTTTCGACACTTATAACACCATTCCAACACACTCGTATCACATCCCCGCACTTAACCTTTGCTTGCCCTCAAGCAAATCTAATTCAAAACATTTAATGACATTATAAACCAAAATCCCTTGCTATGTCTTAGCTATGGTCCAAGGTCATACCCATTCCAGAAATATAATAATCATGTTTGGTTAGCAAGTAAGGGATGTTACATTTAATTTAAAAAAAATTCGACTAATTAAACCTAACAAGCTTCCGGCTTTTATTATCATGCAACACACCCTTCACCATTTTTCACTCCTCTCGGTTTATTTCCAGATTGGTGAAAATTGCACCAATATATCACTCAAAAGGTCCACATATGAAACTTTGTTATCATATGCTTGGGTGACAATTAAACTTCCACGGTAACACATAGACAATGCACACATCAAAAGGACTTACGGGTTTTGGGCTTAGGTTAAGGTAGGAATGCTCGGCTATGAATGTGGCTAAAATATAAAATCAAGACAATACCAACTGTTGACATTCTTATTGACGTAACTACTACTCAAACAAAACAAAAGCATGGGTGCATATTTAACCCATAACCAACAATTTTCATTTTTCTTTTCTCTCTTTTTTTATTTATTTATTTTTCTTTTTTTTGTTTTTCTTTTTAATTATTACTAGAAATCAAATACTGAACCTAATACGAATGTTATCAACATTGGTAACTAAGTCACATTGGGTAAAAATTGATTTGGGTTTTAATGATATGGGGTTGTCAAAAATAAATGGTTTATGGCTTAAAAGTGGCTACTAGGGGGAATTTCAAGTAAAGTGGTGAAACACAAAAATGGTATTAAAAGAAAAAGAAATCCTAGATTGCATCTATCATCTATGTGCATTTATCAAATCTACCGTCTTAGTATGTATCAAATTACACAAGTTCTAAAACAAAGAATCATATGGCGTACACTTAACAATGGAAACAAAATTTTTTTATGTGAACTAACTATTTAGTAAGCTTCGAAATCTCGCCAAGTAGGAATTAGGGTTGCCGGTGTGCAGATGCTTTTATTACACCAATAACCTGTTAAACCAAACTAGGTAGTTAATTTTTTTCTAAAAACCTTGTTAACACAATTAGTTTTGCTATCTTAGAATTAGACCATGACTAAGGACCCTTACATCAAACAAAGTAAGAATCAATTGGTATGCTTGTCGTTTTCATGTTCGATTGGATTACTTAAAAACAATAAAAAAATTTCAAATTTTCCCTCATCTCCACACTTGAGATACATTGTCCCCAATGCATGGTATTTAAGTTAAGTGTGTGATTTTTTTTTTCTTTGCAAATCAACTTATTCAATTAATCAACACAAATGACTTTTCCAACCCGAACTGACCCAGACAAAAATGTAACAATTACCAAAATAAACTACTTAAACAGACACATCACACATAAAACATAAAAATTAACTTCGGGTTGCCTCCCTATTAGCGTTAAGTTTTAGGTTTTCAGCCAGACCGTACCTGCGACCACTCATGGTGGTCGAGTAGGATGCTTGACTCCGGTACTCTTCAAATGATCTGGTAGTTCTTCAACTAGATCGCATTGTGGCGTAAACATTAACGCGTTAACTTTGTCTTTTATAGGGTCAATTGGATCGCCAACTTTTTTCTTCATTTTAGGTTTCTCAGCGTTTGTTTCCATCTTCATAATTGGCTCTTTCTTTTCTTTTAAATCCACCAATTCCTTCAAGTCCACATGCTTATCCCTGTCATGCTCAAAATCATTCTCAAAAGTGGTGTTTATGCTTACATGTGAAGCATAAGTAGGAACACACACGTTAGTCATATCTGCCACAAAAACTTTATCATTAACAAAATAATTAACCGCTTGGAAAATACATTAAAACGTAACTTATAAGTTTCGTAAGTCTTGTCAATTGTTCCATCCCGAAAATTGATTTGAGCATTGGCAGTTGCTAAAAATGGTCGACCCAATATGACATTTGGTTGCTTATTTATCCTTATTGGTGCATAATCAAGCACCACAAAGTCCACAGAGTAGTAAAATTCTCCCAACTTGATTATAACATTCTTTACTATCCCCCGATGACATTTTTGAGTCAAGTCAGCTAACACCACAGTGGTGTCAACATCCTCTAAAGGACCAAAGTCATACTAATCATATAACATACCTGGCAAGATACTAACAGCTGCTCCATAATCCAAAAGTGCTCTTTTTATCTTCAACTTCCCTACTTTTATTGGAATGATGGGTGCTCCTAGGTCACTCTCTTCCACTATATTGGCTTTCTCTTCCTTATCTACAACTTGTTGTGAAAAAGAAGTAAAGTCATTATCAATAATTTCAGAGTCAGGAAGGATACTAACTGAATTGATGTGAACATTTCTCATATTTTCTTTGTTGGTTCCTTGATGTTGAGGATTGACCGTGGTATCACTCGGTAGCTTTCCATGGTTCCTTTTAATTTGAACCAAATCCTCTACAAGTTGACCCACTTGTTTATTTAAGGCTTCATAAGCCTTGTCCCTAATTTCATTTTCTCTCTTGTTCTCTTTCATATTCTCTTTTATCATGTTCATCAAAGCATCCAACTTTGCATTTGTAGACTTTTCACCACCAAGTTGTCCCGATGGAGAATTACTTTGATAGCTGCGTGATGAACTACCTTGTTGATCCCTATGATTGTAGTTTCCATGATTGTTTCCTTGAGAATATGAAGTTCTTTGATAACCACTTTGATTATAATTCCCTTGTACTCGGTTCTGATAAGCTTGACCACCTTGATTGTTACCTTGAAAATTAGGGTTCATTTGGTTTGAAGCATTTCCATATTGAAAATGTGGATGATTCCTCAAACCAGGGTGATAAGTATTGGAGTTCGTATCAAACTATTTTTTCTCTCTATATACTTGATTCACCTCTTCATGTTGACCTAAAAGCAATGGACACTTTGCACTTGCATGCCCCAGTTCACCACATTCTTCACATACATCGTATCCCACAGTTGCAACCTCCTTTGCATCCGTTTGCCTTAACCTTGCCAATTGTTTTTCTAACGCTGCAATCCACTCCTTAGTCTCATAGTCAACCATGGTTGGTCTTACCCAATTAGGTTTAGATCGTCTACTGGAAAAAGCTTATGCTTTGGAGTTTCTACACATCATTTCTAAAAATTCCCAGTCTGCATCTTCATGATTGGAAAGGAAAGTGCCATTGCTTGTAGAATACAAATATTTTCTTTCCTCATTCGTCAATCCATCCAAGAAAGCCTTTATCAATTCCCAACGTTCAATTCCATGATATGGACACATGCAAATAAGTTCCTTAAACCTTGTGAGTGCTTCATGAAACTGCTCCCTTGCTTGTTGTTGGAAAGATCGGATAACATCTCTTGCATCACTGGTTTTACCCATAGAATAATATTCATCCAAAAATGTTTGTTGCATTTCTTGCCATGTATGAATACTATTGTCAGGTAAAGTGAGGAACCACTGCTTTGCTCTATCTTTCAAAGTAAATTGGAACAATCTCAGTCTCACTTCGTCTTGTGTGAATTGGTTTCCACTGATAGTGCTACATATGGCATCAAATTCAGCAAGATGCATATATGGTTCTTCTGTTGTAGTGCCTCTAAATGCAGGAAGAATGGTGAGATAATGAGGGCGTGCATCAAAAGCTCTTCCTCTACGATTTGGAGGTGCGATAGGATTTGGATTTTTAGAAATAGCCGGCCTAAAATGGATATCCACACCTTGTACTTGAGCTCTTTGAGGTCTTCTTGGCCGATTGACATTATTATTAACCCTACCCCGTTGTTTATTGATAGGTGGTGCATTCCACCCATGTTGATCATTCCCCCTGATCTGGTGGTCGAGACTCGATCAAAAACAATTTATTATATCGGTCTTAGCTACCTTTATTGTGTAAGGGTAAGTAAGTTCGTCTTCACAGGGAATATGTGGAAAGTGTTTAATTAATATGACTCGATTAACTAAAAGACACGAACTTTAAAATTAAAGATTAAAACTTTGGATGAGATTAAGAACGCTTTTACAAAAAGCAATAAACTTTGAAATGAATTTGATTAAATAATAAGAAACAATTACTTCCGAGTTTCCAATTCTACAAGATCCACAATTGATACTTTTAAATTAGGGTTCGTAAGAAACATTACTTCAAGATCTCAGCTTTTATTAAAGTGGTAACAAAGGAACAATCTTTTAAGACTCGTTCATTCACAAAGTTACCAATTCACCTATATCACCTTGTCTTCTTTTCTTAATGAGCTCACGATGCAAGGAAACCAAAAACTGATAGCCAAGCACACAACTTTATTTATAAGTAAACCTTTTAACTTAATAAAAACCTAAAACTTCATTCACTAATCCATTGTTCAATACAAAAACCTAATCAAACATACCAATTGCCTCACTTGATAAGAATTGTACTCCCGAAAGCAATCAAGCAAGAACTAGCCACTCATGGACTTCATTGAATCTTCGATCTTGTTTTGATGATGATCAATGATGATTTGGTGGGAGTTGGGAAGCTTGAAAGCACCCAAAATCACCTTGAACTTGCTAGATTTTGGCTGGAAAAAGTTCTTTTTTGAGTTGGGGTTAGATAGGTTTATGTAAACATCAAGATCCACAAAATCCGGGTGTTAGTTGAAGACTGGCGTATCATACGCCCACCCTGGGCGTATAATACGCCCATATCAGGATTCCTACGCCCAACTTTCTATAATTTTTGTCAAATACGCCCACTGATACGCCGTCCATACGCCGACCGGCGTATTATACGCCCACCCGCGTATTATACGCCTGTACCCGGCGTATCATACGCCGGTACACCTAAATTGATGCCTTTTTTATAACTTTTGATGTTTACATCTTTAGTCCTTCTAGTTTCATGTTTGGCTCCTTATTCTCCAAAATAGGCCTCCTTTAGCTCCAATTATCTATAAATCAAAACACAAACAACTTGAAATTATTCCACCATAATCATGATGTAAAATCAAGCATTTAGATCAATTAAATCTTGAATTATTTGTACTCGATTACATCCCCTCACTTAACCTTTTGTTTATCCTCAAACAAACTTACTTGTACAATTCACCTTACATAATCAAACATGCTAAGTTATCACAACTTTGTATAAGCTAAGTTCCCAAGGCATACTTAGTTTTAAACTTTTATCATGTAAGATTCACAACCCAACATGTAATACCACTTATGTTTTAAACTTAGAATCTTTAGTTGGCATAACTTCACCTTTTGCTTCAAACATTCATGCATTCACTCCCTCACAATGAACACTCCTATCGGTTTGTTTTATGGACTAGTGATTATATACTATTATATCTGGAACTCTTAAACCAAGAATGTACATTTTTATCATAAGCTTGTATATTAATCATATCGCCATCAATTAACACAATATAATGCCTAAATCAAAAGGTCTTTCATGGGTTGTAATGTTAGGCTAGGGTTTAAGGTGGGATAGAGTTGGGACTCTAGAGTGGCTAACGGTGAATGAAATCTAATTTAAACATGCTAGATGTCATGTTTATTAATTTCTATCCTCTAATTGCAATCACAACATAGAATTCTCACACTATTTTTGTTGCTTCATATCTTGATCATGTTGACCTCATGTTTAGCTTTTTTTCTTCTTTTTTTTTTCTTTCATTTTTTTTCTAATTTTCACAACCAATCATACTATTATTGAACTATTACTGAAACAACACTTCTAAACATATCATGGATTGAACTTCACCCTAGGTTTCATAAAAGGCTAAGGCTTTGTAGGCTTATTGTGTTGGGTTATACAAACAACAAGTTGGGGCTCAACATGGTGTCTAAAGGAAGATTATCAAGGAAAGGGATTCAGAAAAATGGTTTAAACAAATGGTTTATTCCTAATGCCTCTATCACATTTTTGCACATATTGGTTCATGATCTTGACAAACATCAATTGCACGAGTTCTAACTTAAATGCATATTATGGTTTCCCTCACTATGCAAAAAAAAATATAAAGCAAATCAACATATGCTATGAATTCCTCAATTAGGCTTAAATTCTCACTGAAACGTTGGGAAAGGGTTAAAAATGTGAAGCACATATGTCATCTACAATCTAGTTCGTTATGCCTTCTAAGATTTCTACCTAATTTTATAAAAAACTCATGATGGGAATGCCTTACTGTAATTTCAACACAATCACGCCAATGGATCTATACATGCATAAACAAGTGATAATTAACCATGTATAAAAAAATTTTAGGTCTCATACACAATTAAGCTTATTAGAAGATTTATTTTTTCAAAAAGGTTCAATTTTTTCCAATTCTTCCCTTATCCCCATACTTGAGATACATTGTCCTTAATGTATGGTGATCACAATTGCTATTTTTATAACATAGGGATGTTGATTCTTAATTTCCTTCCTATTATTGCTAATCAAGGTAATTCATTGCAAAGGAAGACTAGTATGCCATATCCTAACATATGATCAATCAATTTCGATGAAAGAACGAAAAGAATATTGTTCAAAACCAAAGTAGTGGAAAGAGCCCATGGACCTAATTACAATTAGTATTAGATGCCTTCATCCACTGACTTTGCCTCCCCATACTTGAGTTCTTACGTCTCGTGATTGACTATCAAAACAAAGAAACACACAAACTAATAGAAGAATTAAAACTCACTTTTGTAGGAATCACAGTTGCATTTAACGTATGCAACAAGCCTTTAAACCCCTCGGTATACCCGAGTGGACGAGTTATAGTCTCGTGAGGCTTTCTAGTGAACACACCTATAAAGTTCTCGGGTTGCCTCCTGTAAGCGCTAAGTTTTAGGTCTTCAGCCAGACCATACCTGAGACCACTAAGGTTGTCGAAGCCCACATTTGCCTTCCGAGTTCCTAACAAATGCTTGATAATTGACATCGCAACTCCATAGTTGCTTCCCAATTATAGGCATGTAAAATGAGAAGTTGTTAGGAAGCCACTTCATGATAACATGTCCAATGTCATGCAATGTCACCTTTCTTTTCTTCATCCTTAAATCCTCTTCCTCAACTTTATTGGTCGAAGTAATAAGTACAAGAAAATGTTTGGGATAAACTTTGATTAGCTCAGTTTCTTATTTTTGGATGAGTTTCATGTCTTGCTCCAAACAATTTGTAACTAGTTCTTCCACTGTTTCCCCAACCATGGTAGATTCAATCTCTGATTCTTCTACAACCGAGGGAAGTAGTACGGTATTACTATCCACAACCTCCTCTATTATCTCCTTCTCTGGTGACTCTTCAATCTGGATTTTCATCAAAAGCATATCACATTTTAAGCTAAGGTAGTGGAGTTGTTGTTGATCTAAAAGTTGGTGTTGTGATAAACTTTCATCGATACTGGACAACATCATTTCGAATCGAGCAATCTTTTCCTCCTCCTCAGATTGATAAGTATGTTGAAATTGCTTAACATTTTGGATATCAATATTGTCTTGCTTTTGATAAAGAAACTGACATTGATTCTGATCATAACATTGAGAAGTATTTGAGTAGTTTGAGCATCCATCAGAATCTCCTTGATTATGCCTATTAACATCCACGTATGTTGCCAGAGGGTGTTCTTGATGATAGTCATTATGACCTTCCTTATAACTTGAGCTTTGTATCGTCTCTTGTTCATAAATGTTGTAATAAAAATCTTACACAAAGTTAGTTTGCATCTGACTTACAATATCCTTCATAATATGGAGAAGATGCCTCATAGTACGGATAAGATGATGGTACATCATCATAATAAACATCCAACATGTATAATTTTCTTCTCGCATCCTCACACTTTTGCAAGTACTCAGGACAATCATCTTGTGTGTGAACTGGACTTTTGCAACTAGTACATGAATAATAGACTCGATTCATGGTGAGGTTTAACTTCTTTAGATTAGCCTGCAAGACATAAAACACCTAGCGTAGCACCACACAAAACAAAACAAAAGAAAGAAAATAAAACTAAAAAAGTACAAAAATAATACTTTGCGCACTAATTCCCCAGCAACGGCACCATTTTGATCTTGTTGTCAAGACTCGATCAAAAATAATTTATTATATCGGTCTTAGCTACATTTATTGTGTAAGGGTAAGTAAGGTCGTCTCCACATGGAACATGTGGAAACTGTTTAATTAATGTAACTTGATTAACTAAAAGACACGAACTTTATAATTAAAGATTAAAACTTTGGATGAGATTAAGAACGCTTTTGCAAAAAGCAGCACACTTTGAAACAAATGTGATTAAATAATAAGAAACAATTACTTTCAGGTTCCCAATTCTACAAGATTCACAATTGATACTTTTAAATTGGGGTTCGTAAGAAACAATACATCAAGATCTTAGCTTTTGATGAAAGTCATAACAAAGGAACAATCTTTTAAGACTCGTTCATTCACAAAGTTACCAATTCACCTATATCACCTTGTCTACTTTTCTTAATGAGCTCACGATGCAAGGAAACCGAAAACTGATAATCAAGCACACAACTTTATTTATAAGTAAACCTTTTAACTTAATAAAAACATAAAACTTCATTCACTAATCCATTGTTCAATACAAAAACCTAATCAAACATACCAATTGCCTCACTTGATAAGAATTGTACTCCCGAAAGCAATCAAGCAAGAACTAGCCACTCATGGACTTCATTGAATCTTCGATCTTGTTTTGATGATGATCAATGATGATTTGGTGGGAGTTAGGAAGCTTGAAAGCACCCAAAATCACCTTGAACTTGCTAGATTTGGCTGGAAAAAGTTCTTTTTTGAGTTGGGGTTAGATAGGTTTATGTAAACATCAAGATCCACAAAATCCGGGTGTTAGTTGAAGACCGGCGTATCATACGCCCGCCCTGGGCGTATAATACGCCCATATCAGGATTCCTACGCCCAACTTTCTATATTTTTTGTCAAATACGCCCACTGATACGCCATACATACGCCGACCGGCGTATTATACGCCCATACCCGGCGTATCATACGCCGGTACACCTAAATTGGTTCCTTTTTTATAACTTTTGATGTTTACATCTTTAGTCCTTCTAGTTTCATGTTTGGCTCCTTATTCTCCAAAATAGGCCTCCTTTAGCTCTAATTATCTATAAATCAAAACACAAATAACTTGAAACTATTCCACCACAATCACGATGTAAAATCAAGCATTTAGATCAATTAAATCTTGAATTATTAGCACTCGATCACCCCCAATTGTTATTTCCATTTTGTCCATCACCTCCATCGAAATTCCCATCCCAAGCATCATAATTTGCACCATTATAGGGTTCTCTATTGTTATTCCATTCATCTTCATAATCTTCATCACCCTTGTGAACACTATGCATGCTCACATGATCAAAGTCATATCCTTGATTGAGGATATTTTGATTCATATTATTGTTAGGTGGTGGTTGATTTAGGTTGTATCAGACAAACTATCAGCTGCTTCATCAATAGCTTGTGAAATTGATGTAGCTGGTAACCCTGATCGATGCAAGACACGATTATACCTTGCTAACTTCTCTATCACTGGATCGAATACTAGTGGTGATTTCCTAACCGAATATCGAGTATGCATGCAACCTGTCACCTGCACACTGAAAACACCAAGCGTAACATGAAAATAAAAACAAATAAAACAAGACAAGTAAACAAAAATTTTAAAACAAATCAAATAAAAAAACATCAAGCGCACCGATTCCCTGGCAACGACGTCAAAATTTGATCGATGTCAAAGTATTAATCAAATAAGATGTTAAATTATGTGTTTCTATTCACCTTAAACTAGTTAGGGTTGTCGATCCTCATGGATTTGTGGTCGGTGTGTTGTACTTTGATTTTTATGAAAACAAATAACCAAATTATTAAATTAATTAATCTATTGCCTTTTGACTGTGAAAATTGGATTTTTGGAATAATTAACAAATTAACTTAGAAAACAAATTGAAAATAATAAAACTTGGTTAAGAAAACAGTTATAAGAAAGAGTAATCCACTTCGGATCTAGGTTTGGTTTTCAGTAATAGTTTACTTCAACTTCATGGAAAATCCTTAATAGGGATTCTGTACTTGCGATGATTAAGTGATATCGATAATCAAGACTTAATAGGTCTTAGTACACAATGTCGATTCAATTAGAAACCAAAACATGCAATCATATAATTTTCGGAAGATTAAATGATATTCAAATAAAAGTTTACCAAAATCAATGTTTAAATAACCAAAACACAAGTTAAACTTATGAAAGAACTTAACAGGTTCTAAAGTTTATTCCCAACAAAGTTAAACATAAACAAAAACCCAATCACACAAAACCTAATGCCCGAAGTAGATCACGAGAAGATTAGCCACTAATCGTTCTTGAATGATCTTCAAAACCGTCGTTGATCTGCATTCCGGATGATTGTATGTTGTTAGAAAGATGTGGAATGATGAATTTCAGGCCTAGGAACTCCTAAAATTCGTCTCAAATCGCCCTAGGTCAAATGGGGGGCAAGTGGTGGGTGAAACATAACAAAAACACGGTTTTATAGGAGTTCCAAGGCGGCCCTGGCGTAGGCTACGCCAGCCAGTGTTGCCTACGGTGGGACACATTCTGTTGATATTTTTCTTGAGCTGGCGTAGCCTACGGTGTCTACAATAGGCTACGGTGGAAGCCTTTCAGCTGCACTTTGAAACTTTGTTTCGTGACCCTTCCAATGCCTTGTTTCACCACGTAGGCTTCCAACTTGATTATTTTACCTACAAAATCACTTCCAACTCATAGTTAACTTATTCAACTTAATCACATGCATATAAATGAATAAGCATACGTAATATATAATGCTTAGACACTTAAAACACCAATCCAACACACTCGTATCATTGAACCAAATGTAATATCATCCATATATACTTGTATCAAATATAAAGATTAATCTTCTTTCTTGGGAACTTCTTGTTGTAAATCTTAACTGCTTCAAAAGTAGATTTTTGAACATATGAAAATGATCTTAATTCTGAAGAGTCTGAAGTTCCTGCATAATAGTTTCTATTATGTGTCTTCTTGTTGCAACTGTGCTTTGATTTGAGAGAAGGATTTAACTCAACAGTTGGTTTGTTGGTGTGGGAGGATGAATTTTCCTTGACAAATTTCACCTCTTTAATCACCATCTTCTTTATCTTTCCTTGAGTTTCTTCCTTCTTTCCTTTCATCTCCTCCCTTATTCCTTTCTTCTCTTTCTCCTCTTCTTCTTCTTCTATCACTGGTTCATGCTTCTTAGTGGCTGGCTTTGTATAGGTTGGATCGATAGATAATTGCTTAACTTTTTAGTTTAGACATTGTATATATCAGCATATGTTTTAGCTATAGCTAAATCATATTATGTTGATTTTAATCTACTCAAGAGATAATCAATCTAGGGTCTCCAAGTTGGTTTGTTCATGTTTTAGTTATGAAACAATCTTTTCTAGCTCTATGAACTTTTCCTTTTAAAACTGATCAGCTTTCTTAAAATCCATTTTAAGAATGTTGATTAATTCTACATCTTTTATGAGATCTGATTATGATTTCCATACATATTTACTTTAGCAATACACTCAGGTGTGCAACAGGGTTTACGAGTTGTTGTATGTCGTTGATTGCCAGAGGTAAAGGTGTGTTGGAAGGATGTTGCTAGTTTGTAATTTGATGAGCTTGGTGGAGATAGGTTTGACTTAAGTTCTTTGTATTCTTTGGAAAAATATCCCAACTGGTTACACTTGAAACATTTTACTTTGCTCTTGTCAAACCCAAATCCTAATCTTCTCTACTTTAAAAACTTTCTTTATGTTCTCTGCTGAAACTCTTTAGCCCTGAAAGAGATCATGGCTATTTGATAACTTATATACATCTCTTCAAGATCATCTTGATGGATGCCTTCAATATCTTTACATAGTTGGAAAAAGTTAGTCGGCTTACTAACAAACACCGAACTGGATAGGTTGTTTGGTGAGAAACATGATGAGTGCTGCTAATTCCATTTGCTAAATAACGGTGAGGACTGGGATTTAGTAGTTAGAGATTATGGATAGGTGATTATAGGTACTTGGTGAGTCACTATTGAAACTTGGTAAGCCTAGAAGTATAAGGATTTTTGGATAGGTGCCATAAGTGCTGATGACTTTGAGAGTTTGAAGATCTACCGAGTGATTCTTCATCAGCATCCATCTTCTTTAGATATTCATCTGAGTAGTTTGTAGGATCCTTAGGAATCATAGTTCAATCTTCACCAGTGGCTCCGACCATATGGACTATTGAGGATTGAGAGTCAGAGTCTCAGATCTTAATTTTTTAGAAAATCTCTTATTCAAATTTTCTAAGTATCAAAATCATGTGGTGTAAACATGGGAGGTTTGGTTTTGGTTCCATTCTCCAAGTCATCATTACTTGAGATGGCTACAGTAGTTATTGTTTGAGGGAAATAAAATTACAAGGGAGAAAGGTGTGTTTAAAAGTGTGATCAAAAGAAAACAAGTGATTTGTTGGAAGGTGACTTCAAATCAAGAGCAAGGCTCTAATGTCACTTGTTGGATCGGATTAATGACTTAACAAGACTATTCTGTTTAACTAATAGATAAAGAACGCGGAATCTAAGTTAACGGTTTTACTTGTCAAACATATATACTTTGAGTAATAATCTATACAAAAGATTTTCTTTCAAAGTATACACTTGATTAATCTTTTCTGAGTACAATTGATATGATCAACATACAAATAAGTGGGCTTACAAGCTTGTCTCTAAACTAAACAAGTAAGAGGTATTTATACTATAAAATGTAAACACTAAAAATAAACAACTTTACATCTATTACTAGTTTACAAAAGGTATGTACAACATGAATAGATAATCGGCATATCAGAAGTTTACAACTTCAGTACTATGTTGTCTCCAAAAGGTAGAACACAACACCCATCAGAGTACTTCGGTACAGACAGTCTTGTCCAATGTTATGGTTGATCAGCAGTGCATCCATTTGAGTGTTGATATGCAGTCAATCAGAACTTTATCACTTTTAGTGCCGATCGATATTGGTTCCGCACTTGGCATGTGCTAATCGGTAGTGGATTAGCACTTGACTATGATTCAGTAGTTGAAAGTAATGCTGAATCCTTAAGTTTTTGGTTGCTTCATCCTCTTCACAGATCAAGACTAGTACGGGTAAGTAAGAATCGTCTCCATAAGAAATTGATGGAAAGTTTTAAACTTTATACCTAATAACTTGAAACACAAAACAAAAAAAGTAAAAAAGAAAATATTTTTGGGTGTTTGTTTAAGATAAAATGTAATTAACTGCAAACAATTAAGACTCAAGTTCAAAGGTCCATACTCAATTTTGTAAGAATTGATTGGGAATCACATAGACATGATTTTGCAAAAATCATTTGATAAGAGTGATAATTATGAAACAACCTTTTCAACTCGATTGTTCACAACATACCAAATCATTTATGCAAAGAATGCACATATGTAACAAACTGTTCACGATGCAAGAAAAAACCAAATGTGAATTAAACACACGAATACTTAAACATAAACGAGTCTTTTAACTTTAAACAAACTCACGGTTAGATTCTTGTGTCAAAAGAACATAACCTAAAGTATCAATTCAAACCAAACCCAGTGCTTCGCTTACAAGAACTTTCCTCCCGAAAGTGATTACGAATGAATCACCCGCTTATCGGCATGCTTGGATCTTCAATGCTAAATTAGATTTTGTTAGTGCTTGATTTGAGGTGAATTCGTGGTGTAAGGAACACTCAAGAACGCCTTAGAATCATCCAAAAATCACATGTGTGAAGATTGGATTGCAAACCCTAGAGTTATATTCTTGTGTCAAATGTGAATTAAACACACGAATACTTAAACATAAACGAGTCCTTTAACTTTAAACAAACTCACGGTTAGATTCTTGTGTCAAAAGAACATAACCTAAAGTATCAATTCAAACTAAACCCAGTGCTTCGCTTACAAGAACTTTCCTCCCGAAAGTGATTACGAATGAATCACCCGCTTATCGGCATGCTTGGATCTTCAGTGTTAAATTAGATTTTTTTAGTGCTTGATTTGAGGTGAATTCGTGGTGTAAGGAACACTCAAGAACGCCTTAGAATCATCCAAAAATCGCATGTGTGAAGATTGGATTGCAAACCCTAGAGTTATATTTAAATACTGCTAAAAAAACCTAAAAATTCAAGAGCTGTTGGAGGCCAGTGCATAGTGCGCTGGTAGGAGATCTTTCTACGTTGGTTCTTTGCGATGGTTGGGGAGCATAGTGCGTTGGGTCATCTGGGTGTTCTGGATCACGCTGGTTAGTATGCTGGTGTCAGAGCACTATGCACTGGTAGTGGAGCACTATGCGCGAAAACATCCTTTTTGGCCCTTTGACTCCCAGTGACTTTAGTTTCACTTCTAAAAACTTCAATGCATCCATTAATCTTTTATCCACATGTTAAGCCATCCAAATTATAATCTTTAAGCTCTAAACACATGCAACACAAACAAGTCTCAAAGTAACCTTCGTTTTATATTCACAAAGTAACCTCATTTTTTATACGCAAACATAACCATTCCTAACACATAATAATAATAATAATAACACCACCAAACTAATAACATAAACTACTTAAATAAGCACACAACACACTAAAATATACAAATTAATTTCGGGTTGCCTCTCGATTAGCACTAAGTTTTAGGTCTTCGGCTAGATCGTACATGTGACCACTCATGGTATTCTCCAAATGTACTTGTTTCCAATGATCTAGTAAGTCTTCAACTTTATCGTATTTTGGCCCAAACATCAGTGCCCAACTCAAGCATTTATAGGATCAAATGGATTACCAGATTTTTTCTTCATTTTAGGCTTCTTATTCTTTGTTTCCACCTTTATTATGGCTATTTTTTTCTTTTAATCCATCATTTCCTTCATGTCCACATGCTTATCTCTGTCATACTTAAAACCATTCTCACAAGTGATGTTCTCTCTTACATGTGAAATGTGAGGAACACACACGTTAGTCACATCTGCCTAAGACATTTTATCATTAACAAAATAGCTGACCGACTTGGAAAATACATCAAATCATAACTTACGGGTATCAGAGGTCATGTCAATTGTTCCATCCCGACACTTGATTTGAGCATTGATAGTTTCCAAACACGATCAACCTAATATGACATTCGGTTGCTTGTTTGTCCTCACTTGTGCATAATCGAGCACCATTAAGTCCATTGGGTAGTATAATTCTCCAAACTTGATTATCACACTCTTCACCCCAGGTCAAGCCAGCAAATACCATAGTGGTGTCAACTTCCTTTAAAGGGTCGAACTCATACTACTCATATAATGTGCTTAGCAAGATACTAACACCCGCTCCATAATCCAAGAGTGCCCTTTATATCTTTAATTTCCCCACTTTGATTGGAATGATGGGTGCTCCTAGGTCACTCTTTTCCATTACATAGTTCCTTTTTCTTACCTATAACTTGTTGTGGAAAAGAGCTAAAATCATCATTACTAATTTAGAGTTCAGAAGGATACTAACCGAATTGATGTGAACATTTTCCATGTTCATTATGGTTGTCCCTTTGCAACTTTCCTTGGATTCTTATAATTTGAGGCACGTTCTCCTCAAGTTAGCCCATTTATTTATTAAAGCTTCATAAGCTTTATCTCTAATTTCGTTCTCCCTTATTCTCTTGCATATTCTTATAATTTGAGCAACATCACATGTCACATCATAAAAAACTAATGGAGTTAATGTATAGTTAGACTAGGACTGTTATTGGTAACAAAATCAAAAGTTGAGATTAATATTGGCCAATAGTCAAAAGTTTGAATTATTAAAATCCAATTATTCTATTATTTATTCAAATATTATTTATTAATCGTTGTTACTATTTCAATCCTATTATTTATTCAAATTAATTTATTTATTCAATTAGTATTCAAACAAATCATTTATCAAAGTTAATCAAACTATTCTCATCTACTATTATTATTTAAGGGATAATAAAGTACAATGTTTTATAAGCATGATTTGAAAATATATGTAATTTTACAAGTTTAGAAGGAGAAATATGCAATTACCCCCAATAAACAATTCAAGTTAATTAAATTATTTTTATTTTTAACTAGGTCCAATAATCCAAGTTGTGCAAGCATCTTGCAATCCAACTAAACAGCATTCTTTAAATCATGTGAAAAATAATTTGATCAGATAACGAATTAGCTAGTAAGTAAACATAAATTTGCATACAAAGAAATAAGCAATGTTGCTAAAGCCGCTAAGCATTGCCAAGTCGGTCGATTGGGAAGTTACGAGCACCCTATCTAGGCGGGGAGTAATTAGGGAGTACTCGGAAATGGTAAATTATAAAAAAAATTAATTTTTGAGAAATTATACATACATTAAGTATCGTAAGTTCACTAATATTTATAACAAAATATGTCAATATCAATATAAATTAAAAAGATATATGTTCAAATACTAAAATAATTCAAAAATTAATATTTATTTTTAATATCATAGGCATATAACAATTAATAGTCGTCTTTCAAGGTATCTCCATAAAAAACAACGAAACTCCAACAAGAATTGATAAAATTTTCCAAAAATTGACGAAAAATAGCAAAAATTCGAGTTTTTCAAGTTAAACTGAGTTGGTCTAGCTCTGAGTTGGACTGAGGTTGACCGATTCTGAGTTATGGGATCGTGTTGAAGAAAGTCACTTCAGCTTTGAGTTGGCTGAGTTTTATAACACTGGATATAATGATTAAAATAATTGAAAACATTTAATTATCATTTTATGTTATGATGACTTGTAATGCAAAAAGTGTAACATACAAGACAAACGGTACACAATCAAACCTAATGACCGAATCGACTCGACCCGCATATGAAGTCTTAGTGAATAAAAGCATATGAATTAATCCAGTTTCAATCACCCTTGAATATTCTGATAGGGTGAGTTTATCAAGCCAATAGATCTATCATTGATTACCGTGATTTGAATAAATTTATGATCATGCTAGAGTAATTGTTTATCAAGCTATGATCACATAATTGTAAATAATAACACAAACATGAATTGAATTGAATTGAATTAAAAAATAAATAACCAATGATTTAAATAAACGCATCATTTCCCTCAAAACTATAAAATATAAAAAGTACTCACTTGTAGTTTGCATGGTGAAATAATAGTATACTTGAACTAGGCACCAATGGATCTACTTGCGATTTAACCTATTGAACTATGTCTTGAGTTAGAATAATAAATTTTAGGGTTCTAAGGTCAGTTTAGAAACTTGTGTTTTTGGTATATATGTAATTTTTTTGGTGAGAAGGTGATATATATAATTCTCCCTTGTTTAATTTGGTTTATTGAACAATGTTATTGTATTTGGATTAATGAAATTAACATTTGATATTATTCAACCGAACAAGTACCATGAGCTATGAGAAATTGATTCTCATTCATCCGCCCCAAGGTTTCCACTATCGGACGGTGTGTGACACATATGGATGTTTTGTTACAATTAAACAAAAGTCACTCCAAAGGTTGCAATACATGATTACCTTCACTGACGATTTCGGTCTATTTGTTTGGCTATAATTTATGAAAGAAAAATATGATGCGTCAAACTTCACAAAATCTAAATACGAAGCCGAACATATCACACTTTTGAAGATAAAGCTACAACGTTCATACTAAGGAGGTTTCAGCTACTTATATCATAAACCAAAGGTCTTAATTATATCCCTCGCTATGAGCTACTTATGAAAGTTAAACCTAATGTGAGTTACTTCAATGTTTTTGGATGCATATGTTACATATTCGACGTAGTCCACCTACGACATAAGTTGGAAAAGAAGGCAATGCGATGTATTTTTGTCGGGTATGATCAAGAAAGAAAGGAATGAAGATGTTATGCCCCAAACACCAGAATATGTTATTAATCTATAAATGTTGTCCTTGATGAAAGTTCTTGGGTGTTGTCACCAAATAAAGAACTATTACCAGATTCCAAGCAAACCAAAATCCGTAAATGTTTTCCTTATGTGCATACGGTAACTGCTGAAGAAGAAATAACAGAACCAAACAACTACCGAAGCATGCGAAAAACCAAAATGTGTGGAGGCGATGAAACAGTAAATAGAAGCGTAGAAGAATAATGAAAGATACGAATTAGTTCCATTGCCAAAGTGAGTAAAACCACTTGTAGCAAATGTGACAAAGGTTCTAGTTTTGATAGCCTTAGCAACTAGCCTGGGATCGAGTCTCGAACACATGGATGATGCAAACAAGGTTTTCTTATATGACGATCTGAACCACAGAATCTACATGAGCAACCGATTGGTTTTCTAGTAAGTGTTTAGTATGGTATATGTGTAAGTAAGCTTGAAAATATACTTTGACGTTTTCATCTCTAAAACGTGTTCAAACTGTATTCTCTTTTGGAAATCGACAACAAATTTTTATAACTAATAAAACATTAAATGACTGAAATCAAAACTGCAACATTTGAAATATAAATTATCAAATGATGAATAGAAAAATAACTTGGAGCATTCACATCTCATTCCTTATATTTATTTTTATAATTAAATTAAAAACTACTATTTTTTCTCTCTTCTTTTAATTAAATAATATTTTTTTATACTTTTATCATTATATTTTCTTTCTCCTACACTCAAAATCAATTTAAAAATTAAAAAATTTATAAGGTTTGAACAATAAATCTTTAAATTTACAGATAAATAATAATATTTTCTCTTTTATTCATTCACAACCACTCAAAACCATTTCATTCCACTCACATTTTTGATGAACGGGATGTGAATGCTCTTAATAGGCTTATTTGAATTAAATCAAACAAAAAGTCATTCATTCGAATTAAATTGGAATTCGATTCGACAATTTGAATCGAGTTCAAACTCAGATACAATTTGAAACTAACTTTTTAACAGTAAGTCTAAAATAGAAGGCTTACAAGCCTAAAGATATCAAATGCTTTTTATTTTCTAATTTGAAAGGAAATTTCTAGTTAAAAAATATTAAACCAAAAGAAAATCGGTTGCTGAGTCCTGAGAGATGAACCAATTTTGTTTCTTATTATATAAAAAATATTAACTTTATCTATGTAATTTAGTAGACAGCAACACATTTGATATTTGATGTAACATAAAAGATACTTGTCGCATTAATTACGAATAAAATTTGTTTCCAATATAATTTGAGGTTGAATACTATTCTTGTACATAGCATGTGATATATTTGTATCATACAAGTAAAATAAAATAAAATATTTGCATAAATCGACAAGAATAATACAAAATCCAAGTCACGTGATGAAATTGATTATGTTGCCACTTTAAAAATCCTTTAACATAAAACAACAATTGTTTAAGAAATGAAAAAACTATTGTACCAAAATGATGAAGTTAGAACAACCATAACTTATACAAAGTTATTAAGTGTTTGATTTGTTAATACATTTGTAACTTAATAAGAAAGTTAAACTAAAGCTTATTTTTTGTTTAAAAAGTTAAGACTGTGGTTGTCTGTTTTATTTAATTGTATTTTCTGTTTTTAAAATCTGTGTTGTTTGATTGAGTTTTGTACCGTCTATTTATAAGTTTCTGCTGATTATTGAATTTTGTATTATTTTTTTAAAACTTACAGTCTGTTTTGTACTGGCCAAATCTAAATTTTTAGGTTAAGGGGATTGGTATATCGCGGATAATGGATCCAACTATATGACGAATCTATTCAAACGTCATTGGAATGAGTTCAATAGTATAACATTCGGCTCCTCATACCACCAATATTGTTTGTTTTACCCACGAGAAGCTCACGGACTGCTGTCACATAAGCACATTTAACTATGGAGTTCTCTTCTCATCACAGTTAATACGCCCAAAACACGTTGGTGATATTAGAGGAATGGCATTACTTATGAACCCATCATCTTTCCTGTAAAAAGATGTTGATGCAAAGGTGCTTTAACTGTCAGATGTACCTGTGGTATGTGACTTCCTTGATGTGTTTCCCTAGGATATGTCACGAGTGCCACCAAATAGAGTAATTGAGTTTCATATTGACTTTCCAAGGCACTGAGGGTGTGGTGCTTATGTCACCTATGTAAAAAGATGTTGAAGTAAAGGTGCTTCAACTGTCAGATGTATCTGTGGTATGTGACTTCCCTGATGTGTTTCCCGAGGATATTTCACGAGTGCCATCAAATAGAATAACTGAATTTCATATCGACTTAGTGCTAGGAGCTCAACTTATCGCCAAGGCACTGTATCGTTTAGCTCCCTCATAACTAAAAGAATAGATGGCTCAATTGTAGGATCTTTTAGATAAAAGTTTTATCCAACCAAGCATCTCCCCATAGGGTGCTCAAGTGTTGTTCATTCAGAAGAACGACGACAGTATGAGGATGTGTATCGACTATCACTAGCTCAACAAGTTAACGATTAAGAACCGGTACCTGTTACCCTGAATCTATGATTTATTCGACCAACTCCAATGTGTGAGTTGGTTTCTAGAATAGATCTCAGATCAGGCTGCCATTAGTTTAAGGTGAAGGAACAAGATATTCTGAAAACTGCATTTCAGACACGTTTTGGGCACTACGAGTTTCTCATAATGTCATTTGGATTGACTAATGTCCCAACAGCCTTTATGGTTCCAATGAATCGTATGTGCCGACCTATGCTTAACAAGTTAGTGATCATATTCACTGATGTAATTTTAATCTATTCAAGAAGCAAGGAGGATCATGACAATCACATTAAAGAGGTGCTGGAAACATTAAGATGAGAGAAGTTATAGGCAAAGTTTTCAAAATGCGCATTCTGGTTGCGCGAGGTGCAATTTCTAGGTCATGTTATTAATCCAGAAAGGATCATGGTGGACCCCGCAAAGGTAGAGGCGGTTATGAAATAGAATTCTCCCAAGACGCCATCCGAGATCCGTAGTTTCTTGTGTCTGGCGAGTTATTACCGAAGAATCATTCAAGATTTTTCCAATATAGCTTCTCCTTTGACCAAGTTGACGAGATAAGATGAGAAGTTTGAGTGGGGTTTGAATCAAAAAACGCATTCCAAGACCTAAAGACGAGGTTAACTCAAGCCCATATCTTGACATTACCTGAAGAAAACGATGATTTGGTGGTTTATTAGGACGCATCGTATACAAGTTTATGTTACGTGTTGATGCAACAAGGAAATGTCATAGCCTATGCTTCTAGAAAGTTGAATTTTCATGAAGCCATTTATCCTATGCATGATTTGGATTTGGCAGCCATGGTTTTTGCATTAAAGATTTTGAGGCATTACTTGTATGGGACAAAGTGTACGATATTCACGGATAATAAAAGCCTAAAGTATTTCTTCGAGTAGAAATATCTTAATATGAGATAAAGGAGATGGCTAGAGCTAATTAAAGATTATGATTTCAAGACTCACTACCACCCGAGAAAGCTAACGTGGTCACTAATGCACTAAGCCGTAAAGGGGAACCCGAGCCTATTCGAGTAAGGGCTTATCAATTGATAGTAACACCTGACGTTATGCGATAGATTAAAGAATTACAAGATGAAGCATTGAAAGAGGATCAGGTCAACTCTGAAAGAAATAAAGGGCAGATTACCGACTTTAGGAAAAACACCCTTGGTGTTAGAACAAAATTTGAGCATGTGTGGATTCCGTGTTATAGGGATCTAAGAGGAAAGATTTTGGACGAAGGACATAAGATGCGATATTCTATTTATCCAGGTGCTACCAAGATGTACCATGATTTGAAGAAAGAATATTGGTGGTCGGGATAGAAGCGTCATGTAGTGGATTACATGAGTAGGTGTTTAACTTGTTTACAAGTGAAGGCCGAATATCAGAAACCATACGAGAAGGTCCAACCCCTGGACATTCTTGTAAGGTTATATTAGAAGGCTGATGCAACCAAGGAAGTCAAAACAACCAAGGAACGTCCTGTATGCATGCACTGATGTACAAGGTAGAAGTTACTTCAGAAGTTTTACACTCATTACAAAAATTATTCTAAGTGTAAAATATTTTGAAGCCAAAGACCAAATCTTCCAAAGCCAAAGATGAAGTCTTCTGAAGCTTCAAAGACAAAGTCTTCCAAAGCCAATGAAGTGAAGACTGATTTCTTCCGAAGACAGAAAGGACATGCTTTCTCTGATTTACTTTTCCATAAAGCTGACTTACTTTCTGTTGCAACTCTGATGACTCACCAACTTATACAAGATAGTGAAAAGGTCCATGCTTTAGTAAACTGTAGATTATGGTCTTGAGTCTGTAACTTCCTACTTTGTACCTTTTATCATTTTTATAATATATTAGGATGTGAGCTATGGCATGTCATAGTCACTGGTCAAAAGGAAATCTGTCTTTTGACTTTACATTGATCTTGTTGTCTAGACTAGTGTTTCCAGTTGGCCTTCAAAGTATGGCCGGCTGTAGGATGTAGTATAAAGTATCTCATGTTCTTGTATTTCTTTTTATGCTTTGTAACACTTGTAAAAGAACTTGAGATCAATATACAGCATCCTTGAAAAGTATATTACTCTATGTTGTTCTTAGTTCTGTCTTATTGTTTACTTGTATTCTTAGTATCATTTGCATAAACCCAGTTCCCTATTTGATCTTTTAAGTGTTCTAACACTCTTCTCATTATGAGACCGATTGTATTGACCATTCCTTAACCGGTCCTACAATTGGTATCAAAGCTTTTTAGGCTCTTGATTGTAAGATCTCACCATCTTAAATCCCTTTAGTTTCATAAAACACTTAATATCTCAAATGGTAGCTATCATAAAGGCTGATATGGAAACTGGTACTATGACAAAGTATCCATTGATCACTCCTGATGATTTTGATACTTGTTTCCAAAGAATGGAAGGCTTTATCAAGTCTCAAGACTCTAGGATATGGGGATCTGTTGTCTTTGGACCTCATGTACCATCCACCTCTTCAGCTACTGCTGGTTGTGGTATGATACCAAAAGAAGTGGCTGACTATTCTAAAGAAGACTGGAAGAAGATAGACATAGATTAGAAGGCCATGACCACCCTCTAAACTGCTCTTCCAAATGCTATCTACAGAGGGTTCAAGAAGTCCAAGACTGCCAAGCAGCTATGGGATGCACTGAAGCTTATGTTAAGATTATGGATACTCTAGTGGATGATGGAGTAACTCTTGAGAATAGGGACATTGTGAGGAAGTTCATGTCCTCTCTTCCTAGACAATGGACACATTATTGTGTGGTCATTATGAGGACTGAGAACCTCAAAACCCTTACTCTCACTGAGTTGAATAGTATCCTCAGTGGCTACCAGATGGAGATGAACATGCAAAATCCATCTGGTAACTCCAACAATCAGCAGAGTTCGGCCCTTCATGTGGTTGAAAGGGATTGCAGAGAACCACAACATCATCTCATCTACTATCCTGACAACTCACAAAAGGGTCCTTTCATCACCTTCCCGGAGACACCAAGAGAGAGCTACACCCAAGGAAGCCCATTCCAAGAGACAAGCTCTTCACAAGCCTTTATGTCTACTGATGAAAGCACAAGAAACTTTCTCTTACTCTTAAAGACCTAGACTGTATCCATCTAGATGATCTGGAGTACATAGAAATAGTCCAGCAGATGGCTCTTCTCACTCAAGAACTAAGAAGTTTTACAAGAGGATAGGGAGGAAGTTTCCTAGCAATGCAACCAGTGGAAAGTTTAGGCTAGACAAAAGCAAAGTGAAGTGTTATAACTGTAACCAAATTGGATACTTTGCTAGAGAATACAAGGCACCAAGAACAAGTGATGGCCAAGCACAAACCAGACCAAACTACACTAATGGAGCTCCCCAGAATGAGAAGCCCAAGCAGCAAGCTATAATTGCTGTTGAAGAAGGAGGCTTTGACTGGAGCTTTCAAGTTGAGGATGCATCTCCAAACCAATCACTGATGGCAGATCATGGAGAAGCCAAGGCATTGGAAAATATTTGTACACCTGAATGTATTGCTAAAGTTAACAGATATAGGTCCTATAACTTAGAGATGAGAACTGATCTTGAATCCTTAAATATTTTAAGTGCTGATTTCAAAAGAGCTGAAAATGATTACAAACATAAAATAGAAGACTTAGAGAAAACCATTTCAACTCTTAAGCATGAACACACCAATTACAGGACTCAGATCAAAGATCTTATCACTAAGTTAACTGAATGCTAGGCTGAGCTTGTGATCAGCAAAGCCAGATCAGAAAAATGTGTTCTTAAAGAAGAGACCTTTAAGAACATGATATCCTCATCCTTGCATGCAAAAGTTTGTTATCAGAATAAGCAAGGACTGGGATCTACTGAGATAGCTCCTTCACACTCTATTGTCTGTAAAATCTCCAAGGTGTGGAACTTGTGAAGATGAGCTTCCGCTTATAGACCCCATAGATGAAGAGGATGAAAAGGAGATAGTGAAGGATGATTCTGAGAAGAGTGAAGAAGATCATCCTAAGAAGGGTCACTATTCTCCTGAGGAGAGAAAAGAATCTTGGATGACCAAGTCTAAGTTGAAGAACTTGATCAGGAAAGCCAAGAGGAAATCAAAGAACGCTCAAGAGATCAAGGCCACTTTTAACTCTAAGCAGAAACAAGTGTTTATCTCTATAGGATTTGAAGTGGTGAAGGCTGAAGACTCAACTATTAACTCTAGTACTAGGAATTCTAATTCATGTCCAGCTCATTCTAGTAAAGAGAAGAAGGCTGATCAGCTATGTACCACTGCTACACAGCCTAAACCATCTAGTTCCAAGAGCTAGCCTTACCCTAAGAAACTTGTTGCATCATCTATGAAGATGAAGATGGAGGTGGAAAGTGCTCAAGTTTAGTCTTTCACTCAAAAGAAGACCCTTAGAAGGAAGCAAATGGATTGCATCATGTGTGGCAGTACTTCTCATCTTGCTAAGGATTGCATCTATAATCCTAAAAGTACTATTCATATGATCAAAGAGAAAACTTATGAGAAGAAGAGTGGAAAATATTTTCCCTTCGAAAGCTCCAAGGTGAAAAAGAAGACAAGTGAAAACTTTTCTTCGGAAGAAAAATTGGTCTCGGAAGAAAGGAATGCTTCTGAAGTACTAAAGTCTGCTGCAGTGAATGCAAGATCTTTCGAAGGTCCAGTCTCCAAACCTTCCAAAGTTGTCAAAACTTCCAAAATTGAAGGTCAAGTCAAATCTTTCAAAGATGGTGTGGAAGATGAAGAAAGACCAAGTGACTAAAAGTTCTTCATCAACAACAGCTAATGATCCTCAAAGCTTAAACATAGGATCACTTACTGTTACATTGTCTTCAAATCACTTTGATAAGCCCAAGACCAATAAGGCTTGGGTTTCCAAATGTAACTAAACATTTCCTTTTGTGAAGGAACAGCTAAAGACCAATAGGAATGTATGGATCGTTGATAGTGGTTGTTCCAGGCACATGATAGGCAATGGCTCCTTACTTCAAAATTTTGAGAAAATTGATGGAAGGCCAGTTGCTTTTGGTGGAGATGCTAGAGGTTACATTACTGGAAGGGGTAGGGTCATAAATGGTAAGCTCAGCATTAAAAAGGTAAACTTTATCAAAGAGCTTGGGTACAATCTACTAAGTGTATCCCAATTTTGTGATCAGAGACACAACATGCTCTTTACTGAGCATGAGTGCACTGTTCTTAAGCCCGGGGTGGTCATTCCTCAAGAGCATATCCTACTCAGAGCCCCTAGGAAAGGGAACATGTACAAGATGAATCTGCAGGAAACATCTCCCTCAAGAGAAGTTTCTTGCTTTCTATCCAAAGCAAATAGTGATGAGTCTTTCCTGTGGCATAAAAGAATGTGCCCTGTAAACTTTAAAAACATGAATAAATTAATTAAGAATGATTTGGTAACTGGAATTCTAAAGAAAGAGTTTACAAGTGATGACCACTGTGATGCATGCCTGAAAAGGAAGCAACACAAAGTGTCTCACAAGCCAAAGGAAAGGAACTCTATCACTACTCCCCTACACTTATTACATATGGATATCTTTGGCCCCACCAGTGTAATGAGTTTAGGAATGACCTCATATTGTTTAGTGATCACAGATGACTTCATACGATTCACTTGGGTCTTTTTCCTTAGAACTAAGGATGAGACTCCTGAAATCTTGAAGAACTTCATTCTGAAAATTGAGATCAATGTGATCACAAGGTCAAGACCATAAGATGTGATCAAGAAACAGAATTTAAGAACCAAATCCTTGATTCATTTTGTGATGAAAAAGGTATTACAAGACAATATAGTGCTCCCAAGACTCCTCAACAAATTGGTGTTGCTGAGAGGAGAAACATGACACTTATTGAGACTGCAAGAACCATGTTGTCTGACTCTAAACTGCCCATCACCTTCTGGGCAGAGGCAGTCAACACAGCCTACTATGTGCAGAATAGAGTTTTAGTAGTTAAGACTTATGGTAAGACTCCTTATGAGCTGTGGCATAAAGGGAGACCATTTATTGGTTTCCTCAGGTCATTTGGATGTCCTTGCACCATCTTGAATACCAAAGATCAGGTAGGCAAATTATCTGAGAAATTAGATGAGGGACACTTTATTGGATAATCTTCCCAAGCTAAGGCTTATAGAGTATACAATCTCAGAACTAGAGTAGTTGAGGAGTCAGCCAATATGACCTTCAATGAGCAGACTCCTAGTGTGAAAGGTTTTGGTCCTGATTGGCTATTTGATCTTGATTTAATTACCAACTGTTTTAACAAATATTGTGAGAATGTTTCAGGATCTACAGGTAACTTATCAACAGGAGATCCTGACCCAAGATTTGAGCTGAGAAGACCAAGCAAGCATACTACCTTAGCTCGAGTGGTAACTAACTCTGCAAGTGAAGATCCTATCAGCACAAACATGACAAATTCAGCTGATACATCTGAGAGGAAATAGAAGTGGTGATAGTGATCAAGAATTTCTTGATGCTGATAACCACTCCATAGAAGACAACATAAATGATGTCACACACTCATTGGATCAAGCATCTCTTGATAAGTATGCTGAAGTGGTGGGTGATACTCCATTGCCAGATCTGAATTTCTTGAATTTAGATCTTTCCAATCAACTTGTTGTGATCCCTCAACTCAGGATCCACAAGTCACACCCCGCCACAAACATCATTGGAAATGTTGATATAGGGGTGAGAATAAGAGGACAAACCCATGACAAAAATGTTTATCTATACTCTTGCTTCTTGTCCCAGATAGAGCCAACAAAAGTTGATGAGGCTTTAAAGGATGGAAGTTGGGTTGAAGCAATGCAAGAGGAGCCGCTTCAATTCAAAAGACAAAAGGTTTGGAACCTATGTCCTCTTCCTCAAGGGAAGACTACCATAGGAACAAAGTGGGTTTTTAGAAACAAGAAGGATGATAAAGGACTTGTCATCAAGAATAAGGCCAGACTAGTTGTTCAAGGATACACACAGGAGAGGGGATTGACTACACAGATGTTTTTGCTCCTGTGACAAGACTTGAAGCTGTAAGAATATTCCTGGCTTTTGCTGTATCTAAGGATTTCAAGGTCTACCAACTTGATGTCAAGTGTGCATTCTTATATGGGGTGATTGATAAAGAGGTGTATGTCAAATAACCACCTGGCTTTGCAAACCCAGATCATCCTAATTATGTCTGCAAGCTTAATAAAGCTCTTTATGGGCTGCACCAAGCTCCAAAAAGTGGTATGAGACACTATCTCAGTATCTCTGTCAACATGGCTACAAGAGGGGTACTATAGATGGAACTCTCTTCATCAAAGGAACAGGGAATGACTTAATGTTGGTTCAAGTATATGTAGATGACATTATCTTTGGGTCAACTAATCCAAAGCTCTTCAAAGACTTTGAGAGGCTGATGAAGAAGAGATTTGAAATGAGTGACATAGGGGAACTCAATTTCTTTCTAGGAATTCAAGTGAAGCAAGTTGATAATGGCATCTTCATAAGTCAGTCAAAGTATGTACAAGACATACTTACAAGATTCAACATGACTGATTGTTATGTTGCCAAGACACCCATAGTAAGAAACAACTCCCTTGGACCTGATCTTGAGGGGGAGTGTGTGGATGAACATCTCTACAGGGCTATGATTGGGTCTCTTATGTATCTCACAGCCAGCAGGCCTGATATCATGTTTGTCACATGCATCTGTGCTAGATATCAAGCCAACCCTAATATGTCACACCCGGTTGCTGTCAAGAGGATTCTTAGATATCTCAAAGGTGCTCCTAAGCTTGGCCTTTGGTATCCAAAGAATTCTGACTTCAATCTGTATGCCTATATAGATAGTGACTATAGTGGCTGTAACATGATTACAAAGTCTACATCTAGGGGATGTCAATTCCTTGGTGGAAGGATAGTCTCTTGGTAATGCAAGAAACAATCCCGTGTGTCTGCATCAACTGCTGAAGCTGAATACATTGCTGCTGTAAGCTGTTGTGCTCAAGTGCTTTGGATTCAAAATCAGATGCTAGACTATGGATTCAACTTCAAAGAGACTCCCATTCACATAGACAACAATAGTGCTATCTCTATTACAGAGAATCCTATGCAGCACTCAAGGACAAAACACATCAACATCAGGTATCATTTGATTAGAGATAATTTTGAAAAGGGATTAATCAAACTAGTCAAAGCTAACACAAATGAACAATATGTTGATCTATTCACTAAAGTTGTTGATGAACAGAGATTCAAATATCTTGTATCAGCTATTGGAATGATTAACTTTGAGTAGATTTTCTTAAACTTAAATCAACTTTATTTCTAAAACTTATGTGTCTTAAGTTGTCTATTTTATCATCTTCATAAGCCCAGTATTTTTTGGAAGAAAATCTTTAAAATGATATTCCTTAGAATTTTGAAAATATTTCCAAACATATTTTCTTTCGGAAGATTTCAAGTTGTCTTCAGAAGAACATTATGTCTTCAAGTCAAATAACTACTTATAAGAAATTTACCTTCGGAAGAAATTCTGAGATATCTTCTGAATCTTAAATATGCTTCTAAGTACTTACATGTATTTGAAGGACAATTTCCTTCCGAAAGCAATTAAGTCTCTGATGATTTATTCTCTTTAGAATAAAACTCCCAAGTCTTAATCTCTTCCGAAACCAAACATGTCTCAGAAGTGAAAATTCTCTAAGTATTTTCCTTCCGAAGCAAAATTTTACAAACCTTAGGAATATCTTCCGAAGCCAAAATTGGCTTCGAAAGCTTTTTCTTAAAACTTTGGAAGACAAAATTACCTTCGGAAGATTTTCAACTTCCAAGAAAACGACCTTTTTGGGCACTTTTTCAGATGTGGGGCCGACATTCGGATTTCAAAGTTTATTCTTTTCCATTAAATTTGTCTTAAATCCATTATATATTCTCTCAACGGTTCCCCCTCTTTTCACTATCTTCTTCATCTGCATTTTCACTAACCTAAATTCACCCACAAACTGACTTTGTTCTTATCTTCCTTCACAGTAAAGCTACCTCAAATGGCTGACCCTGACCATAGAAACCAACCCGATTTCTCTATGCATCTTCACAGGCAACATAATCAAGTTGCTCTGTTATACTCTGAGAAAGATCCTAGGTTCTCAGAGGTTTGTCATTTCCTTTCTTTATCAAATTACTTCACCTCCCTCACTATTGATCCTCCATTCTATGAGGATCAGCTTTTGGAATTTTAGAGGACCTCCCAAGAGGTCACCATGGATGGGGAGAAGGCACTACCTGCCATAGTGCAGGGGAGGACAATCTTCATCACTCCAGCCTCCATAAACACTCACCTTCAGCTAGATGATGTAGAAGGTGATTTGTCATTTCCAAAATTAGGACAGATGAAGTCTGGCATCTTCAAGACTATGAGGAAGCAACTGTTGGCTTCTCAGGGGTAGAAACAGCCCTTGTCCTAAAAATGTTAGAGCTCATTGCTCAAGGTGACAACCTAGCAGCACCAGCTAGTGTTGAACCCACACCTTCTACTTCTCTACTACCAATACAGCCAAAAATAACCAACACCTACCAAAGAAAATCCAAACGAACCCCTGCACATACTACTCAATTTGTGCAGTGTCACACCCTCAAAATCCACATGCTGGGTTTTACCGCGAGGCGTGTGAACAAACCAGGATCTCAGTCATTAGTTACTCAAAACGACTCTATATGAACCATTCAAACCAAACCAAAGTTTAAAACTTTAAAACAGTGCGAAAGCTTTCGGTAAACAAGACAAACCAAAGTAATGTAATGTAATGTAAAATGCGCAAACACGCGCCAACCATTGTTCAAAACAAAATGCACAATAATTCCAATAGCAAAACCAACAAATGTTCCCAATAATACTGACCCACAAATGCTGACCCGTGAGTGCTCCTAGGCTTTTAATTAACCGCGACCTGAGAATAGCATACTAAAAGAGTCAACATAATTTTGGTGAGTTCAAGAGTTTGCGTAAAACATAACAGTAACAGTTATAAAACATAAGAGTGCATTGAATTAGATAGCTAGTCTAATTCACAAGTAATAATCATAGTGATTTCACATCGAAGCTGACAGCCTTTCGTTTGATTTCCTCCCGTCACGACTTACTAGGTCGAGACACCATGTGTTAGGACAATATTGCACCCGTTTGACCTCGAGTCGCACAGGTGGGGCGTGTCAAACCCAGTAGTACTACCCAAGATTTCCTGCTAGTTCCAATATTAACGATCCAAAAATATGAGGGCTTTCATAGTATATCGCACTACATTACACTATACACAACTTATAATCAATAAAGCGTTTCATAAAGAGTATGTTATCTCCCCTAAAAGAGAGTGTAAAATAAAGTGGGGCATGAACTCACCTGGTGTGTACACGAATGATATTAAAGCTAACTTGAGAGAGAGAGAGAGGAAAGACAACCTTCAGAGGTTACCTAGAACACGCAAGTACATAAGTACGTGTACACATAATCATCAACAATCCCTAAGTGCTCAATACACACATTGAGCCAAGGTTTTAGAAAAACAAGACTCATTTGACCTAGTTGACTCATTTGACCTAGTTGACCCATTTGACCCATTGGTGACATATTAAATTAAGTCCTTGTTTGATCAAATATAACAACTAATAATTAAACATGCTGTTCCAGAATACTATACAAGTAGTTCTCATAATCCACATTGCAACACGTAAGACTTATCATGTTTTTCATGCTAATCCAGGTTATCATACAATGCACGTAATCCAAACCATCATACAACACAGATTCTAAATTAGATTCCCTTACATCACACATTGGGTTTTGTCACTCATAACGTGCCATGTGAAGCCACTCACGGCTGCACATCGTAACCCTACAATCCTAAAAAGTAAGGACCTCAGATTCGCATGTGTGTATGATACCCATGATCAGTATTCCACATGTAGCACATATAAGTTAGACACTAGTCTTATGAAATCAATAATGACAATTCATTACAGCCCATAGCATATACACTTGCACATTTTCCAATAAAGCTCACATGTACCCATAGTTGCACCAACTAACCATAAGACCCAAACATCACAAACCAACACATTAGACATCATCAATGAGCATTCTAACATGATTCTAATACCATAAACGAGTCCAATTCACCATATCCAATGTTCCACACAAATAAAGTTTCCTTTTTGGGAAAGTAGTACCCAAATCAATCTAACACCCAATTCATTCATGAATTTATCAACATCATGCCTAATCAAGTCCATGCTACCATCTAGACATGATCACATTCATCAAATCATCATAATTCACAAATCTCATATTCAAAAGTTTCTACTTTTAGCAAGGTATGAACTACATGATCAATTCTTGGGTTTTTAGCATAATAATCATAATCCAATGTTCATACAACATCATTAACATCACAACATCATCAATCTATCATCAATTCATCAAGTTCATGCACAAAAGTAACTATTATTAGTAAGGTATGAACTACGCATCAAAACCACGAATTTCTCGTATAATCCACGTAAACCATCATCAATACAATCTAACTAACATCATACAATCATCAAACAATCAAAATTCAACATTCTAGCATCAATTTCGACTAGGGTTTCGGCCAACATCAAAAACCATGAAAAAATTGTAAAATTCTAACCTTTAATCACGTAATGGCTAAGAATTGATGTTGTTAACGTGTTGTAATCCTTGGAACCAATCAAAATCGATGCTCAATTGCTTGTTCTTGGTTGAAATCGCAAGTTGGATGGGGTTGGGAGATGGTTTACGGCTGAATGGGAGGGGAGGGGGCTAGGGTTGGGTTTTTACCATATTTAAGTTTTGTAGTTTTTACAAATTAATCCCTCCTTGATCACATTTTATAAAAACTTGCTCTTTTAACACTTTTTAACTATTTTTAACTACAAAGTACAAATATTATAAACTAACAATAATAATCATGCATAATTTTCAATAGCTACAAAACACACGCAATAAATATAACACGTCGTCACGTTACAAGATAAAATTCACAAATAATATTTAAAATCTATAAACCACATAAGCACAACTTAATAATCAACATTATTAATCAAGTTATTATCAGATAATCATTGTTAATTATTATTAAGTCACCAACGTTCAACGACAACTACTGTGTGCTCACAACACGTGTATGCAAGACCTAACGGAACTAACGGAGTTTGGTAACAGAAATTTACAGGATGTCACATTATCCCCATGTTGAAAGAATTTTCATCCTGAAAATTGCGTTACATGTTGTGTTCCATCACTGGTCTACTGCATTGACACAAAGTAATCGAGTGAGTTTTGGGTGAGTTGTCATATCATCACCATGTTGAAAGAAATTTCGTCCCGAAATTTAATCAATACCTTCGCTGGCCGTCTTCGTTGTTTTGAACAGCTGAGGATACTTAAGCTTTATCTGGTCCTCACGTTCCCACGTGAATTCCGGTCCACGTCTCGAGTTCCAATGAACTTTGACTATGGGTATCTTGCTTTGCTTAAGCGGCTTTACCTCACGATCCATCACCTCGACTGGTTCTTCAATGAAGCGTAATTGCTCATCTACTTGCACTTCCTCTAGAGGTACTACCATTGTTTCGTCCGTTAAGCACTTCTTCAAGTTTGAGACATGAAATACATTATGGATTCCACTTAGCGAGTCAGGTAGGGCTAACCGGTCGGCCACCGGACCTATTCTTTCCAAAATCTCAAATGGTCCAACGTATCTTGGATTTAGCTTTTCTCTTTTACCAAATCGAATCACGCCTTTCCATGGTGAGACTTTCAATAACACGTTGTCACTGACCTGAAACTCCAAAGGTTTTTATCGCTTATCTGCGTAGCTTTTCTGTCTGTCACGTGCTGCAGCCATACGTTTTCTTATCTGTACAATCTTCTCAGTGGTCTCGTGCACTAACTCGGGACCTGTTAGCTGGCTATCACCAATTTTAGCCCAGCAAACTGGTGATCTACATTTTCATCCATACAAGGCTTCAAAAGGTGCTGCCTTTATGCTGGTGTGATAACTATTGTTATAAGAAAATTCCACCATTGGTAGGTGAACTTCCTAGTTATTCCCGAAGTCAATCACACAAGCACATAGCATGACCTCCAATGTTTGTATAGTATGCTCACTTTGGCCATCGGTTTGTAGATGATAAGCAGTACTCATGTCTAATCGCATACCCAAAGATTTCTGTAATGACTGCCAGAAGTGCGATGCAAAACGAGCATTGCGGTCAGAAATAATTGAGACTGGTACACCATGTCTCGAAACTATTTCCTTCAGATATAGTCGGGTTAACTTGTTCATTTTGTCCATTTCCTTTATCACCAAGAAATGAGCGGACTTCGTTAATCGATCTACGATAACCCATATCGTGTCACAACCAGTACGAGTCCGGGGTAGTTTGGTAATGAAATCCATTGAAATCTGTTCCCACTTCCATATAGGAATCTCAGGTTGTTGTAATAGCCCAGATGGTTTCTGATATTCCACTTTTACTTTCGAGCAGGTCAAACACTTGCTCACATATGTAGCTACATCCGCCTTCATGTTAGGCCACCAGTAGTACGCCTTCAGGTCATGATACATCTTATCGGATCCAGGATGTATAGAGTACTTAGACTTGTGTGCCTCACTCATAACCAAGTCTCTTAGATTTCCATGCAAAGGTACCCAAAGGTTGTCCATGAAATAACGAATTCCATCCGCTTTCACTTCAAACTGTTTGTCCATTCCCCGTAAAGACTCAGACCCAGTGTTTTCTGTTTTCAAGGCTTCGGTGTTAGCTTCTGGTATTTGTTCAGGCAATGAGTGCTAATCGTAAGCTGCAAAGCTCACACTCGTCGAGGATTAGTAGTCTCCTTTCTACTGAACGCGTCAACGACTACATTAGCCTTTCCCGGATGATATTTGATAGCACAATCATAGTCGTTCAATAATTCTACCCAGCGTCTTTGCCACATGTTCAATTCCTTCTGCTCAAAGATGTGCTGAAGACTCTTATGATTGGTGTAAATAGTGCACTTGGTACCGTACAAGTAATGTCTCTATATCTTTAAGGCAAAAATTATCGCACCCAATTCCAAGTCATGGGTGGTATAGTTCTTCTCATGTACCTTTAGTTGTCTTGAGGCGTAATCTATCACTTTATCTCACTGCATCAAGACACAACAAAGTCCTTGAATAGAAGCATCATAATAGACTACGAAGCCATCACTTCCCTCCGGTAACGCCAATATTGATACGCTACACAGTTTCTGTTTCAGTAATTGGAAAGCAAATTCCTGACTCTCACCCTATTTGTATGTTGTTCCCTTGTGAGTCAAGGCTGTGAGAGGTTGAGAGATCTTAGAAAGTCCTTCAATGAATCGCCGATAGTATCCTGCCAGTCCAAGAAACTGTCGTATCTCACTTGCCGTTTTGGATACTGCCCAATTCTTTATTGCTTCAATCTTTACAGGATCGACATGTATTCCTTTCTCATTAACAATATGACCCAAGAATTGCACTTTATGTATCCAGAAATCACACTTGGAGAACTTGGCGTACAGTTGTTCCTTTCTATGTAATTCCAAGATTAAACGTAAGTGTTCTTCATGTTCTTCCTCAGTCCTTGAGTAGATCAATATGTCATCGATAAACACAATAACAAACTGATCGAGATAGGGTTTGCACACACGATTCATGAGGTTCATGAATACGGCTGGTGCATTCGTCAACCCGAATGGCATGACCAAGAACTCGTAATGACCATAACGTGTACGGAATGCAGTCTTCTAGATGTCTTCCTCTAGGACTCTCAGTTGATGATAACTAGACCTCAAGTCAATCTTAGAATAATAGCTCGATCCTTGAAGTTGATCAAACAAATCATCTATACGAGGTAAAGGGTATCGATTCTTGACTGTAACCTTGTTTAATTCTCTGTAGTCGATGCACATTCTAAAAGTTCCATCCTTTTTCTTGACGAAGAGAATAGGTGCTCCCCAAGTTGATGAGCTCGGTCGAATAAACCCTTTATCCAACATCTCTTGCAGTTGTGCAGATAGTTCCTGTAGTTCATTCGGAGCTAACCGGTAAGGTGCTCTCGCTATTGGAGCGGCTTCGGGAGTCAAATCAATCTGGAACTCAACTTGACGATGAGGTGGTAGTCCAGGCAGATCCTCTGGAAACACCTCCGGAAAGTCATGAACTACCGAAATATTCTCTATCTTCTTTTCCTCCGGTTGCTTGTCAGTTACAAGGGCTAATATGGCAAAGCGACCTTTACGTAGCAACTTCTATGCTTTCATGTATGATATGATGCCCATCACTGCACCACACCTATCACCTCTAACCGAGAGAATTTCTTCACCCATGGGAATTTGTATAATCTTATCATGACATATGACTTCCGCTTGCTTTTCGGAAAGCCAATCCATGCCTACGACAACATCAAAACTTCCAAGCGTAACAGGCATGAGGTCGATGTCAAAGGTATGACCAACAAGTTCTATCTTGCAACCCCTAAGGATGTGTGTCACGTGAATTTGTTTACCATCGGCTAATTCTACAATGTAACTAGATTCCAACGGAGAAGGCATATCATTTAAGAGACTACTAAACTTACTAGAGATAAAACTTCTATCGACTCTAGTGTCAAACAATACCGTAGCAAAACGACCGTTAACAGAAAATTTACCAGTAACAGTAGTAGGGTAGTTTAAAGCCTCACCTGAACAGATAACAAAGGCTATGCCTTTGGTCCACCATTGTTACCACCGTTGCTGTTGCCATTGCCATTGTTGTTGTTGTTGTTGTTGTTGTTCCCACCGTTGTTTGCACCATTCCCTTTCTTCCTCAACTGAGGAAACTATAATGGCCATCTTTCCCACTTTCAAAGTAGCCTTTGGGTGTTTCCTGGGATTGTTATGACTTTTTCATCAGCTCGCCACGGCAGTCTTTTGCTGCATGTCCAATCTTTCCACAGCGCTGGCATTTGAAGTTGTCACATCTGCCCACATGATGATAGTTACACCGGTTGCACTTTGGGTGTCTCCCTTGGTAACTGCTTGATCAATCTAACACGTCTGATCCATCGCTATCCTCTTCCATTTCCTCTGGATCTTCTTCCTTTGGGTCTTCCTCAGGCGCTTCTTCAGGTTCCTCTTCCGGGGTCTTCTTCCTCAGGGTCTGCAACAGGTGCAGGGGCTTCAGCAAACTGAAGCACTGCTAGTTGTGCCTCTAGGTCAGCAAATCTATCATCTACCACTATGTTCTGATGATCCTGTACATTCATGCGCTCGGTAAGCGTTAACACATTGCCTGCCAGAGTATGATGCCCACTAATGGCCATCGGTAGTCGCTCCTGGAGCGTCTCTACCTGTAACCGTAACTGTCGCATCTCGTATCATAGAGCGGAGTTCTCATTAGTGAGTCCTCTAATACGTTGCCGCTCGGTGTCTAGTGTAGCCACCAATGCTGCAAACGCCTGCTCGTGTGGGATGTCCAAGGTAGGAAGTGTGTGTGCTGGAGAAGCTGTCGACGATCTAGTACTGGTTCGAGTAGGAGCTACAGGTGGTACTCGCTCCCTGTAAACCATACAGTGTATATAAGTAGGATAGAAGTTCCAGTTCCTCGAAAGATCGCGCACGGGTAATGCGAATGGCTGATCTCAATCCATCTCTTCAGAGGGGTAAGGATGTTGGCTAGTCTGATCCCCTATCAAGTACGGGTGAAAAAGGAGGTGATTCAGACCGTGAAGGTCTCCTGCCTAAATCTCTAGATGATGATGCCATGCTGCGAAGTACGTGATTCGTATGCCAGTGAGTATACGGTAAGGAAATAAGTGACGAGTAACTAACAAACTGTGCGGTTATAGTCTAGTTTGTATGCAACCTAGTTCCCTATAACCAATGGCTCTGATACCAATCTGTCACACCCTCAAAATCCACGTATGGGGTTTTACCGCGAGGCGTGTGAACAAACTAGGATCTCAGTCATTAGTTACTTAGAATGACTCTGTATGAACCATTCAAACCAAACCAGAGTTTAAAACTTTAAAACAGTGCGGAAGCGTTCAGTAAACAAGACAAATAAAAGTAATGTAATGTAATGTAATATGCACAAACACACGCCAACCGTTGTTCAAAACAAAATACACAATAATTCCAATAGCAAAACCAACAAATGTTCGCAACAATGCTGACTCACAAATGCTGACCCGTGAGTCCTCCTAGGCTTTTCATTAACCATGACGTGAGAATAGCATACTAAAAGAGTCAACACAATGGTTGGTGAGTTGAAGAGTTTGCGTAAAACATAACAGTAACAGTTATAAAACATAAGAGTGCATTGAATTAGATAGCTAGTCTAAATTCACAAGTAATAATCATAGTGATTTCGCGATCGAAGCTCACAGCGTTTCGTTTGATTGCCTCCCATCACGACTTACTAGGTCGTGACACCATGTGTTAGGAAAATATTGCGCCCGTTTGACCTCGAGTCGCACAGGTGGGGCTTGTCAAACCCAGTAGTACTACCCAAGATTTCCCGCTAGTTCCAATATTAACTATCCGAAAGTGTGAGGACTTTCATAGTATATTGCACTACATTACACTATACACCACTTATAATCAATAAAGCATTTTAGAACGAGTATGCTATCTCCCCCAAATGAGAGTGTAAAATAAAGTGGGGCATGAACTCACCTAGTGTGCATACGAATGATATTAAAGCTAACTTGAGAAAGAGAGAGGAAAGACAACCTTCAGAGGTTACCTAGAACACGCAAGTACATAAGTACGTGTACACAGAATCATCAACAATCCCTAAATGCTCAATAAACACATTGACCCAAGGTTTTAGAAAAACAAGACTCATTTGACCTAGTTGACCTGTTTGACCCATTGGTGACATATTAAATTAAGTCCTTGTTTGATAAAATATAACAACTAATAATTAAACATGCTTTTCATACAAGTTGTTCTCATAATCCACATTGCTACACGTAAGACTTATCATGCTTTTCATGCTAATCCAGGTTATCACACAACGCACATAATCCAAACCATCATACAACACAGATTCTAATTTAGATTCCCTTACATCACACATTGGGTTTTGTCACTCACAACATGCCATGTGAAGCCACTCACGGCTGCACACCCTAACCCTGCTAATCCCACAAAGTAGGGGCCTCAGATTCGCACGTGTGTATGATACCCATGATCAGTATTCCACATGTAACACATATAAGCTAGACACTAGTCTTATGAAATCAATAGTGACAATTCATCACAACCCATAGCATATACACTTGCATATTTTCCAATAAAGCTCACATGTACCCATAGTTGCACTAACTAACCATAAGACCCAAACATCACAAACCAATACATCAGACATCATCAATGAGCATTCTAACATGATTCTAATACCATAAACGTGTCCAATTCACCATATCTAATATTGCACATAAATAAAGTTTCCCTTTTGGGAAAGTAGTACCCAAAATCAATCTAACATTCAATTCATTCATGAATTTATCAACATCATGCCTAATCAAGTCCATGCTACCATCTAGACATGATCACATTCATCAAATCACTATAATTCACAAATCTCATATTCAAAAGTTTCTACTTTTAGCAAGGTATGAACTACATGATCAATTCTTGGATTTTTAGCATAATAATCATAATCCAACGTTCATACAACATCATTAACATCACAATATCATCAATCTATCATCAATTCATCAAGTTCATGCACAAAAGTTACTATTATTAGTAAGGTATGAACTACGCATCAAAACCATGAATTTCTCGTATAATCCACATAAACCATCATCAATACAATCTAACTAACATCATACAATCATCAAACAATCAAAGTTCAACATTCTAGCATCAATTTCGACTAGGGTTTCGACCAACATCAAAAACCATGAAAAAATTGTAAAAATCTAACCTTTAATCACGTAATGGATAAAAATTGTTGTTGTTAACGTGTTGTAATCCTTGGAACCAATCAAAATCGATTCTTAATTGCTTGTTCTTGGTTGAAATCGCAAGGTGGAGGGGGTTGGGAGATGGTTTACGGCCGAATGGGAGGGGAGGGCGCTAGGGTTGGGTTTTTACCATATTAAGTTTTGTAGTTTTTACAAATTAATCCCTCCTTGATCACATTTTATAAAAACTTGCTCGTTTAACACTTTTTAACCATTTTTAACTACAAAGTACAAATATTATATACTAACAATAATAATCATGCATAATTTTCAATAGCTACAAAACACATGCAATAAATATAACACGTCGTCACGTTACAAGATAAAATTCACAAATAATATTTAAAATCTATAAACTACATAAGCACAACTTAATAATCAACATTATTAATCAATTTATTATTAGATAATTATTTTTAATTATTATTAAGTCACCAACGTAGAACTACAACTAGTGTGTGCTCACGCACGTGTATGCAAGACCTAACGGAACTAACGGAGTTTGGTAACGGAAAATTACCGGATGTCACATGCAGACCCATATATCATCACCCATACTGTAGGAAGTGGACACTGGAGCTCCCACTTCTCCTGAGGAGCAAACCACTCCCATATCACCAATGATTAGTGCTGAGGTTCCTCATGCTCATCCTGATGAGCTCATAACCCCCACAGCCTTAAGCCTTCACTCAGAGTGTCAAAACTCTAGTGAGCAACCTTCAGGGGATAGTTACCATCCCTAGCCTCTTGATCTAAACCAACCAATCCCAAACCTTGAGTTCTATGATGATGAAGACATAGGCTTCAGTGAGTATAATGAGTCTCTCTTCTCCACCTCTTCTCAAGGAGAGATGAGTACTCCTGTTTCTCCCATGTCTAGCCCACATGATCCACCTACTACTGAAGTGGATCTTTCTGAGTCTGCTCAGGAGGTCCATATGGAAGAAGCTCTTACTTGAGCAAGTGACTACATCATTAAGACCTAAATCATGGCAATCCATCCCATTGACACTTCACTTGAAGCTGTCATGGTGCTGCGGAAATCCAGCAGCCAAGAATAAAGTGCTAGTGATGAGGAAGAATACCTTGGTCCTATTCTCTCATCCCCCTATGATTTCTCTGATGATGATGAGGGGAGCCTGAAACTAAAGGTACAAAAATTGACAAAAACATGCACTTATTTAGTCTCAAAGATAAGTCACCTGGAATCTCAGGTGACTGTCTTACAAAGGAGGGTCAATGACCAACAACTTAAGATCACCGATCTCAAGGGCAAGTTAGCTGAGAGATCACTCAAGAGAACTCAACCAGATCAATAAGAACCTATGGATGTGACAGACCCAACCCTAAGCTCACCTATGCAAGAAGGTGATGCTACCAAAAAGGGGGAGAAAGTCTAAACAATCACAGAACCTGGGAGTTCTTCATAGAGTATGGACTTTGAGGATTCACCACCCTCACTTGCAATGGTTTATACTCAGTAACCTCCTCAAGTCTACATGGATGTGGACTCACTCATACAAAGTTTGTTTGAGAAGGATATTCCGAGAGCTATGCCTACCCCATCTCCTCACTCTAAGAATCCAATCATGGGATGGAGGTATGACACTGATAGAAGAGCTCTAGTCATCTCTAGACGTCAGGGTCAACAGGAAATTTTCAACTTTTTCAACCTGAGCTTCCATGAGAGCATCCATCTGATTGATCTTCCACTTGTCAACCCAAGTCAAAATAGACAAGCTGCAAGATTAGCAGATAGGATTCAAGAAAGGGTGTTTGAAGAATACAAGTTGAGGTCAATACTATATTGATAGAGGCTAGCAGGTAAGACTTTTGGTAACTGGATGTTGAGGTGGACCCTAAGATTAGCTTCGAATGGGAAGCCTTGACTGAAGGCCCAGAAGTTGAACCTGTGAACCTTGAGATAAGAACTTCTTCGCACCCATTACCCTCAGTGACGCACCAGCTGGTGATGGTGTTTCACAACCTCTCTCTGGCCAGAGCTTGACTGCTAAATCAAGCAATGAAGGACAAAGCTCTCTCCACCCTGAGTCACCAAGGCCTGTGAGTGACAAAGGGAAAAGAAACTGACTTCTGAGGAGATTGAGGAGGAGGAAAGAGAGAGGAAGAGGAAGCTAAGGGGATAAAGTTTAAGAGGGTCTCTAGGCTTCATGGAAGCTGCCATCAGGGCTGCCCCCAGGCCAAATACTCAAAATGATGAGTTGAGGGCAGTCAGGATAAACTACTTGGGGACCAAAAACTACAATGTGGATGAACTACTCTCTCCCTTTAGATGAACTGAATGAACTGGCTGACAAGAAGTTGTCTAATGAGAGAAAGGAGGCAGAGGATGTAGCATTGCTCCTCAAAAACATGGAAGAAAGGAGACAAAAAAGGCTCTACAAGCATGCTCCTACTCTCTCCCCAGTTCAAGAAAGTCCTGAGCATAGGTTGTGGCAACTACACAACCTCAGGTAGACAAGGAAGTTGATACACTGAACATGATCAACTACTTGAGTGCCACAGGACTCTATCAGGCATCTGAACTTCTTCCCTTGTCATATGAGTATGTTGAATTTGAGTATCTTAAGCAGCTGGAGCAACAAGTCATCAAGGAACAAAAGGCTGCTAAGAGAAACTAAAGGAAGAAGCTGCAAAGTCAAGAGCCATCATCCAAAAGAGCCAAAAGAAGTCTGCTGACAGAAAAAGGATGATGAGCTTCTTGAAGTTGTATGGATTCTTCGGAAGGAGGCTTGGTCCAATGTCTCTATCCACTATGGATGAGCACATCAGGGTGATCAAGTAGAAGATTAAGAAGGGAGAGCTAGTTGACTTGCATTCTCCACCAAGCCCAGCTCAACCTGAAGTTAAGGTCAAGGTTGAACCCCTGAGACAACACAACCTAGACCTAGAGCTGAATCTCAGCCAACTTCATCTTTGGATCCATAGCAAGGTCCTCTTCATTCTCCTTCTGAACCTATGAGAGAAGAGAACCCAACTGAGAGAGACATAGTAGAACAACCGGGTGCTGAAGACCATTCCTCTTAATTAAAGACTTCAAAGAGGAGGAAAATGACGGCCATGAAGAGTGTTTCCAAGAAGAAGACCAAGGCATCCACCTTTACACCTCAGGATGACTCAGAGCATCCTGAGGTAGTGCAAGAAGAGGCTGCTCAACCAACTCCAACTCAAGTAGAGTCTCTTGCAACTGGAAGACCCATCTTGTCCTGAACTTTTGCTGTTAATCCAGACAGGTGGTATGTCATCAGAGATCAAGGAGGTTAAGATGCCTATTTCTGGAAAGACATGCTTGATCTTCCTCTACATGATCTCCATGACATGAGAAGATATTATAAGAGTATGAGGGATCCTAACCAGATGATAAAGAAAGGTATGGTATTAATCCTAATGAGGACTGTCAACATCTGAATAATTTCTTTGTTTTGGTAGCATCAGCCTAGGGGGAGTTTGTAAGGTTATATTAGAAGGCTGATGCAACCAAAGAAGTCAAAACAACCAAGGAGCTTCCTGCATGCATGCACTGATGTACAAGGTAGAAGTTACTTCGGAAATTTTACACTCATCACAGAAATTATTCTAAGTGTAAAATCTTTCGTAGCCAAAGAGCAAATCTTCCGAAGCCAAAGATGAAGTCTTCCAAAGCTTAAAAGACAAAGTCTTCAGAAGCCAATGAAGTGAAGACTGATTTCTTTCAAAGACAGAGAGGACATGCTTTCTCTGATCTACTTTTCCATAAAGTTGACTTACTTTTTGCTGTAACTCTGATGACTCACCAACTTATACAAGTTGGTGAAAAGGTCCATGCTTTAGTAAACTATAGATTATAGTCTTGAGTCTGTAACTTCCTACTTTGTACCTTTTATCCTTATTATAATATATTAGGATGTGAGCTATGGCATGTCATAGTCACTAGTCAAAAGGCAATCTGCCTTTTGACTTTATATTGATCTTGTTGTCTAGATTAGTGTTTCTAGCTGGCCTTTAAAGTATGGTCGGCTGTAGGATGTAGTATAAAGTATCTCAAGTCCTTGAATTTCTTTTTATGCTTTGTAACACTTGTAAAAGAACTTGAGAGCAATATACAGCATCCTTAAAAACCATATTACTCTGTTCTTGTTCTTAGTTCTGTCTCATTGTTTACTTTGTTCTTAGTATCATTTACATAAACCCGGTTCCCCATTTGATCTGTTAAGTGTTCTAACACTCTCCTCATTATGATACAAATTGTATTGACCATCCCTTAACCGGTCCTACAATTCTCAAGTGGAAATAAGAGCATAAATTGGAATTTATCGATGAGCTATGTGGAAATCATCCTACATTCCATGTATCCCACTTGCGCAAGTGTTTAGCAGAAGGTGATGTTGTAGTCCCTCTTGCGGATATTGAGGTTGAATAAAGTTTGAATTTTGTGGAACAACCTGTAGCTATCCCAGATCAAAAAGAAAAGCAGTTACAGAATAAGGTGATTAAAAGTGTGATTTCTTTTCTTTGGCACATGATATCATCCTTAACAAATTTCATTGACAATGTAGTTAAAAAGAGATCTAGGCAGTAAGCCCACCCTAAGATAAGGACTAAAAGGAGGAAATATGTTTTAGGTGCTTAGGCGACTAAATATGTTATGTACATAGTTTTGCACACTAGACCTGACGTATCAATGCTTTAAGCATATGATATCGACATAATCCTATAGAAAGCCATTAAATTGTTGTCTAAAGTATCTCAATCTTACAAAATGTAAAAATAACATACATATCGTTATGTTAATGATTAATACTATTTTATTTGTAATTGTTATTAGATATTTCTAATAAAATTGAATCAATTCAAAATTTTCATGAGTAGATTTGATGGTTGTGAGTGAAGATGATAGCAAACTATTACTATCTGTAGGACCGGTTAAATGGTGATGCGACAGTTTCAGAAGGTTGGAGAGATTAACACTTAATAGATCAAATAAGGAAACGATAATTGAAACTAAGAACAAGAGTAAGAACACAAGCAGAACATGAGTATATGGTTTCTAAGATTGATGTATATTGCTCGCAAGTGTTTTACAATTATTACAAGGCTTAGTCCATTGGACTGGTTACATGAGACACTTTATACTACATCCAAAGTCCGCCATACTTTAAAGGCCAACTGGAACGCTAATCTTGACAACAAGATCAATGTAAAGTCAAAAGGCAGACTGACTTTTGACTAGTGACTATGACATGCCATAACTCACATCCTAATCTATTACAAAGATGATAAAAGTACAAGAGTGGAAAGTTACAAACTCAAATACCTTAATCTACAGTTGACAAAAGTATGGAGTTATCACCAATTTATATAAATTGGTGGTTCATCAGATATGGTAGCGGAAAGCTGATCAGCTTTTGTCAAAAGCATGTCAGATAAAGCATGTCTTCTCTGTCTTCGGAAGAAATTAGTCTCTTGTCTTTGGAAGACTTTGTCTTGGAGCTTCGAAAGACTTCATCTTTGGCTTCGAAAGAATTGGTATTTGGCTTCAGAAGATTTGATACTTAGGCATTTTCTTTGTGCACTTCTCAAATCTTCTGAAGTAACATCCTAGTACTTCAATGTGCTTGCGGAGAGCTCTTTGGTTTGCATCAGCCTTTAAGATAACTCCTACAAACTCCCCTAGGCTGATGCTACCAAAACTTAAGGATAACTTTGAGTCTTGGTCTTTATTTGTTTACAATCCTCATCAGAATCAGAACCATTCCTTTCTTCATCAGTTGTTCTGGATTCCTCAGACTCTCAAGTATCTTCTCATGTACAAGAGATCATGTAGAGGATGGTCAAGAATATTTTGCTAGAAGTATATGTCTTGACCCCCTTGATCTATTATGACATACCATCTATCTGGGTTTGTAGAGAAACTCCAAGACAGGATGGGTCTCTTAGCAGCGTGAGGCTCTACTTGAAGTGGAGTTGGTTGAGTAGCCTCTTCTTGTTCACCCTCAGGATGTTCTGACTCATCTTGAGGTGTAGAGGTGGATTCCTTGGACTTCTTCTTCTTCTTCTTGTCCCTCCTAATGGCCATCTTTTTCCTCTTTCTATATTTTAACTGAGAAGGTTAGTCTTGAGTACCAGTTGTTCCCTCTTTATCCTTCTAAATTAGGTACTTCCCCTTCACATGTTTAGAAGAAGAAGGTTTAGCACCTTGCTATAGATCAGAAGATGAAGTTGGCTATGATTCAGCACCAGGCCCAGGTAAGCCCGTCAATTTTATCCGTACCCGATTAACCCGCCCGACCCAATCTCACCCGTACCCGAAGAAACCCAACCCGAACAATCCATTACCCGAACAACCCGAGAACCGATTAAACCGGTTCTTATTTGGGTCGGGTTTAGACTTTCAAACATCAAAAACCCGAACAACCCGAACCGATTAACCCGAAATCCGAATAAACCGATCAACCCGAATTATAATTAAGTAAATTGTTTGTATACACTTGTTTAGATTGTCCAAATTGATCAAATTATTTGTATACAAATATATATATTTAGGTACATTTTATAACATATAGAAGTAAACTAATTTACGTTCACTAATTTTATAAGATTTCAAATGAAAATTCACTAAAATCTACTAAACTAAGTCTATAAGGGGTGTGCAAGAAACCGAAATAACCAAACTGCAACTGAAAAAACAAAGCAACCGAACCGAAAAAACTGAAACCAATAAGAAACCAACGGTTTGGTTTGTTGATTTTTATTCAATTTGGTTTCGGTTTTGCTTGAAAAAAAAACGAACCGAAACGATAAAGCCGAACTTGTAAAATAGATATTTACGTTTCAAGAATAATCTTTAAACTTTTTTGTTTGGTAGATTAAATTTGTTTTATTGAATTTTTTATTATTCTATTTTATTAATTTAAATTAATTTTAATGTTAGGTAATTTGTAAGAATATATAGACTATGTTTAAAGATCAACAAAATGATTTAAGTCTAAACTTTCTAGCTTAAATTCATTACTTTGGATCAATTTTTTTTAAAAAAACATGAAGCCTAAACACAAACCGAAAAAACCTAAACAGAACTGAAACCGAAGTGAAAACCGAAAACCAAAAACCGAAAAAACTGAAACCGAACGATTTTAAAAACCTAGAAACTGAAATATTGGGTTTTGGTTTTGGTTTTAGCCTAAACCAGAACCAAACCGACCATGCACACCCCTAAAGTCTATTGTTTAATACCCGAAACCCGACCCGAACAACCCGAAACCAATTAAACCGATTGTTATTCGGGTTGGGATTCAGGTAGACTTTCAACATTAAAAAACCCAATAATCCGAACCGATTAACCCGAAACCTGATTAACTAACCCGATCAACACCCCTAGGCCCAGGTTGTGTTGTCTCTTGGGGTGGGTTCAACCTTGACCTCAGCTTCAAGTGCAGCTTGACTTGGCGGAGAAAGCAAGTCTCCCAGCTCATCCTTCTTAATCTTCTACTTGATCACTCTAATATGCGCATCCATTGAGGATAGAGACATTGGACCAAGTCTCCTTCTGGAGAACCTAGCTTTAAAAAGCTCACCATCTTCATTCTATCAGCAGAGTTCTTCTGATTGGCTCTGATGGTGTCTCTTAATTAGCAACCTCCTCTCTTATCTTCCTCTTAGCAACTTTCCATTCCTTTTGGACTTCTTGCTCTAGCTGCTTGAGGTTCTCAAACTCTATATATTCATAAGAGAGGGGGAGTAGAGCTACTGCCTGATAGAGACCTGTGGCACTCAAGTAGTTATCATATTTTGTCTATCTTGTTCCCTACCTACTTGAGTTTCTTGTTTAGCAGCCACAGTCTCTACTTTAGGGCTTTCCGGACTTGGAGAGAGGGTAGGGGCTTTATAGATTCTTTTTCTTTTTATTTCTTCCTTGATTTCGAGAAGCAATTCTACAGTCTCAGCCTCCTTCCTCTCTTTTGACACTTTATTGTTAGCCAGCTCATTCAATTCTTCTGAGGGAAGATAGATTATATCATCAATGTTGTAGTTCCTTGACCCCATATAATTCAATATGGCTGCCCTTAACTCATCTTCCTGAGTATTTGGCATATGGACTGCCCTGATTGCAGCTTGCATGAAGTTAGGGGTCTCTCTTGTCCTCTCTCCCCTTGCCTTCCTCTTCCTCTCCTTTTTCTCTACCTTAATCTCCTCAGCAGTCATTAGCTTCTTTCCCTTGTCAAGCATAGGCCTATGTGACTCAGGGAGGAGAAAGCTTTGGCCATCTTGAGTTAGTTCAGATCTTGAGTTAGTTCAGATCTTGAGCTCTAGCCAAAGAGAAACTATGAGACACCTTCACCAGCTGGTGTCTCACTAAGGGTATTGGGTGCTGAAGTAGTTGCAGTCTCAAGGTTCACACGGTCTCTAGCTAGGCCTTCAACTGAGGTTTCCCATTCAAAACTAATCTTAGGGTCTTCCTTAGTATCCAGTCGACCAACAGTTTTTCCTGCTAACCTCCACCTATATAGTTATGATCTCCTTTTGAACTCTTCGAGCACCCTTAGCTAGATCCTCTCAGCTAACTTGTCAGTTTTCCTGTTATGACTTGGGTTGGCAAGTGGCAGATCAACTAGAAGAAAGCTCTTATAGAATTTCAGCGTCTAAAAACTGAGCACTTCATGCTGACCCTGATATCTAGAGAGTACCAGGGCTCTTCTATCATTGTCATACCTCCACCCTACTATAGGATTTTCTGCAAGGTAGGATGGGGTAGACATAACCCTTGGTATTCCCTAATCAAATAAGCTTTGTATTAAGGCATCCACATTGATATGGGCCTGAGGAGGTTGTTGAGCATGGACAACTGCAAGTGAGGGTTGTGAATCCTCAATGTCCATACTCTAGACAGTGCTCCTAGGTTCTATGATTATAGTTAAGACTTTCTCCCCCTTTTTGGTAGCACCACCTACTTGCATAATTAAGCTAGGGGTGAGGTCCACCATATCCACAGGTTCTTGTGAACTTGGTTGAGCATGCCCGATAGACTTCTCAGCTAACTTTCGCTTGAGATTGGTGATCTCAAGTTGTTGAGCAAGAACCTATCTTTGTAAGGTAGCCACTTGAGATTCCAAGTGACTAACCTTTGAGACTAAGTAGGTGCATGTTTGGGACAATGTATGCAACCTTTGTTGCAAACTCCCCTCATCTTCATCAGAAGAATCATAGGGGGATGAGAGAACATAACAGATATCATCTCCCTCACCACCAGATATTGGTTCTGTGGCTCTGGATTTCGCCTGCTCCATGACAGCTTCATGAGAAATGTCAAGGGGCTAGGTTGCCATGGTTGAGGTCTTAGTAATTTAATCACTTTCTAAAGTGAGAGCTTCTTCCATATGGACCTCCTGAATATGTTCAAGATAGTCCACTTCAATTGGGGTTGGATGACGTGGGCTAGATATAGGTGTAGAAGGAGTACTCATCTCTTCTTGAGTAGGGGAGGTGAAGAGAGACTCATTGTACTCACTGAATCTCATATCCTCATCATCATAGAATTGAAGGTTAGGAATTGGTTGGTTTAAGTGTAACACCTGGGGATGGTAACTATCTCCCGAAGGTTGTTCACCTGAGTTTTGAGACTCAGAGTGAAGGTTTACGGCTTTGGTAATGAGCTCATCAGGTTGAGCATGAGCAACCTCAGCATTGATTAATGAAGTGATGGGAGTGGTCTGCTCATCAGGGGAAGTGGGAGCTCTGCATGGGTGTGTGTATGGGGGCTTGCTCAATCTGAATACCCTGAACAGGGGTTCGTTTGAATTTATTGTGGTAGGTGATTGTTGGTTGAGGCCTTTGGGGTTGTGAAGATGATGAAGGTGTGGGTTCAACATTGGCTGGTGTTGCCAAGTTGTCACCTTGAGCAATGAGCTCTAACAATTTTGGGACCAAGGTTGCTTCTACCCCTGAGAAACCAACAGTAGTTTTTCTCATGATTTTAAAGATGCCAGGCTTCATCTGTCCTAATTGAAGAGTGGTACCTATTCCCCTCAACTGTGAGCCCAGTTCACAGTTAAGAATGTGTTGGACATATCTAGAGAACATATAATAGTCTAAGAAGTCCAAGTTAGCAAGTAAGTTTGTATAAACAAACTAAGAGTACTTGAACTTGACCCCCTAGACCATCCTATGGACTATGTAGGATAGGTCTTGAGAAATTTGATCCCATCCTACATGTTTGTTTGATAAAGAGTGTATTACAACATAGAGAAGGTACTTCCATTAGAAAAAGACCATACCCTTCTTAAAGATTCTAACGGAGTACTCCACTTTGTAGCCCATCTGCCTGAATGATCCATTTACAGCTTCTTTGGGGAAGGAAAGCTTCCCATTTTCAGCATGCAGCTTAAGATGGTAGTTGATGGTGGCTGGGATGATGAAAATTGTCTTCCCCTGCATTAATGCAGGCAGTGCCTTCTCACCATCCAAGATGACCTCTTGGCAGGTCCTTCAGAACTCCAGCAGTTGTTCTTTATATAATGGAGGGTCTATTTTGAGAGCAGTGAGGTAAGATGATTGAGATAGAAAGCGGCAAACATCTGAGAAACCAGGATCTTTTCAGACGATAATAGAGCAACTTGGTTGTGTTGCCTGTGTAGGTGCATGGAGAAATTATGCTGGTTTTGGGGTTCAGGGTTGACCATTTGAGAAAGCTTCAAGAAGAGGAAATGAAGAACAAAGAGGGTTTGTAGGTGATTTAGGGTTAGAAGTTTTGTAGATGAATAGGAAGAAGTGAGAGGGAGACCCATTGAAAAAAGAATTGAAATGCTTGGATTTGAGACAAAGTTATTGCAAAAGATAAAATTTAAAATCTGGGTGTCAGTCCCACCTCTAAAAAAGTTGCCCAAAAAGGTAGTTATCTTGGAAGTAGAAAATCTTTCGAGGCCAATTTGGCTTCGGAAGATATTCCTTAGTTTGACAATAATTGCTTTGAAATAAAAAACACTTGGAGAAATTTTGCTTCCGAGATATATTTGGCTTCAGAAGATATTATGCAGGACCATTAAAAAGGGACTTTGCACTTAGTTAACACACTTAGGAGGATCTTTAGGATCACTTAACAATTCAAATGGGGAACTTAGAACTTTAAACAGATGATACAATACACAACACAAGTAAAGTAAGAGCAAGAACACAAGAAATAATTTTCAAGGAAGTAGTATATTGGTTCTTAGGTTATATTACATGTGTTTGCACTGATATTTGAAATACAAGAACCTTTGACTCTTTATACTAAACCTACAACCATCAGTATGCAAAAAAGACAGTTGGATGTGACTAATCTAGACAACAAGATCAGCCTAAGTCAAAAGGCAGATTGCCTTTTGACTAGTGACTATAACAGGCCATAGCTCACTAACTTTCCTATTACAAAAAGCCAAACAGGAAACAAATACAGAAACTTGAGATAAAGACCTTATCTACTTTATCATAAAGCATGGAGGTTTCACCAACTTATGATAGTTGGTGAACCACCAGAGCATACAGCAGACAGGAGGTTGTTTTATGATAAAATTGACAGAAAAAGTGTCTTTTCTCTTTCTTCTAAAGTAATCAGTCTTATCTTTATTCAGCTTCAGAAGACTTCATCTTTAACCTTCGGAAGAGTTGAGTCTTTGGCTTCAGAAGACTTGACACTTAGTGTAAAGTTTCCTCAGTAGTTTCTTCTGAACATTGGCTTCGGAAGATTTACACTTAGCATTTTACTTGAGTGTGTAAAACTTCTGAAGCTAGTTCTTCTTTGTTCCTTAGTGCATGTTGGAAGACTTGGTTGTTTTGGTATCCTTTGGTTGCATCAGCCTCATAACCTCAGAGGTTCCTACAAACTCCCTCTAGGCTGATGCTACCAAAATAGAAAGGTCTTCAGACTGGGATAGTCAACATGAGAATCTTCAGAATTCCTTTCTTCATTAGCAGATCAGGATTCTTTAGACCCATGAAGTACCTTCTCATGTCATAGAGATCATGCAGAGGGAGTTCAAGCATGTTACTAGTGAAGTAGACATGTTGTTCTCCCTGATCTCTAGTGACATACCATCTATCAGGATCTTTAGCAAATGTCCATGATAGAATTGGTCTTCCAACAGAGAGAGGCTCTACTATGATAGGAGTTGGTTGAGAGCCCTTTTCATGCACTTCCTCAGGATGTTCTGACTCATCCTGAGTTTGGGAGGTGGATGCCTTTCTTCTTTTCTTCTTCTTATAGGATCTTCTTTTGGCCATCCTCTTTTTCCTCCCAGATGATTTTAACTGAGAGGGTTGGTCTTCAGTACCAGGTTCTTCAATGGATTCCCTCTCAGTTGGGATCTCCTCTCTCCCAGGTTCAGAAGAAGAGGGAGGAGAACCCTGCTGTGGATTAGAAGATTAAGTTGGCTGTTGTGTAGCTTCAGGTGCAGGTTGTGTTGTCTCTGTAGGTTCAACCTTTACCTCAACTTCAGGTTGAGCTTGTTCTGATGGTGAGTGGAGATCCACAAGCTCTCCCCTTTTAATCTTCTGCTTGATCACCCTTATGTGCTCATCCATTATGGATAGAGACATGGGACCAAGCCTCCTTTCGGAGAACCCATACAGCTTCAAAAAGCTCATCATCTTCTGCCTATCTGCAGACTTTTTCTGACTTTTCTTGATGATGGCTCTTGACTTGGCAGCTTCTTCCCTTTCCCTTTTTCTAGCAGCTTGCCTATTTCTTTTGGATTGCTCTTCCAGCTGCTTGTTGTATTCAAACAGTATGTAATCATATGGCAAGGGAAGAAGTGCATGTGCCTGGTAGAGACCTGTGGCTCTCAGGTAGTTGATTATCTTTGTCTTTTCTTTTTCATTAACTACCTGAGGTTGATCAGCAGCCACAGCCTCTGACTCAGGACTTTCTTGAACTGGGGAGAGGACAGGAATTTTCTTGTATATTCTTTTTCTTCTCATTTCCTCTTTATGCTTGAGGGTCAAGGCTGCATCCTCAGCTTCCTTCCTCTCCTTTGACAACTCAGTGTCAGCCAGTTCATTTAATTCCTCTAAGGGGAGAGAGATGAGTTCATCTATGTTGTGGTTCCTGGTCCCCAGATAATTAAGTCTGGCTGCCCTTAACTCATCTTCTTGAGTGTTTGGAACATGGGCAGTCAGAATTGCAGCTTGCATGAATCCTGGGGAACCACTTGAACTCTCTCCCCTTAGCTTCCTCTTCCTCTCTCTTTTCTCTTCTTCAATCTCCTCAACAGTTAGTTTTCTTTTGCCTTTGTCAAGTACTGATCTTGATGACTCAGGCTGAGGAGAGCTTTGGCCTTCATTGTTGGATTCAGCAGTCAAGCTTTGGCCAGAGAGAGGTTGTGATGCACCATCACCAGCTGGTGCCTCACTGAGGGTATGGGGTGCTGGAGGAGATATTGTCTTAAGGTTCATAGTCTCAGCCTCTAGGCCTTCAGTCAAGGCTTTCCCTTTAAAGCTAATCTTAGGGTCCACCTCAACATCTAGTTGACTAAAGGCTTCAACTGCTAGCCTCTGTCTATATAGTTCTGATCTCCTTTTGAATTCTTCCAGTACCCAATCATGAATTCTACTGGCTCGTCTGGCAGCTTGTCTGTTGTTGCTTGGGTTGACAAGTGTTAGATCTACCAGATTTATACCCTCATAGAAACTCAGGTTTGAAATGTTTAAAATTTCTAGTTGACCCTGAGCTCTAGAGAGTACAACAGCTTTCCTTTCACTGTCATACCCCCAACCCCAGATTGGGTTCTCAAAAGGGGCAGACATTGCTCTTGGTATTCCCTACTCAAACAGTTGTTGTATTAACAAATGTAGATCACTATCTAGAAGAGTTTGCTGAGTATGGACAACTGTAAGAGAGGATGGTGAGTCCTCTATGTCCATACTCTGAGAAGAACTCCCAGGTTCTGTGATTGTTAGGATTTTCTCCCCCTTTTTGGTAGCATCACCCTCTTGCATAGGTGAGCTGGGAGATTGATCCATGACATCCACAGGTTCTTGTGGACCTGGATGAGTTGATCTCATTGGTATCTCAGCTAGCTTACCCTTGAGATCGCTGATCTCAAGTTGCTGGTCATTGATCCTTTTCTGCAAGATAGTCACCTGAGATTCCAGGTGAGCTATCTTGGACACAAAGTAGGTGCACATGTTTGAGAGTTTGTGCACCTTTTGTTGCAGACTCCCCTAATCTTCAGACGAAGAATCATAAGGGGATGAGAGGATTGGACCTGAGTCTTCTCCCTCATCACCAGCATAGGTTTCTCGGCTGCTGGATTTCCTCTGCTCTATTCCAAGAGGCTGGGTTGCCGTGGTTGAGGTCTTAGAGATGTAATCACTGCCAATAGTGAAAGCCTCTGTCAAATGAATCTCCTGGACAATCTGAAGGAGATCCACCTCAGTTTGTGGTGTTTGATGTGGGCTAGAAGTGGGTGAGGCAGGAGTACTCATCTCACCTTGAGTGTGGGTGGAGAGGAGAGATTCATGGTACTCACTGAAATCCAAATCTTCATCAGAGTAAAAGTCAAGGCTGGGCATGGGTTGATTAAGATCAAGAGGCTGGGGATGGTAGCTTTCCCCTGAAGGTTGATCACTAGAGTGTTGAGACTCAGAGTGATGGCTTAAGGCTATTTGAAGAGGTGTGAGCTCATCAGGCTGAGCATGAGGAACCTCAGCACTGACTGTGTCAAGAATAGGAGTGGTTTGCTCCTCAGGGGAAGTGGGAGCTCTAGTGTCCACTTCCTCCTGTGTTGGTTATGATATGGGGACCTGTATATGCTCAATAGTAGGTGCAAGGGTTTGTTTGGATTTTCTTTGGTAAGTTAGGGTAATGGTAGGCCTTAATGGTGGTTGAGAGGTAGAGGGTGTTGGTTCATCACTAGCTAGTGCTGGTAGGATGTCACCCTGAGCAATCAGCTCAAACATTTTTGGGACAAGGGCTGATTCTACCCCTCAGAACCCAACAGTTGGCTTTTTCAATATTTTGAAAATATCGGGCCTCATATGTGCAAGTTTAAGAACATTACCTGTTCCCCTCAACTGTGGTCCCATTTCATAGTTGAGAATGTGTTGAACATACCGGGGAAACATGTAATATTCTAGAGAGTCCAAATTTGCAAGTAAATTTGTGAAAACAAACTGAGAATACCTGAATTTGACCCCTTGAACCATCCCATGGACAATGAAGGAGAGGTCTTCAAGAATCTAGTCCCATCCTCCTTGTTTGTTAGACAAGCTATGGATGACAACATGGAGGAGGTACTTCTATTGGTATGAGACCTTCCCCTTCCTGAAGGTCTTGACTGTGAAGTCACCTTCATATCTCATCTGCTGAAAGGAATGGTTGACAGCAGCTTTTGGGAAGGACATTTCACCTTCTTCATCATCCAGCTGAAGATGGGTGTTGATGATGGCTGGAGTGATTAACAGTGTCCTCCCTTGCACTGTGGCAGACAGTGCCTTCTCCCCGTCCAAAGTGACCACTTGACAGGTCCGCCAGAACTCAAACAACTGATCCTCATAGAGGGGAGGATCAATCGTAAGGGAGGTGAGATAATGAGACGAAGAAAGATACCTACAAACATCTGAGAAGCTTGGATCCTTCTCAGGGTCTAACAGAGCAACCTGGTTGAGTTGCCTGTGTAGATGCATGGTGAAATCTGGGTCGTTTCGGCGATCAAGATTTGCCATTTGCAGAAGCTTTGCAGAGAAGGAAGGTAAAAGAAGATGAATTTGGGGTTAATTTTAGGTTAAGGAAAAATGAGAGTAGAGAGATGAAGATAGGACCGTTTAGGGAGATATACTCAGGATTTGAAACAAAGTTAAAGCAAAAGATGAACTTTGAAATCCGCAAGTGGGTCCTACAAAAAAAACGCCCAAAAAGGTAGTTTTCTTGGAAGTTACAAAACTTCCGAAGGTTATTTTAGCTTCGGAAGCTTTTTCAGAAAAAGCTTCCGAAGGCAATTTTGCTTCGGAAGATATTTCAAAGAGTTTTGAAAGTTTTGGCTTCGGAAGAGATAAATAGGTCTTCCGAGACTTAATTGCTTTCGGAAGAGATTTATTCTAAAATGTATTTAGGAGCTTATATTCAACTTAAGCTTCGGAAGATGCTTCATGAACTTCTTCCAAAGATAATTGGCAGATAAGCTGTAAATTTCTTCCGAGGGCATTTTATTTCTTCTGAAGGTAAATTTTCATAACTCTAAAAAATATTAGTTTGAAAATTTATTTTCCTCCAAAGAGAACTGGGCTTATGAAGTGATCTAATAGACAACCTAAGACACATAATTTTAGGTAGTAAGATTGATGAAGTTATTTAGAAAAACCTATTCAAGGTTAATCATCTCAATGGCTGATACAAGATACTTAAATCTCTGCTCATCAAAAGATTTTATGAATAGATCAGCATATTGTTCATTTGTGTTAACCTTGATTAGTTTTATCAAGCCCTTTTCAAAATTATCCCTAATCAGATGGTACCTGATGTTGATGTGTTTGGTCCTTGAGTGCTGCACAGGATTCTCTGTTATAGAAATGGCACTGTTGTTGTCTATATGGATGGGAGTCTCTTTGAAATTGAATCCATAGTCTAGCATCTAATTTTGAATCCAAAGCACTTGAGCATAGCAGCTGACAGCAGCAATGTATTCAGCTTCAGCAGTTGATGCAGACACACAGGATTGCTTCTTGCATTGCCAAGAGACTATCCTTCCACCAAGAAACTGACACCCCCCAGATGTGGACTTTGTAGTCATGTTGCAGCCACCATAGTCACTATCTGTATAAGCATATAGATTAAAGTCTGAATTCTTTAGATACCAAGGCCTAGATTTGGAGCACCTTTGAGATATCTAAGAATCCTTTTGACAGTGATTAGGTGTGACATCTTGGGGTTTGTTTGATATCTTGCACATATGCATATGGCAAACATGATATCAGGCCTGCTAGCAGTAAGATACATAAGTGACCCAATCATAGCCCTGTAGAGATGTTCATCAACACACTCCCCCTTAAGGTCAAGACCAAGGGAATGGTTTCTAGCTATGGGTGTCTTAGCAACTTTACAATCAGTCATCTTGAACCTTGTAAGTATGTCCTGTACATACTTTGACTAACTAATGAAGATGCCATCTTCAACCTGCTTCACTTGAATTCCTAGAAAGAAATTGAGTTCCCCCATGGCACTCATTTCAAATCTATTATTCATTAGTATCTTAAAGTCTTTGCAGAGCTTTGGATTAGTTGAACCAAAGATGATGTCATCTACATATATCTGAACTAGCAATGTGTCATTCCCTGTATCTTTGATGAAGAGAGTCCCATCAATAGTACCTCTTTTGTATCCATGATTGCAGAGGTATGTTGATAGTGTCTCATACCACTTTCTTGGAGCTTGATGTAGTCCATAAAGGGCTTTATCAAGCTTGCAGACATAATCAGGATGATATGGGTCTGCAAAGCCAGGTGGTTGTTTAATATAAACTTCTTCATCAATCACCCCATAAAGAAAGGCACACTTCACATCAAGCTGGTAGACCTTGAAATCCTTGGATGTAGCATAAGCCAGGAATATCCTTACAGCTTCAAGTCTTGCTACAGGAGCAAAGACATCAGTATAATCAATTCCTTCTTCTTGTGTGTATCCTTGGACAACCAGTCTAGCCTTGTTTTTGATGATGATCCCTCTATCATCCTTTTTGTTCCTAAATACCCACTTGGTACCTATGACAGTCTTCCCTTGAGGAAGAGGGCACAGGTTCCACACCTTCTATCTTTTGATTTGAAGCAACTCTTCTTGCATTGCTTCAATCCAGCTTCCATCCTGTAGAGCCTCATCAACTTTCTTAGGCTCAATTTGGGATAAGAAACAAGAATGTAGACAAACACATCTATCATGAGTTTGTCCTCTTGTTCTTACCCCTGAGTCAACATTTCCAATGATGTTTGTGGTGGGATGTGACTTGTGGATCCTGAGTTGAGGAATCACAGCAAGTTGGTTAGACAGATCAAGATTAGAGAAATTTTGATATGGTAAAGAAGAATTCCCCACCACATCAGCACACTTATCAAGAGAAACTTGATCCAATAAGTGTGTGACATCATTGATGTTGTCTTCAATGGAGTGGTTATCAGTATCAAGATATTCTTGATCACTGTCACCACCATCCATTCCTCCTGCATTGGAGGTTCCTTCACCTGAATTCTGAGCCTCTGAATTGGACTTTGAGGTAATTCAGTTGAATCAGCAGTATTTGTCATGCTTGTGCTGATTGGAGCCTCAATGACAGGGTTAGTCACCATTGGAGCTGAAGAAGTCTTCTTGTTTGGTCTTCTCAGCTCAAATCTTGGGTCAGGATCCTCTGTTGACCTGTTTTCCATAGATCCTGAAACATTCTCACAAGATTTGTTAAAACAATTGGTAACTAAATCAAGATCAAATAGCCAATTCGGACCAGAACCTTTCACACAGGGTATGTGTTCATTGAAAGTCACATTGGTTGACTCCTCAATGATTCAAGTTCTGAGATTGTATACTCTATAAGCCTTGGCTTGAGAAGAGTATCCAACAAAATGTCCATCATCTGATTTCTTAGCAAACTTAGCTATTTGATCTTTGGTATTCAAGATGGTGCAAGGACATCCAAATGTTCTGAGAAAACCAATAAATGGCCTCCTTTTGTGCCACAGTTCATAAGGAGTCTTACCATGTGTCTTAACTACTAAAACTCTGTTCTGCACATAGTAGGCTGTGTTGACAGCCTCTGCCCAGAAGGTGATGGGCAGCTTAGAATCAGACAACATAGTTCTTGCAGCTTCAATAAGTGTCCTGTTTCTCCTCTCAGCAACACCATTTTGCTGAGGAGTCCTGGGAACACTATATTGCCTTGAAATACCCTTCTCATCACAAAATGTATCAAGGATTTGGTTTTTAAATTCGGTTCCCTGATCACATCTTATGATTTTGACCTTGTGATCAGATTGATTCTCAATCTTCAGAATGAAATTCTTCAAGATTTCAGAGGTTTCATCCTTAGTTCTAAGGAAAAACACCCAAGTGAATCTTGTGAAATCATCTGTGATCACTAAACAGTATGAGGTCCTTCCTAGACTCATTACACTGGTGGGGCCAAACAGATCCATATGTAACAAGTGTAGGGGAGTAGTGATAGAGTTCATTTCCTTTGGCTTGTGAGACACTTTGTGTTGCTTCCCTTTCAGGCATGCAACACAGTGGTCATCACTTATCAGCTCTTTCTTTGGTATTCCAGTTACCAAATCATTCTTGATCAGTTTATTCATATTTTTAAAGTTTACATGGCACATTCTCTTATGCCAAAGAAGAGACTCATCACTATTTCTTTAGATAGAAAGCAAGAAACCTCTCCAGATAGAGATGCTTCCTGCAAGTCCATCTTGTACATGTTTCCTCTCCTGGGGGCTCTAAGCAAAATATGCTCAGGAGGAATGTCAACCCTAGGCTCGAGAACAATGCACTCATGCTCAGTAAAGAGCATATGATGTTTTTGCTCATAAAATTAGGACACACTCAGAAGATTATATCCAAGCTCTTTGACAAAGTTTACCTTCTCAATGCTGAGCTTACCATTTGTAACCTTGCCCCTACCAGTAATGTACCCTCCTGCATCTCCCCCAAAAGAAACTGGTCCTCCATCAATCCTTTCAAAGTTTTGAAGCAAGGACTCATTGCCAGTCATGTGCCTGGAGCAGCCACTATCAACAATCCAGATATTTTTGTTGGTCTTTAGCTGTCCCTGCATAAAAAGAGATGATTTAGTTACATTTGGAAACCCAATCCTCATTGGTCTTGGGCTTATTAGAATGAGTTAAAGGCAATGAAACAGTAATAGATCCTATGCTCAGGTTTTGGGGATCATTTGTTGTTTCTGATGATGAACTTTTAGCCATATGGCCTTCCTTTATCTTCCACACCACCTTTGAAAGATTGGGCTTGACCTTCAATGCTTCGGAAGCTTTTGTGGCTTCGGAAGCTTTGGAGACTGATCCTTCAGAAGATCTTGCTTTCACTGTAGCAGGCCTCAGTACTTCGGAAGCATTCCTTTCTTCCGAGACCAAATTTCCTTCCGAAGGCAATGGTTCATTTGCCTTTTTCTTCATTTTGGAGCTTCCGAAGGAAATAGATTTTCCTTTTGAAGCTGTTTGTTTCTTCTTCCTCTCAGAAGTTTTCTTCTTGATCATGTGGATAGTACCCTTTGGATTGTATTAACAATCCTTAGCTAGATGTGAGGTACTACCACACATAACACAGTCTATATCTTTTCTTCTAAGAGCCTTCTTTTCCAAAGAAGACTGAGCTTGAACACTTTCCTTTTCCTCTTTCATCTTTTCAGATGATGCAGTAGGCTTCTTAGGGTGAAGCTTGCTTTTAGAAATGGATGGTTCAGGCTGTGTAGCAGTGACACACAGCTGATCAATCTTCTTGTTGTTGCTGGAGTGAGTTGAAGCTAAAGTAGAACCCTTGGTACTAGAATTCTTGGCAGGATCTTTAGCTTTTATCACCTTGAACCCTGCAAAGACAAATACTTGTTTCTGTTTGGGATCAAAGGTGGTTTTGACCTCTTGAGCTTTTCTTGATCTTCTTTTTGCTCTTCTAATCAAGTTCTTCCTTTTGGTTTTGCTCAAACCAGCTTCTTTTTCCTCCTTAGGAGCATGGTGACCCTTTTTGGATTTACTCTCTTCACTCACCTCAGAGTCATCCCTCACCTTTTCTTCTTCATCCTCTTCATCACTGTGGTCTATGGATGGAAGCTCATCTTGACCAGTTCCACACCTTGGAGATCTAACAGATAGTAGAGAGTGTGGAGGAGTTATCTTACTAGATCCCAGTCCCTTCTTGTTCTGATAACAAACTTTTGCATGCAAAGATGAGGATATCATGTTCTTGAAGGTTTCCTCTTCAAGAACACATTTTTCTGCCCTGGCTTTGCTGATCACAAGCTTAGCCTAGCATTCAGTCAACTTGGTAATGAGATCCTTAATTTGAGTCCTGTAATTTGTTTGCTCATGTTTAAGAGTTGAAACTGCTTTTTCTAGATCTTCTATCTTAAGTTTATAGTCATTTTCTGCTCTTTTAAAATCAGCTTTTAGAATATTCAAGGACTTAATGCCAGATCTCATTTCCAAGTTGTAGGACTTGTATCTATTTACTTTAGCAATACAATCAGGAGAGCAAAGATGTTCAAGTACCTTGGCTTCATCTTGGTCAGCCATGAGTGCTTGGTTTGGAGATACATCTTCAGCTTGAAAGCTCCAGTTAAAGCCTCCTTCTTTGACAGCAACTGTAGCTTGCTGTCTTGGCTTCTCATTCTGGTGCCCTCCTTCAGTGTAGTTTGGCCTGGATAAGGCTTGGCCACCATTTTATTTGGGTGCCTTGCATTCTCTAGCAAAGTGTCCCATCTGGTTACAGTTGTAACACTTGACTTTGCTCTTGTCCAACCCAAACTTGCCACTGGCAGCATTGCTAGGAAACCTTCTCCTAGTCCTCTTGTAGAATTTCTGGGCTCTGTGAGTGAGAAGAGCCACTGCTGGACTATCTTTATATATTCCAGATCATCTGGATGGATACAGTCCAGGTTTTCAAGAGTAAAGAGAAAGTTTCCTGAACTTTCATCAGTGGAAACAAAGGCTTGAGAGAAGTTTGTCTCTTGGAAGGGACTTTCTTGCATGTAGCTCTCTCTTGGTGTCTCCGGGAAGGTGATGAAAGGACCCTTTTGTGAAGTCTCAGGGTAGCAGATAAGATGATGTTGTGGTTCTCTACTATCCCTTTCAACCACATGGAGGGCTGAACTCTAGTGAGTGTTGGAGCTACCAGATGAATTTTGCATATTCATCTCCATCTGGTATCCACTGAGTATCCTATACAACTCAGTGAGAGTAAGGGTCTTGAGGTTTTCAGTCCTCTTAATGACTACACAGTAGTGTGTCCATTGTCTTGGAAGAGAGGACATGAACTTCCTAACAATATCCCTATTCTCAATAGTTACCCCAACATCAGCTAGAGTATCCACAATCTCAACATACCTGAAGTATTATTGAGTCATGGTTTCACCTGTCTTGAAGGTGAAATTTTCAAACTGCTGCTTCAGGAGATCCTTCTTGTTCTCCTTGGCTTCATTTGAACCCTCATACATCAGTTTCAGTGCATCCCATAGCTGTTTAGAGGTCTTGCACTTCTTGAAACCTCTATAGATGGAGTTTGGAAGAGCAGTTTGGAGGGCTGTCATGGCTTTCTGATCAATGTCAATTCTTTTCCAGTCTTCATCAGAAAAGTCAGCCTTCTCCTTTGGTATCATGCCACCACCAGCAGCAGCTGAAGAGGTGCATGGTACATGAGGTCCATCTACAACAGACTCCCACATCCTGGAATCTTGAGACTTGATAAAGCCTTCCATTCTTTGACACCAAGTGTCAAAATCCTTAGGAGTGATCAGTGGGGACTTTGTCATTGTTCCAGTTTCCATATCAGCTTTGGAGATAGCTGCCATTTGAAGAGTTAAGTGATGTGTGCTACTAAGAGGTTTTGAAGATGGTGAGATCTTGCAAACAAGAGCCTGGAATGCTCTGATACCAAATGCAGAATCGTTAAAAATGGACTTTGCACTTAGTTAACACACTTAGGAGGATCTTTAGGATCACTTAACAATTCAAATGGGGAACTTAGAACTTTAAACAGATGATACAATGCACAACACAAGTAAAGTAAGAGCAAGAACATAAGAAATAATTTTCAAGGAAGTAGTATATTGGTTCTTAGGTTCTATTAGAGGTGCTTGCACTGATATTTGAAATACAAGAACCTTTGACTCTTTATACTAAACCTACAACCGTCAGTATACAAAAAGACAGTTGGATGTGACTAATCTAGACAACAAGATCAGCCTAAAGTCAAAAGGTAGATTGCCTTTTGACTAGTGACTATGACAGGCCATAGCTCACTGACTTTCCTATTACAAAAAGCCAAACAGGAAACAAATACAGAAACTTGTAGACAAAGACCTTATCTACTTTATCATAAAGCATGGAGGTTTCACCAACTTATGATAGTTGGTGAACCACCAGAGCATGCAGCGGACAGGAGGTTTCTTAATGATAAAGTAGACAGAAAAAGTGTATTTTCTCTTTCTTCTAAAGTAATCAGTCTTATCTTTATTTAGCTTCGAAAGACTTTATCTTGAGAGCTTCGGAAGACTTCATCTTTAAACTTTGGAAGAGTTGAGTCTTTAGCTTCAGAAGACTTGACACTTATTGTAAAGTTTCCTCAGTAGTTTCTTCTGAACATTGGCTTCGGAAGATTTACACTTAGCATTTTACTTGAGTGTGTAAAACTTTCGAAGCTGGTTCTTCTTTGTTCCTTAGTGCATGTTGGAAGACTTGGTTGTTTTGGTATCATTTGGTTGCATCAGCCTCATAACCTCAGAGGTTTCTACATATTATACTTTGGAAGTTTTATTCAAATGATAAATAAAACTTCCGAGACTTAATTTTCTTTTGGAAGAAAATTGTCCTTCAAAACATATAAGTACTTAGAAGCATATTTAAGCTTCGGAAGATATATCAAAATTTCTTCTGAAGTTATATTCTTTACTAAGTAGTTATTAGTTTTGAAGACATAACTTTCTTATGAAGTCAATTTAATGCCTTCCAAAAAAATATATATCTTCAATCCTTAAAACTCTAAGGAATATTATTTAGAAGATGTTTCATCCAAGATAAATATGGCTTATATGAGTGATAATTTAGACAACTTTAAAGACACACATATTTGAAAAACAATCTTGAAACTAATTTAAGAAAATCTACTCAAATTTAATCATCGAAATTACTGATACAAGATATTTAAATCTCTGTTCATCAAAACCTTTTGTGAACAAATCAGCATATTGTTCATTTGTGTTAATTTGACCAGCTTTATCAATCTTTTTTTAAAATTATCTCTAATCAAATGATACATGATATTGATGTTCTTTGTCTTTGTGTGCTGCACAGGATTCTTTGTGATGGAGATAGCACTGTTGTTGTCTATGTGAATAAGAGTCTCATTGAAGTTGAATCCATAGTGTAACATCTGAATCTGAATCCAAAGCACTTGAGCATAGCAGATTGCAGCAACAATGTATTCAGCTTCAGTAGTTGATGCAGGCACAGGGTTGTTTCTTGTATTGCCATGAGACTATCCTTCCATCAAGGAATTGACATCCCCCTGATGTAGACTTTGCAGTCATGTTGTAGCCGCTACAGTCATTATCTTTATATACATACATATTGAAGTCTTAATTCTTTGGATACCAAAGTCCCAGCAAGCTCCTTTGAGGTATCTAAAAATTCTCTTGATAGCAACCAGGTGTGACATCTTAGGGTTGGCTTGATATCTTGCATATATGCATGTGGCAAACATGATATCAGGCCTGCTGGCTGTGAGATACATAAGAGACCCAAGCATAGCCCTGTAAAGATGTTCATCAACACACTCCACCTCAAGATCAGGTACTAGAGAGTGATTTCTAGCTATGGGTGTCTTAGCAACCTTGCATTCAGTCAGATAAAATCTGGTTAGTATGTCTTGCACATACTTTGACTGGTTTATGAAGATGCCATTATCAACTTGCTTCACTTGAATTCCTAGAAAGATATTGAGTTCCCCCATGGTACTCATTTCAAATTTATTCTTCATCAGCTTCTTAATCGTTTTGCAGAGCTTTTGATTAGTTGACCCAAAGATGATGTTATCTACATAAACTTAAACTAGCATCAAGTCATTCTCTGTTTCTTTGATGAAAAGTGTGCTGTCAATAGTACCTCTCTTATAGCCATATTGGACTAGGTACTGTGACAGTGTCTCATACCATTTCCTTAGAGCTTGATACAGCCCATAAAGAGCTTCTCAAGCTTGCAGACATAATCAGGATGATCTGAGTCTGCAAAGCCAGGTGGTTGTTTGACATACACTTCTTTATCTATCACTCCATATAAAAATGCACACTTAACATCAAGTTGGTAGATTTTGAAATCCTTGGATGCTGCAAAAGCAAGGAATATCTTAACAGCTTCAAGTCTTGCCACAGGAGCAAAAATATTTGTGTAGTCAATCCCTTCTTCTTGAATGTACCCTTGAACAACTAGTCTTTCCTTGTTCTTGATGACAAATCCTCTATCATCCTTCTTATTCGTAAAAACCCACCTAGTACCTATTGGTATCTTCCCATGAGGAAGAGGACATAGGTTCCAAACATTTTGTCTTTTGATTTGAAGCAGCTCCTCTTGCATTGCTTCAACCCAACTTCTATCTTTCAAAGCCTCATCAACTTTCTTAGGCTCAAACTAGGACAAGAAACAAGAGTGCAAACAAACATTTTTATCATGGTCCTCTTGTTCTCACCCCAGTCTCAACATCTCCAATGATGTTTGTGGTATGATGGGACTTGTCGATTCTATGTTAAGGAATCATAGCAAGTTGATTAGATAGATCTAAATTAGTAAAATTTAGATCTGGTGATTGAGTATCATCCATCACATCAGCACACTTATCAATTGTAACTTGATCCAGAGAGTGTGCAACATCATCAATGTTGTCTTCTATTGAATGGTTGTCAGCATCAAGAAATTCTTGATCACTATCACCAGCTCCATCTCCTCTTCCATTGGAAATTCCTTCATGTGAGTTTAGTGCCTCATCGCTGGAATTTTTTGGCACCTAAGATGTATCAGCTGAAAAGTTTGTCATAGTTATGATAATAGGAATTTTATCATTTGGTCTTCTCATCTCAAACTTGGATCAGGATCTCTTGCTAATGAATTACTTGTAGATCCTAAAACATCTTCACAAGATTTGTTAAAATAGTTGGCAACTAAATCAAGATCAAATAGCCAATCAAAACAAGAACCTTTCACACTGGGAGTGTGTTCGTTGAAGGTCACATTGGATGACTCTTCAACTACTCTAGTTCTGATATTGTATACTCTATAAGCCTTAGCTTGAGAAGAGTATTTAATGAAGTGTCCATCATCTAACTTTTTAGCAAATTTGGCTATATGATTTGTGTTATTCAAGATGGTGCATGGACATCCAAATGACCTGAGAAAACCAATGAAATGTCTCTTTGTGTGCCATAGTTCATAAGGAGCCTTACTATCAGTTTTGACTACTAAAACTCTGTTCTTCACATAGCAGGCAGTGTTGACTGCCTCTGCCCAAAAGGTGATGGGCAGTTTAGAGTCAGAGAGCATGGTTATTGTAGCCTCAATAAGTGTCCTATTTCTTCTTTTAGCAACACCATTCTATTGAGGAGTTCTAGGAGCACTATGTTTTCTTGTAATACTCTTTTCATCACAAAATGTGTCAAGGATCACATCTTATGATCTTGAGCTTGTGATCATATTGATTCTTAATTTTCCGAATGAAGTTCTTCAAGATTTCAGGGGTCTCATCCTTACTTCTAAGAAAGAAGACCCAAGTATATCTTATGAAGTCATCGGAGATCATAAGACAATATGAAGTTCTTCCTAGACTTATTATACTGGTGGGGCCAAAGAGATCCATATGTAATAAGTGTAGGGAAGTATTGATGGAGTTCATTTCCTTTGGCTTGTGAGACACTTTGTGTTGCTTTCCTTTTAGACATGCAACACAATGGTCATCATTTGTAAACTCTTTCTTTAGCATTCCAATTACCAAATCATCTGTAATTAATTTGCTGATGTTCTTAAAGTTCACATGACACATTTTTTTATGCCAAAGGAAAGACTCATCACTATTTGCTTTAGATAGAAAGCAAGAGACCTCTCCTGATGGGGAAGTTTCTTACAAGTACATCTTGTACATGTTCCCTTTCCTGGGGGCTCTGAGTAGAATATGCTCTTGATGAATGATCACCCCAGGCTTGAGAACAATGCACTCATGCTAAGTGAAGAGCATGTTATGTCTCTGGTCATAAAATTAGGATACACTTAAGAGATTGTACCCGAGCTCTTTGACAAAGTTTACCTTCTTAATGTTGAGCTTACCATTTGTGACCCTGCCCCTTCCTGTGATGTAACCACCTGATTCTCCTCCAAAAGCAATTGGCCCTCAATTAATTTTCTCAAAGTTTTAAAGCAAAGAGCTATTGCTAGTCATGTGCCTTGAACAGTCACTATCAATGATCCATACATTTCTCTTGGTCTTTAGCTGTTCCTGCACATGAAAAAGAGATGGTTAGTTACACTTGAAAACCCAAGCCTTGTTGGTCTTGGGCTCATTAAAGTGAACTGAAGATAGTTCAATGGTTATTGATCCTATATGCAAGCTTTGAGGATCATCTGTTGTTTTTTATGAATAACTTTTAGTCATAAAGCCTTCCTTCATCTTCCATGCCATCTTTGGAAGATTAGACTTTGCCTTCAAAGCTTTGGAAGTTTTGATGACTTCGAAAGTTTTGGAGACTGAATCTTCGGAAGCTTTTACATCCACTACAGCAGACTTCACTGCTTCGGAAGCATTCCTTTCTTCCAAGACCAAACTTGCTTTCAAAGATAGTTTTCTACCTATCTTCAGTTTGTTCACCTTGGAGCTTCCGAAGTAAAGTGGTTTTCCTTTCGAAGCTATTTTCTTCTTCTTCTTCTCAAAAGTTTTCTTTAGTCATGTGGATGATACTCTTGGGATTGTAGATGAAATCCTTAGCAAAGTGAGTAGCATCACCACACATGATGAATTTAACAAGCATACTTCTTAGAGTCTTCTTCTGAGGAGAAGGTTGAGCTTGATCTCTTTCCAGTTCCTTCTTCACCTTCTTAGATGATGCAGTAGGCTTCTGAGGGTTAAGCTTGCTCTTAGAGCTGGATGGTTTAGGTTGTGCAGCAGTGGTGCACATCTGATCAACCTTCTTTTCTTGACCAGCATGGTTTGAACTTGAACTAGTACTTCTGTTACTAGAGTCCATAAAACTAGAGTCCATAGTTGAGTCTTCAGTCTTCATCACCTCAAACCCAGCAAAGACAAATACTTATTTTTGCTTATGGTTGAAGGTGGGTTTGATCTCTTGGGCTTTCTTTGATTTTCTTTTGGATGCCCTGATCAAATTCTTTCTAACTGACTTGACCATCCTTGGTTCTTTCTTCTCTCCAGAAGTATAGTAACCCTTCTTGGTATGAACTTATATCTCCCCTTTATCTTCATCCTTTTCTTAGATAGGATCAATGAGGGGCAACTCATCTTCACTAGTTTCACACCTTGGAGATCTTACAGATAATAATGTGTGTGGATGAGCTATCTCACTTGATCCTAGTCCCTGCCTGTTTTGATAACAAATCTTTGCATGCAAGGATGAGGATATGATTTTCTTGAAGTTTTCCTCTTCAATAACACATTTTTCTGCTTTGGTTTTGCTGATCACAAGCTCAACCTGGCATTCAGTTAACTTGAAAATAAGATCTTTGATTTGAGTCCTGTAATTTGTGTGCTCGTATTTAAGAGTAGAAATTGTTTTCTCTAGATCTTCTATTTTAAGTTTATAATTGTTTTTTGTTCTTTTAAAATCAGCTTTTAAAATATTCAAGTACTTAAGATCATATCTCATTTCCAAGTTATAGGACCTATACATATTTACTTTAGCAATGCATTCAGGAGTACAAAGATGTTCCAATACCTTGACTTCATCGTGGTCAGCCATCGGTGCTTGATTTGGAGAGACAGCTTCTTCCCGAAAGCTCCAATCAAAGCTTCCCTCTTCAACAGCAACAGCAGCTTGTTGTTTTAGTTGGCTTGGCTTTTTAAATCTGGGAGTTGCATTAGTGTAGTCTGGATTATGCTTGGCCACTATTTGTCTATGGTGCGTTGCACTCCCTAGTAAAGTGTCCTATTTGGTTACAGTTGTAATCCAGTCCAAACTTTCCACTGGTTACATTGCTGGCAAACTTTCCACTGGTTACATTGTTGGCAAACTTTCTTCCGATTCTCTTGTACAACTTCTTGGCTTTATGAATGAGAAGAGCCATCTGCTGAACTATTTCTATATACTCCAGATCATCTGCATGGATGCATTCCAAGTATTCAAGAGTGAAGAGAAAGTTGTCGTACTTTCATCTGAAGACACAAAGGCTTGACATGAGCTTGTTTTTTGAAGTGGGCTTCCTAAGATGTAGCCCTCCCTTGGTGTCTCCAGGAAGGTGATGAAAGAACCCTTTTGTGAGTTGTTAGGGTAGCAGTTGAGGTGATGTTGTGGTTCTCTGCTATCCTTTTTGTAACGCCCCAGAAAGTCGAAACAAGCCATTTAATAATAATGGGCTTAGTTAAGGGATATTTAATAAAAATAAAGGAAAGAAATGGGTTATAGACCAAATTAGTCTTATGGGCAAAAAGATTTAAATGGTTAAAGGCCTATAATTAGCCACTTAAACCACCTAACCATCTATAATCTTCCTCATTTACAACCCTAGCCACCAACTTTCTAAAGAGAGTATAGAGAGAGAAAGTGAAGAAAACTCAAGATTTGGAGTTTCATTGGTTAAGGAGCAAGAAATCCAGGTAAGAATAATCCTCTAAATGCCTTTGTAGGTCAGACCCGGATTCTAGGGTTTTGGGTTTTGAAAAGTTGCAAAGAATCACATAAAGGTCATATTTTTACGTATGAAATCATGTAAAAAGCTTAGATATAGTTTCATGGATGAAAAACTAAGGATTTGGACGTAAAACATTGAGATTTTTTGTTAAAAACAAGCTAGTTTATCAATTTTATACGTCCAGTGAAACTGTCAGTTCTTCCTGCGAAACTGTGGATTCATCCTGCGAAACTAAGGCAATCTCCTTCCCGCGAAACTATAGTTTCGCAGGTAGTTTCGTAAGTGCATAGGTAGATCTATTGACTTAGCGAATCTAGGAAATTCCAACGAAAGTTGGGCGATACTGGCAGTGAAACTGCCATACGAAACTGCCATGCGAAACTGGCAGCGAAACTGCGTGCGAAACTGGCAGCGAAACTGCTGTCGAAACTGTGTAGAAAATGACCTATTTGTGTGTTAACTTATATGCAGACCGTGTATCGTGATCCTAGCTTAGAAAACTTAGACGTGAAGTTGCTTACTGACCAGGTGAGTTCTAGATCCCCTTATTTACACGTTTTGAATGTTTTGGGGCGATATGCATACTAAATATACGATTTTTATGGCAAAGATTTCAAGAGGTTTTAACAAGAACATAGAATTTTCTATAACAAATTATGCTATATAGCCCGGCCCGGCCCCAGCCAGGGGCGTTGCCCCTTGGACCCCACTAGGGGTTGCTGCCCTTAGAACCCCACTATCAGGGGCTGCCTCCCCCGAACCCCTACTGTCCCACGAAGGGTCGGTTATATTGTTTGTATTCCTTTGTTGAAGAATGTGAATATATAGACTATGATTTGATTCTTAGCATGGATAAGTATATGTATAACTGAAGATGAAAGTGAAACCTAAAGAAATGTTATTGAGCTCATAACAATGTATCATTGCTAAAGTAAAGTCTTGCAAGCAAATGATATAGGAGAGTTGCATTTGTTGTGCTCTTATGGATAAAGTAAAGTCTTGTGTTCATCATAAGCATGGATAAAATAAAGTCTTGTGTTCATCACAAGCATGGATAAAGTAAAGTCGTGTTCATCACAAGCGGGGGGTCTAGCCCTTGGGCAGATCTCGAGACATAGTAACAGGGAATTGACGGATAAAGAAGAGTAATAGAAAATAAATAAGCGAAAGCCTTAATGATAAATTATTGATAAATTGACAGTCTGTGTATAGTAAATGTTTGTTCATGTGATGACTATTTTAGAATGATAAAGTTAACATACCTCACTAAATGATTTTTTGATAAAATAAACCTAGAACTCACTCAGCAAAGCTGACTTTTGTATGCATAGTAGTTTGACAGGTGAGCTGTTGGGCTTAGAAGGATAAGGGCATGGATGCGAAGATTCTTGGCAACTGAAGACTGGCATCCATGATTAAGAAGATTATTAAACACTCTTTTAAGATCTCTTTGATGTATTTAAGACAAAGTTAATGTTTCCTTTGAATTATGTCATGACGAATTCGAATTAAAATAATTTCTGCTGCAAATGTTATTTAAATGAATGTTTTAAGTCCTTGTTTTGTTGTGGTTGACCAACTGTGAGGCTCCCTGAAATCAGGACCTTACACTTTTTAACCACATTAAGGGTTGAACTCAATTGATTGTTGGAAGAGTTGGTGGATGGATTTTGCATGTTCATCTTCATCTGGTAACCGCCCAAGATACCATATAGCTCTGTGAGAGTAAGAGTAAATAGGTTTTCAGTTCTCTTAATGGCCACGTAATAGTGTGTCCATTGTCTGGAAAGAGAGAACATGAACTTCCTCACAATGTCCCTATTCTCAATTTTAACTCCAACATCAAACAGAGTATTAACAATCTCAATATGCCTAAAGTATTGTTGAGTCATAGTTTCACCTATCTTGAAGGTGGAGTTTTTAAACTGCTGCTTCATAATATCTTTCTTGTTTTCCTTGGATTCACCAGACCCTTCATACATCAGCTTCAATGCATCCCAAAGTTATTTAGCAGTCTTGCATTTCTTGAAGCCTCTGTAGATAGAGTTTAGTATAGCAGTTTGAAGAGCGGTCATGGCCTTCTGATCTACATCAATCTTCTTTAGAATAGTCAGCCATATCCTTTGGTATCATCCCAGCTCCAGCATTTGTTGATGTAATGCTTGGGATGTGGGGTTCTGAGACTACAGATCTCCACATCCTACTATCTTATGACTTGATGAAGCCTTCCATCCTCATACACTAAGTATCAAAGTTGTCAAGAGTGATCAGTGGAGATTTAGTCATGGTACCGGTTTTCATATCAGCCTTAGAAAGAGCTACCATTTAAGTAGGTAAGTGTTTTGTGAAACTGAAGAGATTTAAAATGATGAGATCTTACAATCAAAAGCCTGCAATGCTCTGATACCAATTGCAAGACCGGTTAAAGGGTGATGCAACAGTTTCACAAGGTTAGAGAGATTAACACTTAACAGATTAATTCGGGAACCGGCAATTGAAACTAAGAACAAGAGTAACAACACAAGTAGAACACGAGTATATGGTTTTCAAGAATGATTATTGCTCTCAAATGTTTTAGAATTGTTACAAGGCTTAGTCCATTGGACTCGTTACATGAGACACTTTATACTACATCCTACTGCCGGTTATACTTTGAAGGCCAGTTGGAATACTAATCTAGACAACAAAACCAATGTAGAGTCAAAAGACAGATTGTCTTTTGACTAGTGATTATGACATGTTATAGCTCACATACTAATCTATTACAAAAAGAATAAAAGTACAAGAGTGAAAAGTTACAGACTCAAATACCATAATATACAGTTAACAAAAGTATGGAGATATCATCAACTTATATAAATTGATGATTCATCAGAAATGGCAGCGGAAAGCAGATCAGCTTTTGTCAAAAGCATGTTATAGAAAGCATGTTTTCTCTGTATTCGGAAGAAATTAGTTTCTTGGCTAAATTTTAAGATAACTCCTACACTATCTTTTTGTCGTAGTCTTTTTGTATTCCTACTTTTATTAGTGTTTTTAGTTGGAAAACTATATTAAAACTACTTGGTTGGTTTATTAAAACTAGTAAATATAATTTAAATTATTTGGTTTCATACTAGACTCCTAGTCTATTTTTTTTTTGTTTGCAGCCCAAGATGATCGATATTATATGAGCTAAATACACGTCTAATAGATTTTAACTCGGTGAGTGAAAATCATAAGTTTGGTATAAACTAATTATCAAATTTGATGTACCTTGAGGCTTGAACCATTAAATTGATATGAAATCTGCCTTGCTAATATGAATTTAACTAACCAATGATCTTTAGCCCGACTGACTGAGATACCCATGATATGTAAATATTGGGAGTCATGGATTCAAGTCTCGCTTTTAGCAAAATGCTCAGAGTTGAGGTAAGGAATTTTCTTAGCAATGGTTTCCTACTAAGGGGGTTGGGAGTGCCGTTCCGGCCGGTTAAAAAACATGAATTTAACTAGTAAAATCAAAATAAAGCCGTTGAGGCGTTGATGAGGTTTTGGGTTTGAAGTTCAAACTAAATCCTGAAAAAAGATGACATTCTGGCCCAACGACATATGTAAGACCCAACAACATATTTCTCATTTCTGCACTACAGGCTCAACATATCATTTTAAATTCGCACAACCCCATAAACGATTGACCGAAATCAGCTGACTAAATCTTACAAAAGGCCTTGTTAACGGGTTGTAGGCTTGGCGGTTTCGATCTGGGTCCATATTTAACCAGCTCAGGTGGTCTCAAAATATTATACGTATTGAGTCTGGTTCTTTCTGATATAACGATAGTAAAAAATATTATGGGTCTCTTGACTTTTGCTCCACCTATGTATCTGTTCAAGCTTTGTCACTGTACACGACCCAAGAACAGGCCTAGGTGGGTCACTTAGTCACATTTTCTATAAATGACCATTAAAAAGATCTATTATATTCGTGAATTGGTAAAAAAGAATTCTTAGGTTGTAAGTCAAATAGAGAAGAAGTAAGTTAATAGAGCTTGATAGTATTATTTAATACGTATTTAAAGGGTAAACATTATCTAGTTTAATGAAAAGTCAGGTGTTCTCTACCAAATATAAAATAGAGAGGGGTTTAATGATTTCTGTCGTATTAGGGAGATAATTAGTAAATGGAGATATATACAAGTTTAGAGTGATGTTAGTGAGGCCTAAAACAACACCTAAACATAACTTGTAACTCAAACACCACCCTTACATAAAACTGAGGAACATTATTGTCATATAAGTTGTTAATATTCTAATGAGTTCTCTCATGCAAGATAACTGTTAAGTGGAGAAGCTACATGAAGTTTGAATACATCTTTTAGAGCTTCAAGCAATCTTAACACTTGATTAAATCCAATTTCAGCAAAATTATGACAATATGTGCATTGTGCACGGAGATATAAATCGACCAACAAATCATACACACTAACTAGAATTAACCTTTTATCGTTCCTCATCAGTCCCCTTTTGACCTGACCATTTCCTAATTCTTTCTTCAGCCATCGATGCCTACAATTCACATCCATAATAAGATGCATCAAATGATCGAAATTTATTTAAAAAGATCCGTTTGAAAAGTTTTATTATCAAGAAAGGTTATTATAATTAAATTGAGAAGTACCTCTTTCTCCCAATTGGTTCTAACACAAATCCAAATCAAGATAATGGTTTGTACCACTGTTCCAGTTAACATGCCTACCCAAATACCCTGCAGCATTCTTGATGTTAGACATATAGTACTATCAACAATGCACGATGTACAACAAGAGTAGAAAGTTCACACCTTTACACCCCAATTGAGTGCAAATCCCAAAGTGAGTCCCAAAGGAACACCAAAGATGTAGTAACATGCAATATTTATATATGCAATCACAGCTTGCCATCCCGCACCGATTGCCACCCCTACATTTCACACATAATCTTAAACATTAATGAACCAATGATGGTAAAAGTTATGATGATATTTGGGAGTTAAGCGGGTACCAGAAAGCGCGGGTTGAATATTGTTAATGACGAGACAGACTCCTAGCAATGGAGTGAGAGCATAAACCGCTTGTTGAACTTCTAAATTGTCAGCAAATATGGCCGGATATTGATGTCGGAAAATGGTAAGAAGAATGACTAATAAAACACCAACGATGAATGAGAAAATGACCACCACCACCACTGAAAATTTAGCTGTTCTTGGATGGCCTGCTCCTAATTCATTTGATACCCTTACACTGCACCCAAAATTAAATATTATTTTGTTATTTTTATGTGAATTTAGTTATTAATAAGGTTTAATCAACAACAAAAAGAAAATATTGAAAGAAGAGTGAGGTTATTTTACAAAGTGTATTTTTGCTACAAAGTGTGAGAAGAAGCAATGAGCCTAAAAAAATCACAAAAAAATTATATCTCACAATATAAATCGAATTTCAAAAAAGTACTTCGGAGTCTCTTTTCCTCTCGTCATCCTCTTTTAGAAAAAAAAATAGAGTAAACTTCACTTTTTCTCCCTGTGGTTTGGTTCAAATAACGGTTTTCCTCCAAATGTTTCAAAATTGTGATTTTACTCCTTATGGTTTTGCAATTCGTTTCAATTTACTCCAACTTACTAACACCATTAAATAAGTCTGTTAATTATAAGGGTATTTTAGACATCTTGTTAATAAGGGCTGATAATGTAATATCTCACACAATCTCTCACTAACTTACTCCCCAAAAAAACCCTAGAAACCACCCACCACCACACAGCTACCACCACCACCACAAAACAGCCCCACCACCGTCAGCCCCTTAAACCACCATCAGTCACCACCACCACCACAACACGACCACCACCACAACACGACCACCACCTCTGACCTCATCCCTGCACCACCGCCACTACCACCCAAACCCGCTCCGTCTTTGTGCCTCGATTCACCCCGACATCCACTGCTGCCACCACCGCTACCACCACTAAAACCACAACACCACCGCCCCTAAACCACAACGTTACCGCCATGGCCACCACAGATGACAAACCACCGCCCCCAACAACACCATGACCACTACCCACCATAAACCACTACCCATCGAACTTCCTTGGAAATTGCAAAACCCCATTGAAATCAACCACCACCATAATCAGAACCCCCACCTTTGAAATTAAATATTCGAACCACCACCACCATACCGCCCCCACCATCGGACTTCCATTATAATCTCATTAGCCCAACCAAGCACCAGCACAAACTAGCATCGCACCACCACCACATACATCGGAACTGCCAGAAAATCAGAAACCCTAACAATAACTGAACCAAAAATGAATCTGTTTATGCCCAAATTCAAATCTTCATCTTGTAGATTCAAACCCTAAACCCCTTTCTTCAACCTTGAACTGATGTTTCTGATTCATGATTTTCAGATCCCTTCACCTACGCACACCCTGAAGCTTCAACCTTGAATCTAGCAACTCCCTCACAATAATTCTTCATATTCGTAAACCTCAATCGAAGCCCTGATTAGGTTTCTGATATGCTTCTTCTTTTGGTAAACTACGATGGTGGGTGGAGAGAGGGAAAGAGAGTGTGTGGCTAGCGATTGAGGCAGGTGGAGGCGGGTAGCAGCAGTGGAGGTGGGTGACGGCGGTGGAGGCATTGACTGGCGGTTAGAGGTGTTGGAAGATGGTAGGGTGTGTGCATATGCTATATACATGTATAATGATTTTATAATAATACCCCCTATTAGTATGAAAAATTTACATATGTAGTCCTTATATATAAAAAGACCAAAATGCCTTTAAATATAACAGAAAAGTTTAACGGTGTTAGTGGGTTGGAGTAAATTGAAATGAATTGCAAACCACATGGAGTAAAATCACAATTTTAAAATGTTTGGAGGAAAATCGTTATTTGGACCAAACCACAGGGAGCAAAAATGAAGTTTACTCAAACAATTAAAAAAAATTCATTGTGTCTTTTATGACACAATGACGTCATTGTGTCTGTGTTTTACAATGACACAATGACGTCATTGTGTCTTTCACAATGACACAATGACGTCATTATGTCTTTCATAAATAAGACAATAAAAAAAGTTAATTTTTTTTATTTTTTTATTTTTCGTTTATTTTTTTCTTAGCGAGAACGGCTAGGGGAACAAAAGCTCGGAATTACTTTTTTGAAATTCGATTTAGATTGTGAGATATAATTTTTTGTGACTTTTTTTGACTTTTTATGTCTTCTCACACTTTATAACAAAAATACATTTTGTATTTAAACCTATTTCTCGAAAGAAAATTATTTGTAAACTTACCTGCTAGCTGCATTGAATCCGAGTGCTATCATTACTGCCCACCCAAGAATGTTGGTGCTACATAAATTTCATTTAAATATTTAAAGCAATAAACTAAGAGGGTTATTTGAGAGTTTGGACAAACTAGAAAACAAAAAATAAAAACTAAAAACAGAGTTTTCTTTATTATCATTTTAAGGCAAAAGTCCCCCCTGTATCTCTCTGTGTTTTGAAAGTTGGATTGGATCAGCTGGTCTGTCTTGTACGACCGGGAACCGGTAAGGAGCGAACAGAGCAGCATTGATTTGTTTTGTAGTTATCGGACCGGCTGGTTCCGACCGGTTTAATGGTTGGACCGGACCAGAAATTGGGAATTTTTTTATTTTATTGTGTTTAAAAGGTAGGTTAAACGATGAATTGTAGTGTTGAAAATAAGATTATTATTGAGTTTTATATATAACTATAAAAAATATATATATATAAAATAATTATATTGAATTAGATATATAACTATATATATATATATATAATTATGATATTATTCGTTTTCTAAATTCAATCCGACCAGTTAACCAGTAAGATGATTGTTTTAACGTCGTATCCGTTTTTAAAACATTGGTATCTATCTCATGTCAAAAGGCAAAAGTTTAGATGTAGAACCCACAACTATGCTCAAGAAACTTTTTTTTTTTTTGAATGGGTAAATTAATTCTACTCCTACCTAGACATCCTACTAATATCCTTGTATCCGGGATTTGTATTTAAGAGATTGTGTCTTTATTATGTGGCCTAGTCCAAAATAACGATCAAGATACCTAATGACTCTCTAGTTAATCTGTAGCACTAATAACTTATAATGTGATATATATATATATATATATATATACATACATATATATACATACATACATACATACATATATATACATATATACACATACATATATATATATACATACATACATACATATATACACATACATATATATATATATACATACATACATACATATATATACATATATATATATACACATACATATATATATACATATATATATATATATATATACACATACATATATATATATATACACACATATATATATATATATACATACATATATACATATATATATATATATATATATATATATATATATATATATATATATATATATATAAAACTATTACTGTTAGATGTATATATTGTGAAAATATTTTGAGTTTACACAAGTAAAAGTAGATATCCATGATTTACAATAAAAGCATAGGACATGTACTAAAAAAACTATAGTTTATTGTTTGTTAACCCTAAAAGGGTATCCTAGTCTGGTGGGTAGCTAGGTAACAAGTTTAATTAATGCTGTCACATTAAAAATAGAAGTTTGTGTTTGTAATTCGTTTTGGCATGACCAAAATTCTAAAATTTAACGGTTGGAGAGATGGATGAAAAAAAAATTAGGTTCGGTTTTCTCATGAAGATGTCAAGATGATTTGATGAGAAGGGTGATTTGATTAGAAGAGAGAAGGGATGCCCGGAGAAAAATAAAAATTGAGTGAAGACTAGGATGCGAGTGAGGGTGTGCGTGACAATTATGTCTGGTTGGAGGATTAGAATATGAACCAGAACACAACTCGTATGTTTAAGTTGACGTGAACATGGTGCAACCCATCTATTTATATGAGCTAATAGGCTCCAAACTATAATCAAGTAACACAGTTGATTGTTTTTTAACTAGTTGTAATAATTAAGTTAAACGGATCATAAACAAGTGATATTATAAAAATATAATGATATTCTAATTTTTATGTAGGTTAAGTTATCGATTACGTAATTAAATGAGTGAGAGATAACAAGCCAAAACCTAACTGTTTGCATTTCATGTGGCTAGAAATCAAACCTTAAGTAAGATGTTGGGTTTGATGATTGATAATGATTTAAATTGTACTTTTAGTTGAATATTTTTGGAATCATAGTTGTAAATATTCAAAAGGTATAATTATCAATTTAGGAGTCAACGTGAGACTAGCTCGTTTGATATCGGTATCGGTTTTTAAAAACTATTTATCAATTTAGGAAAAAATAACAAATCACTTCAAACGTCAATTTCCTTTGAAAAGTTTCAATAAATGCAAACTGACTAAAGAGGATAGGGTCAAGGCAAAGTTTGCTGGTTACATTGAGACCATAAACCTTATAAGATATAAAAATTCATAAAAATCCCATGTCAAACTATTGAAAAACAGAGTTAGAGTTATAAAGTCCACATCAAAATTACCTACCCTAATTTATTTACAAATGGTTTATTACTTTTATTATTTAACATTTTATAAGTTTAACTTTTTAGTCTCCTAATTATTATTTCGTATTTAATTTAGCCTGCCATATGTGACATTTATAATCCATGCTTAGGTTTTCATTTAATTATCATGTAAGAAAACAATAAAACGATGGTTCGTGATAAAATAATGATATAAACTCATATGAAATATATGAAAGGAATAAATACTAACCATATGGAGAGTGCATCAACAGCAATTTCAGCATTCTTTAAATATCCAGCAAAAAGTATCAATGCCATAAAATACCAAGTTTCCAAGCTGAAAAAATATTTTGAGTAATTTATTCAAAAGTCAGCGGAGAAAATAATAAATATAAATAAATTTTATAAGAGAGTATCATATAAACATTTATACTTTGAAACATGATCACGAATTTGTTGATAAAAAAAATTAATTATAAATTATTAAATATACGACGGCATTTTTAAAAGTTATTAGTTTAATCAGGTACAATGATTACATTCAGAAAACACACACCACATGCATCTAAATTACACCATCACCATAGATTGTGACAAACTTCATGTCAATTACGACACATATAATATAATATTAGTTATAGGTCTCATCAACACGAAAGTGGGTAAATTATACACAAAAATCATTCTCATGTCCCGGTATTTTTTTTAACTGCTCTTAAAACCATTCTCAATCTCTAAGTAAGTTTTCGTATATATTGAATTTAATACTTTAGACCTGACTCATGTTTAGCACTAACTGAAATTTTTGAAACTTTTGTAAGTCTCAACGTAATAAATTCTGAAAAAATATAAATAACTAGAGTTTACAACAAAATTATTTTTTTTCTGAGGATACCCAAATGAATAAAATAACAACTCTCCTATCAAGGTTCGCGTCCCGCAATAGAAAATAGCATGTTTGTTGCTAAAAGAACAATATCGGTAGAGATAAATAAAAGGATAATACGCCAATTTCACATACCAAAGCATGATTGCAGATGCAAACGACAGTTTAACAAACCCCCATAAATTCCTAAAGGCAGCCGAGCTGAACCCTGACCATGCTTGCCCACAAGTCCCGCTCAAAATATACACCATCTGAGCCACAACCATGAACCACCATGACGAATTAAGCACCACGGCTCCACCCCACAACCCCCACCCCAGCTTCAACATCAAAAGCCAGCTGAAAAACGTATGGAACACCAGAGCCGCCCCGGCTATGTACGACATCACCATTATCTTGCTCTGCGCCTGCAGAAACTTCGCGATGGGGTAGTTGGCCGCGTACGCGAACAGCTGTGGGATCATCCACAGCGCCATCTTCCCCGCCGCGTGTGATATCGCCTCCGTTTGTCCTATCATTAGGAGAAACGGAGTCGCGAAGATGTAAAGAAACATCATAATAAAACCCGTGACGAATAATATTATCCACGATCTCTGCATATAAATCCCTAGCATATCCAACTGCCCCGCTCCGTACGCTTGTCCGCATAACGTCTCCAATGCGCTCCCCATTCCAACCTATTGGTTTCATATATAATAAATAAATACATAATTTGATTATTGATCATCACAACTGAATGAATGAATTGGGGTAATTCGATATCAGATCTCGATGTAACAGCATACTGACCATAATCCCCAACGAAAAGCCTGCGATCACCGAGTTTTCGATGGAGAAAGCTGCGAGATCGAGAGTGCCAACGTGACCTGCGAACGTCTGCGTGATGGCTCCGAGTGAGTACTGACAAACTGTGGTGAAAATCGCAGGGGCTGCGAGGTACCATAGCTTCTTCGATTCGACTCCGAATTGAACGATGAAATCACTAACACCATTGATCGGAGGGATGTCTTCGATGTCGCCGGTGAAGTGAGCGTTGGGTGAGGCATTTTTGGATGTAAGAAGAGGTAATTCTTCTGTGTTGTCCATTAACACACAGAATAAGTGTGTGAGGAGAAGCAGAGTTCTAGTTGGAAGGTGTTATCTTAGTTGATTGGCGTGCACTTATAATGATTTGTGTTGAAAATCCCTACTACCTACTCTTCAATAATTTGGCCGTATTCATATGCAATGACGCTTATAAAATTTGGATTATTATTAGGCGAACGGTCTAATTTTCATACCTGAAACAGTAAAACCTTATCTTTTTTCTTCACTTTTAACTTATTTTCTTCCAAAGTAAATTACCATTTGCATCCCGTACTTTTTCTCATTTTAACCGTTTAATTCTTATAGTTTCAAAGTCTCGATTTGTCCCCTAACGTTTTATTTTTTCCTCTATTTAAGTCCTAACCCTAATGCCCGTTAGATTTGACAGTTAGTTTTCTATAAATTGATAAAAATGCCCTTAATCATCACTTTATTAAAACCCACTCCCACCACATCTGATGTGAATCATTATCATCACCATCAACCTTACCTCCACCTATCATATCTCTGTCTCTCTCTCTTTCCATGTAGTACACAACCATCGCCATCACCGGATCACGACCACCACCACCGTACTCACCATTTAACCCCTGACCACCATCTCTATCCTCCTAAACTCCTTCAAATCACCACCACTTTCACACTCAATTCCCCGCAAAATCCATCATCTTCAGCACCCACAACTTCACTATCACTACGCTTCAACTTCCAACCACCATCCACCCCTAAATCCAACCAAAACACAAACCCCACAAAGAACAAATAAAACTCCACAAACCCAATCGCTTGCGGGAGCTGATAAAGGTTGTTCTGAAAGCGCCATTTGGGGCTGAACTTCGACCGCGGTGGTGGTTTGTTGTCGACTAATCGGAAGGTGGAGTGGTTGTCGGCGGTGTGGCCGACGGCGAAGGAGTCGTCGGTGGTGAAGTCGAAGGCGGATTCGGCGACGTTGGTGGTGGAGAGAGGGTTTGGGCGGTTCGGGTTATTGTAGTTGGATCTGGTCCAGTCGACTATCCGGCCGAGCTTGTCGGACCTGGAGAAAGGGGCGAAGGGGGTGTTGGTGGTGGTGGTGGTGGCGGTGGTGGATTCCGATGGCCCCTAACCGTCGACGTTGAAGGGTACGTCGCCTATTGCGAAGCCGACCATGGTTTTCCGGTGAGTTGGTGGTGGTGTGCGATGGTGAGAGGTGTGTGCAGGATGAAAACCCTAGGTGGTGGTGTTTTTGGGTTGAAGACATGTTATTGCTAATTGATGAAATTATGAAAAAAAAAATAGGATTAAAAGACAATGACAAAAATACTCTTAGAAAAGATAAATGATGTGGGGCCTGTTAACAGACTTGTCTAACACCGTTAGTCATTTAAATTCAAATGGTTACATAATAAAAACATTAGGCATGCAAATAGTTAAAAATATAAACGTCGGGTATGCAAATCAAGGCTTTAAAACTATAGGGATTCAAACAGTTAAAATGGAAAAACATCAGGTATACAAATGGTAATTTACTCTTTTCTTCTCCTTCACGTTTAACTTATTTTCTTCTCCTTCCTATGTTCATTTCTAAAAGAAATAAACGGAAGTGAAAAGAAAATAAAAAGTTTTTGTGTTATAAAATTTTAAAAAATTGAATTTTAATAATACATACTAGTAACTATAGGCCAATATCAACTAACAGTTTAACCAGTAATAATACAAACTTTGATTTTGTTACTAATAACAGGCACAATATAACTTTTTGTTAACTCCGTTAGTTTTTATGACGTATTATGTGGTGTGGCTCGTGACGTGATTTATAACATAGAAATAATTAGAAATATAAATATATTACTCAACTTTTTTTATAAAAGATTATTTTTTGAAGTTATTTAACGTAACGCTTTTGTCGCTAATGGAGTAGTTGGAGACAAAGAGACACAAAATTGAATGATATATTTATATATTTTTTTATTTTAGCTATGTAATATACCATGTCACATATCATATCACGAGCAACGTCACATGTCACGTAATAGAAAACTAACGGAGTAAACGAATAATTAGCCTTGACTGTTATTGGTAACAAAATTGAAAGTTAAAATTAGTACTAGTCAAACTGTTAGTTGTTATTAATATTGGCCAATAATAAGTATTTTGAATTATTAAGAACTAATTTTCCTAAAATGTTTGAATGAAAGTAAGACAAATAAATGGGAAGAAACATTTTGTAAGGCCCCGTTCCCGGGAACACTAACAGGCGGTCAATCATCGCATAAAACATTTAAAATATATCATTTTACAGCGGAAATATAACTTTTCATTAATAAATTAAATAGTGTCAAATCATCACATCGTTTCGTTTACATCTTTAAAATTGTATTAGTACAATAACATTCTAAAAAATATAGATGCCAGACTCGAATCATCCCCAGTAGCTTATGTATCCATGCCTGCACCTCCTTAGCATCAATAATTACCTGCCAACTATTATGCATACAAAAAGTTAGCGACGCTGAGTGAGTTCTAGTTTTCATAATAAAATACTTTACTTTCTTGTAAACATATCATTTACTTTCGTACGTGATCATACATCATACATACACCTTGATAATAATCATTATTATCTTTCGTTTCGTTCATTTCTTACGTTATCGCACGTTTCGTACTTTCATCGTTATCTTTCACTTTCATCTAGATCCTGCCATATGCTATGCCCCATCATTGTGCACGAAGCAACTACCGTCTTGGGGTCAAGCGACAAGGATCCCGTTTTCGTACGTCTTGATCAATCACAAAGATTGACCCCCTCCCCCCCCCCCCCCGTGTGCATTCTCATAGGTTAGCTAAACCGCACACAGTTGAGCTAACAACCCAATGGCTGTGAACCTCCATTCATTTGCTTGCAAGACTTTTATTCATTTATTAGGTTCCACTTTTCATTATCGTTATCTTTCACTTTCATTACGTTATACTTTACTTACATATACATAACATATCAAGTAAAGTCATATCATAAGACACCACTGTCGCGAAAAGATAACACATCACATATCACAGCATACCATACAAAAACTTAAACATACATCATTAACATCTCGTGCGAGAACTAGCCTTTCGCGCGAGAACCTTACTACATTCAAATCCTATACATCCAATAACATTGTCGCGCGAAAACATACATATCGCGCGAGAACTTCCTATCGCCTGAGAAATACCTGTCACACGAGAACTTCGCAGATTCAAATTTCATAAAGTACAACTTAACTGCGCGGGAGAAAACTAAGGGTTTTTCCCGCCCAGTCATAACTTATCGCGTCTAAGGCTATTCTACCATGCTTAACATCATAACAACATCAACTCAAGCATAAACAAGCATTTTAGTATGCATAATAGCCTTAAAACATAAAAACTTACGTAAAAAGGGGACTAGAAACTCACCTGGTCTCAAAAATTAACTTCACCTAAAGTAGGCTCACGGTACACAGTCTGCATATAAGTTGACATGCAAACATGTCATTTTCTACACAGTTTCGCATGCAATTTCGCATGCAATCTCGCACGCAGTTTCGCACGCAGTTTCTTATGCAGTTTCGCATGCAGTTTCGCCCAACTTTTGTTGGAATTTCCTAGGTTCGCTAAACCCACTGGTCTACCTATGCACTTGCGAAACTACCTGCGTACCTGCGAAACTATAGTTTCGCAGGAAGGAGATTGCCTTAGTTTCGCATGATGAATCCACAATTTCGCATGAAGAACTGACAGTTTCTCACAACGCATAAAAATGACATGCAAGCCTGTTTTTAACCCAAAACTTCAACTTTTTACATCCAAATCTTTTATTTTTCATCCAGGAACTTATATCTAAGCTTTTTACATGATTTCATCCATAAAAACGTGACTTTTGTATGATTTTTGCCACTTTTCAAAACCCCAAAACCCTAGAATCCGGGTATGATCTAAAGAGACGTTTGGGTGATGATTCTTACCTGGATTTTTGCTATTTTCTTGTTGTTTGATGCCCAAAAACGCAGATCTTCAATCCTTTGCTCAAAAAAACCCTCAAATCTTTATTTTCTCTCTCTACTTTTTCTCTCTAGAAAGTGGGTTGTTAGAGTTGCAAATGAGGGTGAATATGGATGATTTGTGTTTATATACCTGGTGTTCACGAGACCTTAAACTCGTCTAACATATAACTCGTAAGGTTAATTTGATCTATAATCTATTTTTCTTCTTATTTATTTTACTCGACCCCTAACTAAATCCATTATTATTAATTGGCCTGTTTCGACTTTGTTTCCAGGCGTTACATATTTTCTAATAATATCTCCTTCCATTAATATCCCTTCACTTTTTTATCTTTACCTTTTCAAGTTCGTTTAATTAACAGATTAAAATGATACAATAATAAAATTATAACTGTATTTTTTCTCTTAGCTTGAAAACAGATAAAAAAAATATAATTTTTTCAACGTTTTCGAACTCTTGAACACAGACATAATTACATATTTTCATTTACCCTCTTTATTTGCTCCTCTTTTTTCTTCCTTTAGTTAACTCAAGAACACACTGTTGTTGTGGAGGTCAATGGGTGAGATATTCGCAATGAAAAGATTACTATATCTAAGTTTTGAATTTTTATTTTTTAATTATGATATATCACTTTATGAGATAAAGCAAAAAATCTTTGTGTAATCTTTTTTTTTGAACGGCCAATAAAACATTTTATTAAATAAATCTAACAGGGAGCTAGATCAATATTACAGCACCATGTTTGGAAAAAGGACAAAAATTACAATCCTATATTTGAAAGATCAAATTCACTCCATTCATTCCAAGTCACCATTTTTACTTTTGCATGATTCCGAATCCAAATGAAAGCGTGTGTTTTAACATCCTCAAATACCGCTTTCAAAGGGACGAAGTTGTTGTTGAAGATGTTGTTGTTTCGAGCATTCCATATACACCACATAGTCGTCATAATTATAGTTTGCACTACCTTTTTCAACTTTTCGAACCAGTGATTCTCAAATGGATCTGCAATAAATCCCGTACATTGAAAGGCGAAAAAAGGACAGATATTACACCAACCTGCGATCAACTCCCAGAGAGATTGTGCGAACCGGCATGCAACAAGAACATGGACTGCCTTCTCCACGTAATCCCCACAGAATATGCAGTTGAGCAGGTCGACATTAACATTCTGACGAGCTAACGAATTCAGCGAGGGGATACGATCCATTTCCGCCCTCCATGCAAAGAAATTCACCTTCTTCGGTATCCAATTGTTCCAGTTTGGTATGAAGCTCGGTGTATTTGAGTTGGACTCTTGAATCTTGAGTTTTAGACTTGAGGTTGAGAATGCCCCAGTGTATCCGATGACCAGTTCCAGCAATCCGATTTGTGTGTTAAAGAGATGGACGATAACAAATTTTTCAATTTATGCAGCTCAGTTATCTCCGGTTCCGATGATGGAGGCTTCCTCCAACAAAATTGTATAGATATCCCACCCGAGTTCATTTGGATTCTCTCAGCGATGGTGCAAGTTTTTGACTTTTCTAAAGCGAACAAAGATGGAAAGTTCACAAGTAGAGGTTCATCATCCACCCGCCGATCAATCCAAAACATAATGTTACGGCCTAATCCAGGAATACCTTTAAAATATTTAGAGATGTCAATGCCAAGGTTGTTTAGGGTAATGGAAATATTGTATATTTGCTTCCACGGTCCCGGGTTGGATAACCGTATAGGAATGATGTTCCAGGACCTAGAATTATGGTGTAAGGACCATATTATCTTTCTCCACAATGCATTAGATTCCACCTTGAATCTCCACCACCATTTGACCATCATGCTAAGTTTGTGTCTTTTAGCGAGCTCAGTCCAATCCCACCAAATTCTTTCTTTTTTATTACCCTTTCCCATAAGACCCAATTGATTTTCTTTTTATCCGACGGCCCTCCACATAAGAATGTTTTTCTCATGCTTTCAAGAGAGTTTAGTACATTGGCAGGAGCCCTATAAAGCGAGAAGTAGTATGTGGGTAAGGCGTTAAGAACCGCATTTATCAACACTATCCGTCCACCATATGATAGTGTCTTTGCCTTCCATCTTGACAATCTACTTTGGAACATGTCCAGAATTGGCTTCCAGCTTTTGTGTCATCTACAATGCTTCGATTGTTTTCTCTGACCATCATGACATTCAATTCTTGACCAGAGTCCATAAATCCCCTTTCAACGACCATCATCCCACATTCACCCCTCATTAAACCAACTGTCTCATACCTACCATGAAACCCAAGCCAAAACCTACTAACTAGGCTTTAAATTTTCTAATCAAATGACAATGGGCTTCTTCCACGGTGAGATGGACAAAACAAATCAATTCGAATACATAGATACTAAACGTACACACAAACACCATTTATTCAACAATACCAGCTTCAAAATTGAATACTTTTAAGCATGAATCAAGATTAAATTACAAAGAAATGACTTGACTAAACTCAACACGACAAAGAAAGTAGTTGATAGACACAACAAGAGAAATGAAGTTTTTACATGCTATGTATCGGGAATGGTCTTTGAATAATTTTTCTAAATCTTGCACAAACCTTCTAATTAAAGTAATTCGATGGGTATTCAAAATTTCAATCAGATGGTTATAAAATCAAGGGCAAGTATGTGTTTCTTTATTAACCAAAATAGATTAAAACTGCATTTTTATAAGCAGCGAACCACCACATCCTTTTAAGGAAACAAAGCCGTGCATTACGTAAGAGGATATCAGTTTGGAAACTGAAATGATTTGTGCTAGTTGATTGTTTGACGTTTAAATGAATCTTTTACGCATCCTGATGCCACCCGCTTATGAACCCCGCTTAGACCCTATTGTCCGCTGAATCTAGAAATCAGGTCATTCTTGAAAGAGTGTGTCATTGCACCTCCTAACCCATAACAAAACTTAATTGAGTTTTTATTAGATGCCAAGTAAATTTAATTAAATTAAGTTAATCCATAACACTAAAATCATCAAATAATTGTATATTGACTAGAGATAGCAAAGATGGTCGATTGGTGGTGGTTTGACTCGTAGGTGGTGGGTGACGGTATATTAGAGCATTCACAGTGTATTCTCTATCTTTATCTATATAATTAAACTAAAAATCACTACTTTTTTTATTTTCTTTACAATTAAATAATATTTTTTATATTTTTATCATTACTTTTTTCTCTCTTCTCCGTTCACAATCACTTTTAAAAATATTAAAAAGTTTATAGGGATTGAACAGTGATTCTTCAAATATGCCGATGAATAGTAACATTTTTTCTCTCCTTCACTCACAATCACTCAAAACCATTCTATATAATATAGGAAACACACTCATGTATTTTTAAAGACTCCACTGTAAGTAATCTTTGTGAGTTAATGGTGGGTTGTAAACGGATACAAGTAACACATGAAAGGAAATCATCATTTTAAAAATGCTTTTATATTTTAAAAGTGAAAATGCTAACTTTTAGAAACCCTGTGAAGTTAGATGCAAAAAAGAAAAAGTAATTAAAAAATAATTGTGGATGAAAAAACACAAGTGTGACTAAACCATATAAAGAAAAATTACAATCCAAACTTATTAACTCTTTTAATTTAAAATTTCAAAACATGTAAAATGATAAAATCTTACCTTTGCCATAAGAGGATTGTTTTTGTGGTTGTGATTGTTAGTCACGGAAGATGACGACTACATGACATATTTTGCATTATACATCACATTTGCAAGGGGTTCTGACCACCACCAGAATCTAGCTCTACCCTCCTCCCTCACCAATGAAACCGTTATTATTGTGATTCTAAACGGTTTAAGAATGAAAAGATGACAGGGCCGATGTAGATTTCGTGATTAAAATAGTGATACGTGATTGGAATTTTAACAATAACACATAAACATAAATTAGAGTTTTGTTTTCATATGTAAAATTATATAATTACCCCCTTTAACGATAGATTTTTGACATTTTAAATTAATAAAATTAATTTTTTGGATAAAAATGATAACTTTTTAAAATCTTAGGGAGTCAAATGTAGAAAGTATTTTTAATTGAAATATCAAATTTGACCAAATCATATGAAAGAAAAAAAATTCACTCTATTTTTCAATTTCGAAGTATTTTAAATAGAAAATAAATAAGTATATTAATCGAAAAGAATTTTGGCTGCTGAGAGGACGGAACCAAATTCGTCTTTGACTATACAAAATAACATAAAATGTATCAATTTAGTTTAGTAGACAGCAACCCATATGATGTTGATGTATCGTTCCTATTAACAAGTGCGGAACTACACCCACATGTACAGGGTCACGTGACCCTATTGAATTTTGACCGAGTAGTGGACCGTATAGTACCGAAATTTTCGGTAAACCCATAGTTTTTCAGAAGGTGAAACTTTAGTATTCTGAAGTTCGAGGTTCAAATATGCAGGATTGGTGTTGGTTTCACAACACAAGTTTATCTCACAAACTCACTTAATCTCACTCGGTTTGATGAAGCAGAATCTCTAACTAAGTTCACAAGTAATATAATAAGTTAATGAAAACAAATGAACACAAGAGTAGTTTTTCAAGATACTTGTATATATTACTTCTCAACTCAGTATTACAAAACTCTTAAAAGTATGATTTACAAAGTTACAATTAGAAACTATATATACTACTATTGTGAATCCAAGGATCGATACAGGAATTATCAATTTGATTTTAATAAGTACTGATCGCGGAACTATCAATACTTGTTGTTTAACGGATAGTTTATATTGAAATCGATGAATAATGTATTGAACAATCAAGAAACAACTAAACGTAACAATGCACAAACCAAGAATGTGTTCAATTGTTCTTCAATCACAATCAATCGATTACAATTGATTTTGATGTATTGCTCTCTTGCTAATGATGTTATGTATGCTGTAATTGTTCTTGTATATTTGTTGTGTGTGTATATCGATCTCTGTTATTGTTCTATTGATATATAGAGATCGTGTTTCTATTCTATTTCTAAATCATTGCTGATATTTTGCTATTTTGTTGCTATACTTAAGCTAACTTTCTCTAACTATATGAATCCTTGCCTTGTTTATCGGTATAGGAGTTCACAATTTACAATGGAAATTATATTTTAGATAGAATGTTGTTGATGTGACGTGGAATATTCACTTGAATTAAATATCTTCAGCTGCCATTGACTTGATGTTATTGCTCTGACATGTTGACTATGTTGCGTACTTGATGATGTGAAATCATACACGTGTTTGTTAGTCTTCCGTATGAATTAGTCTTCCGTAGGAATTTGTCTTTCACAGCAACACTTAGTCTTTAGTGCTTGTTCTTTGGTGATTGTGCTTCCACAGGAGTTCTTGTACTTGTTTTTTAGCAGCATGCTCTCCTTCAGTAGCTTCACTTGTTCTTTAGACTTGTTTAGCTGATGTTGTTCTTCCGTAGGATATCTACAGAAGTACACATCAGTTATGCTCCTGAGAACATCTACGGAGGAACACTTATTCATCCGTAGTTTGTTCTAACACTTAGTCAATTTTTTCAAATTGACTAAGTCTGATGTTTCCTGCAATCAGGCATAAATCAACACATATATAATATGGGTTAACATATATGTTGTGCAGTACATTATATTATAAACATGAGAGTTACAATGATGAATTACAAGAGTTGACAAGTCAACTAAACCTATACATTTGTTCTAGTCCTAACAATTATCTACAGCCGTTTATACTTGGATAACCAGCTGGAATCTACAACTAAACAAATACTACATTGCTAGAAGTAAGGTATCTAAGATAAAATATTATCCTAGATTAGGTAGTCATGATAGGTCCATGACTTACCTTTTAGTTACCAACTAAAAGTGACAATTATACTAACTGATAATGGGTGAACAGTAGATAAAAGTATGGTCAACTACATGGGCGTGGGAAAGCGCCATGCAGTATATCAGAGGTTGCAGCGGATGTTAGACAAACCATACTTATATCTACTGGTTCATAGTTGGTTCTTCTGAAGCTAAATGGCTTTGGAAGAATAAGTTCTTCCAAGGCCATTTATACTTTGGAAGAATCAACTTCTTCCGAATCTTCTGCAAGTCTTCAGGACTTTATTCTTCGGAAGACTTTGTCTTTAGGATCTTCTAAGTTGTATACTTCGGAAGGAGAACTACTTAGTCTCGGAAGACTGAGTTCTTACTTCGAAAGTTTTTCAACCTTGAGCTTCGAAAGATCTTTGACTTGTCTTCGGAAGAGCAGCTTTGTCTTCGAAAGACCACTTCAATTATACATTAAAATCTTTTAAGTGTTGTTTTGGTTTCACCAGCCTCATATGATCCAACAATATATAAAATGTATTTTTGCTACAAAGTGTGAGAAGACACAATGAGTCAAAAAAAATCACAAAAAAATTATATCTTACAATCTAAATCGAATTTCAAAAAAGTAATTTCAAGCTTTTGTTCCCCTAGCCGTCCTCACTAAGAAAAAAAATAAATGAATAAAAATAAAAAAATTAACGTTTTTTATTGTGTCATTTATAAAAGACACAATGACGTCGTTGTGTCATTATGAAAGAGACACAATGAAGTCATTGTGTCATTATGAAAGAAACACAATGACGTCATTGTATCATAAAACACACAATGAAATTTTATTTTATTTATTTAATATTTTCTGAAAGAGGACGATGAGAGGAACAGAGACTCTGAAGTACTTTTTTGAAATTCGATTTAGATTGTGAGATGTAATCTTTTTTATGACTTTTTAGCCTCATTTTGTCTTCTCACACTTTGTAGCAAAAAAACACTTTGTAGAATAACCTAGGAGTGTGCAAAAAACCGAAATAACCGAACCGCAACCGAAATAACCGCCGCAACCGAACCAAAAAACCTAAACCAATTAGAAACCAACAGTTTGGTTTGATGGTTTTTTAAAAACCGATTTTTTCGGTTTTGCTTTTAACAGAAATCGAAAAAAATGAACCGAAACCACAAAACCAAACTTGTAAATTCAGAGGTGTATTCATATACTATTAAACATGACTAGCGTATAAATTACTTATTTAACTTATCATATGTAGAATAGATTGAATATTTAGGTTTCAAAAATAATACTTAAACTTTTTTGTTTGGTAGATTAATGTGTTTTATTGATTTTTTTGTTATTGTATTTTATAAATTGCAATTAATTATAATATCAAGTAATTTATAAGAATATAGAGATTTTGTTTAAAGATCAACAAATGATGTAAACCCAAAAATTCTAGTTTAAATTAAATACTTTAGACTAATTTTTTTATAAAATAAACTTAAAGCCCAAAAAGCAAAACCAAAAAAACCGAAACCGAAGTGAAAACCGAAAACCAAAAACCGAAAAAACCGAAACCGAACCGGTTTAAAAATCTAGAACCGAAATATCGGTTTTTGGTTTTTGTTTTAGGCTAAAACCGAATCAAACTGACCATACTCACCCCTAGAATAACCTCACCCTAAATAGAATTTGATTTTGATTCATTGGTTTAGTGTGTAATTAAATATAGCAATGGTCATAGGTTCGACTCTTGGAACATGATTTTTTTCCTTTTTTAATTTGTAAAATTACCCTTTTACCTTTAATTTTAATACATCATAAGTTATAACCCTAACCAAAACCATTTTCCCAATCTGTCAACCCTCGTTGAAACAGCCCCATCGTTCTCTTCTCTGAAACAACTCCTCCCTCCCCCAAATCGGGCGGCGAGTGGCGACCACCAGAACTTTGACGGCTAGGCTACGGGCACGTTCATTCATTCAAGCAAGCAAGTTTTAAGGTTAGTTTGCTAACTTCTACTTCTACAAATCTAGTTTTTGATTGATGTTCTCAGTTTCTAAATTCTTAATTTATAATCGTTATGGTGAACTACTTGTTCAGTTGTTTGTTTGTTTTAATAAATTTCTTCAATCGGTAAAATAAAATTAAAAAAATAGTGCAATAGCTTTTTACCAAATATTGAGTGGCTGGAGTTTTTGCTTGGTCTGGAAAATTGCAATGGGGAAATTATACACAACATAAATCATAATGCAAATTAAGTTTATTGACTAATATATTTTAATTTGCTTGGTGAACAGAAAGCATGGTGCCTTACTGCCCTCTAGATTATACATATGATGATAGACTTTGGTATAGCTAGTTTTACAAGGAGTCCAAATCTAAGTTTTAATAACCACATATTTAGTATATATTTTTATAACCACAAATTTGGTTTTTTTTATCAATGTTCATACTCTGGTATGGAGCCACAAAGTAGTTGTATAAGTTTATAGGGACACCATTCAACTTCTTGTAGATCAAAGGATTAATGCAATCACAATTTATTTATGTTTTGCTTTGAGCCTCCCAAGAACCGACCCAACTAGTTTGTGTTGATCCCCTAATTTTGTGTTTACTAGTTATTTACTTTATCATAATTCATAAAATGTGTATTTGGTGTTTTAATTCTTATGTAATGTTGTGACAAGAATCAACTTATGTTGTTTTATTTGATTTCTTTTGGTATTGTATATATGTTAATGCTTTCAATGCAATTTAATTGTCTATTTTGACCGACCCGACCCGAGACGATCATACAACCCGAAAAATTTTATGATATTTCGTTGCCAATCAAGTCACCAAAAAATAGTGACCCCCTAGGAAAAAAATCCTAGTTTCACCACTGCCTATTAAACCCAAATAAAAAAATATACACAACTCGTTTTTTACTGGTCACGTGTTGCAACGGCATCGTATACAAACTAACAATCAACTTGATTTGATTTAGGACTAAATTTACGTCAAACTGTGAAATAACTCGAATTCATACCGTTGAACGAAAATTTATTATACTTATCCCGTATCTTTTGCAAACAAAAATATTTCAAAACATAGACCAAGTCAAAACATAAGAAAAAAAAGAGCACATATATTACAATCGTCTCGACTCGTTTTTTAAATTAATTTACGTTAAAATGTAGAGTAACTTGGATTTATTCCATAGAATGAAAACATTTTATATTTAACCAGATTCATTTCTAAAAAAAACTTATGTCAAAACGTAGGCGAACATTGGAATGTAGATCATCTTAAAGCGTAAAAAAAAGCACGGAAATAGTTAATATTTGACCCGACTCATACCGACACGTACCTAATAATACGAACATAAAAAATTAGTTTTATAAATGAAACTGTACTAGGGTAAACCCGAAACTTTAGAAACCTAAAGGGTCAAAGTGACGTACCAAAATTGACAAGTCAAATCTTAATTCAATAAACAAATGTAATTTAATAATCAATTATTATTATTATTATTATTATTATTATTATTATTATATAATTCAACAAACATATATTATAATTATTTAATTATTATTTTACCATCCAATTTACCCTCCATTAATATAAGAGTAATTTGTTAAATAGATACCAGTAATGATAAAATTTATTGATAACTACAAATATCTTGTCAAGATATTTAAATTGATCAAAGTAATCAATTGATAAATGTTATTAAGGGTTACTGGCTGTCATGCATAAATTATATTTTAAAAAATAAACAACTAATATAAGATATAAGTTGTGTAACAAATAATTCTATATATGTTTATCACTATATATACCACAAACTTTCATGAATAGAAAAGTTTTAGTTTATAAATTTTATCACATCTTTCTGTTTCCTTCAATTACTAGCAATTTACGAATTCTTCAAGATTTTATTATGGATTTTAATGTCACGTATATTATTACAATCGAGTAGATCCCATTTGTGACGGTAGTATTTAATTTTTTAACTGTATATTTTTTTGCTTATTTCAGTTGGTGGTATTGAATTGTTGAGTACTTGAGTTAGTTCTTACTTGACTTTTAGGTATGTGTCTGGTTAAATATAAAACGTTCGATGTATATTTTTATATACGTTTTGAGATAATCTGTATTTTGACGTTCACGGACTTTTTAACGTAAGTTTTGTTAAAAAAATGAGTTACACTTTTCATTCGATGGTATAAATTCGAGTTATTCTATGTTTAAACATAAATTTAGTTTGGAAACGAATTGGAAGTAGTTCAAGTATAATCTGTTTTCGTTCAACGGTAAAAATCGAGTTAGTTTACGTTTCGACATGAATTTAGGCTGAAGAAAATCAGGTCGATTGCTAGTCCATACTTTATCACGCTACGATGCCACGTACATTTTTGAAGATGCAAGTGATAAAAATCGAAGATGCAAGTGATACAAAAACAACCGTTGAAGAATGGAGAAAACAATTATTGAAACTAAAAAATACACAAATCATTCATCGAGTATTAATAGTAACACGTGTAAAGCAAGTGAATGTAGTGCATCACATGTGGAAACCCCATCAACAAAAAGAAAATACCTTGCATGACAATGTGGTATCATATGCATTGGAAGAGATACTCTAGCTACAATACCTCTCTCTTACAAACTTAACTTTGCCATTTAATATATAAAGTATGGTTTACATTTTGTAATGTTCTTGTAGATAGCATGTGATATGTCTGTATCATGTAAGTAATATAAAACAAAATATTATACCTTATATTATATAAGTAGATAGCATGGATTAGTGGCCTGTTTGATAATCACGCTTAATATAATGTATTTGTGATCATATATAACACACAACGTACATTTTTATAAAAAGTTGTTGAAGGCTTGGACAAAAATATGTTTTGGGTCAACTTTGAATGGCACAATTATTGCAACCTGAAGCCATAGATAAAGAGAATTTATCTATTATTAATTTCCAGCAAATGAATAGTATTATACAACCATATATTGCACTATGGTACAAATAGTCTTTGCGTTTGACCGGTGCCTTTTAACAACCGCATCCTCCCCAAACGTCGCTCCTCTTTGCCCTTCATAGACATTTTCTCAGGTGAGGATCTTCAATCAGGGCTTCGCAAGAATAGCTATTTTATTTTAGTTCGGTTATGTTTTGTGATTTTGTTTCTTGGCAAAAGATGGTGTTTTTATGTTTGGTATTGCTCAAACGAATTATGGGTTTCAAGAATATGCTGTTTTTGGTTTTCAACATTGTTTTGGGTAGTGATAATTTGATTAATTGTATAATACTACTATTGGGTTATTGGGTTTACATGGCCGAAAACCTTTGATAGTTATTTTCTTGGTCTAAAAAAATGACTGAAAGTAAAATTCCATATTTGTGTAATCTAAGATTTAAAGTAAAATTTCATTTTTGTGGCCTGTTCACTTCTCATCAGGTAGGCCGTGATAATGGCTGCACTGCAACAAACACATAAGAACGGTGTAAACCCTTAGGATTTATTTAACAATATCAAGCAGATTAGTATCACAACAAAGCAATACAACCATCATAGGTGGTCAATTCGACCCATTTACTCATGAACGGGTTGACTTGGGTGTTGTGTTTCTAACAAGACATACAAGTAATATCAAAATTCACCAATGTTTCACTTATGTTCTAAAGGATAGCTTTTTTGCTTTTATGCTTTGGGATGTTTTCAGTGGATTGGTAGCTGGCCGACATCTTCATAAGCTTGGTTCTAGGCTGTTTGTTGTACAAAATCATCTTTAATCTAAATAGTAAATACATATATTTTCTAACTAGAAACGTTTTGTTTCTTAGGCCAAATGAAAGTATACTCTTTTTGAATTGGACTTCAAGTATGATTTATTTGAAGATTGGTTAATTTTGCTGCAGCTCGCACCATATGTATATTTGGTTATACTTCAATTTTGTATTTTAAAATTATACTTTAAATGGTAAGGTTAAATGTTTAGTTGATGATAACACAGTCAATGATTGCCAGATTGTTCGAGATAGTTGCTTGATTATTCAAGTTCACGTATCTAGCCCATAGTTTTACAATTGTACTTATTTTATTATTTCAGCTAAATGTTCTTAGTCTCTCTACAGATTGTCAAAGTTTTATACTATCGGTGAAACAAATGCCGATAGAATACAAGAAAACTAAGGTGTTACTATGACACACACATATACATTATTAAGGGGTTGTTTCGATGTGCATTTACAGTCATAATTGCAAGTCTTGAATGTTGACAAAATTTGATTCCGGTGTTTAAGTTATCTAAGGTAAAAACCATGTCGTATAGACAAAAAGAATACCTTTTAAGTCTGTCATACAAATCGATGAAAAAGGTGATAAATTATCTTATTCTAACTCTACAAAGTGTAGTATTCAAGATGTACTTTGACCAAGTTAGATGTTGAATGTTGATTGTGGCAAATCAATTCCTGGATTTGTGATTCGCGTGATCTTCTCTCAAAGACTACTGATATTTGTTAAATTATTTCTTTAATTTATAGTAATAAAAAGTGTTAATGCTGAAACTTTGTCCTTTGGTTAGAGTTAGTCACGTTTATATGTGGTTAGCTATAAGGTTAATAATCAAATGGCATCAATGTCCAAAACAGGTACCTTTCACATACATGATCACTCTTTATTTACAATTTGCTTATGAACTGTATCTTTTTATTACATGGAAATGACAACAAAGGCGGATCCAGAAGCAACAATTCAGCCAAAGTATGGCCTCGACTACAACTCTAGATGTCTCTTTAAAAACCAAGATATTTTTGTCTTACTTACAAATTAAATGAAATGAAAACCAATCGTACTTACAAATATAAATGAAACGGAAACCGCACAATGCGAGGTCGAACCTTCCTAGTATATATGAAAAATGCATGAAGCCAAGGGAGTTGAACAACAACCTTCAATGTATAAAGATAAATAATAAATTATAAGTGCATGAACTGACAAAAATAATGACTCATGAAATTCAACGTCATAGGACAATCAACACTAACTTGATCTATATGCACATTATCCAACAAAACAATGCCAGGTAGTGTTACAACTTTTTAATCAAACTATCGGATTGAAAGTAATCAAGAAGAATCTGCCTATCTCGCTTGTACATAAGAGTTGCATTGGTTTTTCTTGTGACAAATACATATATACACCTACAATTCCTAAACATGTGAGAACATAATTGAACTGAAAGAAGAAATGCACATATCTTCCAAGGCTGATTTGGTGCTCAATAGTCACTTCAGTTACTACAACTTGACTCGGAATGAGATGATTGAAGAATTTGAATTTGATAACCAGTTCTTTCCAATATATTTAGTTAATGTTTCGTGAATATTTTGTTGCACCAATCTGTAGTTGCACATTTTTAAGTGCAATGAAAGAATATCTTATTTACTTGGTCGTGTTACCTTGATTTGACTTCTTTTTCATTGAAAAAATATTGCATTTTTTGTTTGACGTCTGATTACATTCATTTGACCATTGTAATTAGATTCTCGAATCTTATTGACTGAATACAATAGTTTATTGGTCCTTCACACCTGGTTTCCTTGCCTTGATAGTCGATAAAATATTTTGTGGATCGACAGTTGTCATTTAGATTTATTCAGTGGATTTTTGAGACAAGAGTGTTCGAAGTTGATTTTCTAGTATTCTACTTGAGTTTTAGAATGGAGTGGATTGATTTCAAGGGTCATTCGTGTAATTTCGTGTTAGGTTTTGATTTCGATACAAACAATAGATATTATGTTCCATTTATTATTGATTAGTGTGATTCCAATGATGATAATAATCACACTTAATTTATATCACAAGTACTTAAACATCAAATCCCAAATTAGCACTCATATGATCTAATCATTGCATTCTAACATATTAAATGGTTCTAATAACCAATCTAACATAATCCTAACACAATAAGCATGCTTAAAACATGAAATTTTACCAAACATGTTAATAAAATTTCCTTTTCGGGAAAGTAATATCATATAACCTAATTTATATCAAAACCAATCATTGATTCATCAATTATATGCTTAATCTAGTTCATAGCAATCACTAGAACATAAGAAACATCGTAGAATCACAAAATCCCAAGTTCTTGAAAAATAAAATTACTTCTAGTAAGATATGAACTAGACGTTGAAATCATAATTCTATGCATAATCCACGTAAATCATCAATAATATTATCAAACGAACATGATAACATCATTCAATATCATCAATTTCATGTCATTTTGCAAGATTGAACTAGGGTTTATTCATATATTAAAAACAATGAAAACTAGTTGAAAATCTCACCTTAAACACATTACTGATTAAGAGTTGCACTTGCTAACATGTTTTAATGATCAATAGATGCAAAATCAAATGATCGTGTGTGATTGGAACTTGAAATCACAAAAGGAGGTGTGGGGGTGGGGATTTACAGCCAAAAAGGGTGGCAATTGGGCTAAGGTTTTTTAGTGGTAATTTTTTTTAATTACCCTTGTTGTTTTATAAATTGTAATTTTCACTTTCTAACTTTTTAACTCATTTCTCGCGCGATAAGTATGTTCTCACATGACCTATAGGTTTTCACGTGACTGGTTGACTTGATGTGCAGGGTTAACTGTGGTAAGGTTCTCGCGCGAAAGGGAACTGTTTGCACGAGATTATGTTATTGTATGGCTAAGTTTTCGCATGACCTGCTGTTATATGTGTTATGTTATCTTTCACTTTTAAACGGTTTTCAAAAACGATATGTTTTACGATATGACTTTACTTGGTGTGTTATGTATATGTAAGTAAAGTATTATGTAACGAAATTGAAAGATAACGATAATGAGAAGTGGAACGTAATGAACGAATGAAAGTCTTGCAAGCAAAATGAATGGAGGTTCACAACTCATTGAGGGGTTGTTAGCTCAACCGTGTGCGATTTAGCTAACCCATGAGGATGCACATAGGGGTCTAATCCTTGAGATTGACCAAAACAATACGGGATCCTTGTCGCTTTACCCTAGTACTATAGTCAGCATCGTACACAATGTATGGGGGTTTATTTATAAGCCTCGGCATAGTACCAGCTTCGTGCACAATGTTGGGGGTTTAACATATGGAATTGATCTAGATATAGTGAAAGATAATGATAAAAGAACAAATGAATGAACGATAATGAAAGATAATAAAAGAATATTATCAAGATGTATGTATGATGTATGCTCATGCATGAAAGTAAAGGAATTTTTTAAATGAAGTAAAGTATTTTATTATAAAAACTAGAACTCACTCAGCGTTGCTGACTTTTGTATGCATAATAGTTTGCAGGTAATTGATGATGCTGAGGAGGTGCAGGTATGGATATGGACGCTACTGGGATAGTTCAAGTCTGGCATCCATATTTTTGGGAATGTTATTGTATTGATACAGTTTTTGATGTAAAGAAGTTGACATGATATTTGGACTCGTGTAGTTTTTAATGAAAAGATATGTTTTTCGCAGCAAAAGTTATGTTTTAAATATTTAACGCTATGAATGTCCAGCTGTAAGCATCCCGGGAATGGGTCCTTACAATATACTTCAGAGTTATTTACATTCTTGTTCATCTAATTCTCTTCCAATCCTATTTCCGTGATGACTATATTCCACTTTCTTGTCACGAGATCGATCTGATTTGTAAAGTGTTGATCCTTACAATTGGTATCAGAGCATGGTATGCTCTAAATTAATTGATTTGAAGATTGAAGAGTGTCTTCTGAAGTGTTCTTAAGCTTCAGATTGCTCACCATTGATGATCTACTTTATTTTTACTATTTTTGATCACTTTTGAAGATGTTGAATGCTATTGTGTTGTTGATTGAAGATTTGTTGGTGTTCATGTGAATAAACGAGTTAAATTGAATCAAATAGAGACACTTAGGATCAAAATTGAACCTAAATCCCTAATTGAAAGCTTAGTTAATCAAGTTTGAACAATTTGTTGAAAGATTGAAGGTGGAATCTTCGAAATTGGGATGAAAATGAATCAGGCGAAAACTTGCTAATTGCACGCGAAAAGAACTTATTCGCGCAAGAAGTTTGTGATTCATAAATGTTTGTTGAAAAGTTTGTTACAAAAGATTCCTTTTGCGCGAGAAGTTTACTTTTCACAAAATTTAGTTAGAAAACTATCCGTGCAAAAAGTTGGTGTTTGTTTGCGCGAGAACTCTGATCTTCGCGCGAAAACTTCAAGTTTGAAATTTTTGATTAGTTTGATTTCTGATTTTCAAGAAGGCTCATCTAAAGCACATCACTGCTACCCTCAACCTCGACAATGAGATTGAAACACACACAAAACTCCCTAGACTTCTTAGCGAAGAAGATTATCCAGACTGGGTTTATCGTTTTGAGAATCATGTTATTTACACTGAACCCCGGATGATGCGGTCAATCAAACATGGTCCATATATCCTTATGTATAACAATAATAAGGGAGAGTTGGCGCCTAAACCAGAACACCTATTGGATGAGGAAGACATGAAGAAACTTGAGCTTGATGACAAAATGTATGCTGCTATCACCATGGCACTTATTACTGAGATTGCACAAAAGTTCAAGGATTATAGAAAAGCTAAAGATTTGTGTGATGCGATGGAGGAGCAGATAATGGGTACTAAAGATATGAGGGAAAGCTGAAAGGACATGTTGAACCAAGAGTTTAATATGTTTAACCACTTACTTAGTGAAACTTTAGAGGCTCAAATGTCCAGGTTTGTTAAGTTGATAACGAAGATGAAGAGTGCTGGAATTATCTTGGAGAATATTTCTGTAAACAAAAAGCTGTAAAATTCTTTACCATACATCTGGAACAATAACTGCGCTACCATAAAGAGAACCAAGGATCTGTTCACCTTGTCCTTTAGTGATCTCATTTCAATCATCAAGTCATATGAAATAGATGACAAGCAGAGAGCTGCAAATTACATCAACACAATGGGAGCTGAAGCATCAGCATTATATGCAAAAATGGCTAATAATACCAATTATTATGTCAGCTATTCCCAGTTGGATCAACAACAAGCAGTCAATTCTATTAACTCAAATGTCAATGATCCATCCATGTCACAGTTTTAAGCCTCTCATCAAAACCATTACAATCCAGTTCAATCTCAACCATAACCTCAGATTTATCCATAAAGTTAATCCACTCAACCTTCACAACAAGCATTTGCTATAAATTCCCATCCAAATACGCAAACCATTCAAATAGTTGAAGAGCGTCTAGCTCTATTCATAACTTTCATGAACAACTATGAAGCATTCTGGAAGATTCAGTGCACCCAACATCTTAGTTGATGACTTGCAACAAGTTAATCCTGATGATGTTGAAAAAATGATATCAAGTATTTGATGGCTATGGTGGTGTACCGGGCAAAAAATTTTGCAAGAAGAACGGGGAGGAAGATGTTTGGTCTAAACAACTTGAGCAAGATTGGGTTTGATAAATCAACTTCGAGTTGCTATAACTAAGACAAAACCAGTCACTTTGTAAGGGAATGTAATGAGGGAAGGTCAGATCAAACTAGTAATGGAAAAAAGAGTCTAAGGGAGATAAACAAGCACATCAAACAACAAAGCTATGGTGTCTCAGATCAATGAAGAATATGATTGGTCAGACCAGATGGAGATTCTAGATATCAAACTGTCTACTGCTTTGTTAGCTGAAATTCAAACTGATGGAGAAAGTGTTGATGAAAATATACTTGCTGAGTTTGTGTCTGATGATTTGATGAAGGGAATCTTTGCTGAAGAAGTCTATGAGAATGTTAAATAGGTGGTTAATGAAAAAGCTATTGAGATTACTCCAGCTCAATCAAAAGTGACTATAGAGAGAAAGGAAAAAGTTGAAGAAAAGTATGTTGAGTTTACTCCAGTTAAAGATAAAAAGACTGTGAATACTGTTGAGGAAACTCCAGCACCTGCTTATGATGAAAATGTCAATGCTGTTGAGATCACTCCGACATCCAAAGCAGAAGAAAAGGTGGAACTAAAAACCTTCATGGTAAATGTAATACCTAAAGAGAAGAACAAGCAAGGAGAGACTGAAGAGATACATACTAATCTTTGTTCAAATACATGTATAGAAAAGGTTCAAAGATACAGAGTTCACAATGAACACTTGATTTTAGAAGTTGAAAAACTTTAATATCAAGCTCATAAATATAAATATAATGAGAATATTTTTAAAGAGAAGATAGAAGGATTAAACAAATCGATTTATCAATCAAAATTAAATCTTCATGATAAAGATTGTAACATAAAGGATTTGACAACACGTAACAATGAACTATCTTTAGAAATCAATAAACTTAACACTGAACTCTTATGTGCAAAATTAACTGTTAATTTTTTTTAGCTATCCTCAAACATGGTTCAAGGTATAATCAAGTCTCAAATGAATCAAAAAATTAATGATGGAAAAGGTGGTGTAGGATATTCTAACACTGCACCACCTATTAATCATGATTATACATGTTTACCTTCATCAATTACCACTTCAGATAAAGAGACCTATGGATTAGGTTTTCAACCAAAGTCAGACTTAATGCCTCCAGTCAATGTTTCACTAACAGTTGACTCTATCATAAAAACTGAAATTAAAATTAATCATGACAATTCTTTTGCAGAAAGTGTGATGAAAGAAGGGTTTGTTGAAGATTGGGAAAGTGATGATGAAATAGATTTTAAGGAATATAAAAGTTGTAATGAAAAATCATCAGTTATCAACGAACTTTCAGATGTTTTTATTTCTACAAATGTTTGCTAAATAATGTCTAACAAACAAAATAAACTGAAATCAAAAATAGATTTTAAGGACTATGAAAGAAAACGAGTCACAACATTAGTATCTGACTTGAAAACTGATTTCAAGAACAGATTTGTTTCAAAAGGCAACATTGATAAGGAAACTCATATTTTTAAAGAAACTAATGCCAGTTTCTTTAAAAAAAGTCTCCTATTACTTCTAAGTTTGTGAAACAAGATGTTTGTAGATTAGGTATCAAAGAGACCGGTCCCATTCCAGTACCTTCGACTCAAAAGGTTAAAGCAACAGTTCATGCCTCATCGGCTTCAGATATGAATAAAAGAGTTAGGAAAGATACCTTAATTCTTCTAGAATCATCTAGAACATTTCTTAATGAAAAAGAAAAAAAAAAGACTATTAAAGAATCACAAGGCCAAAAAAATACTAAAGCCAGATTCTATGATGACTGTGGAAGTTATCATAAACAGTTTGTGTGAAATACATGAGAATCAAATACATATCATAGTATGTGCTGTTATGTATGTGGCAAGCCAAATCATAGGGCTAGAAATTACCATCATCAACATCCACTATCAAGTAAACAAAGATTTCACAACTCAATTTCAAACAATAGAAAACAATTCTTTTTAAATATCAAATTCAAAGAGAACACAAATCAGTCAAATTCTTTTGTTGATAAAAGAAATGGTCAAATCAAAACAGATTTGAATAAAAAAATTTCAAACATGAAATCTTTATATGTTGATGATAGCAATTCTGCTCAAATTCAGACCACTTTAAGAAAAATGAATACACATCTGATCAAACCAATTCAAAAGTGTAAAATAAAAGAAAAATAATCTGAGCCTGATATTGTTGAAAATTATTTTTTTCATGATAAAAGAGATATGGCATTACATTCTGCATCATATTTGGATGAAAACAATACGCTCAAGTCAACCATGGCTTGGGTTCCTAAACATGAATAAATTCATTCATATGTGCAGGAACAACCAAGGCAAGTTATCAACAGTGTTTAGCATATTGACAGTGGTTGTTCAAGGCACATGACCGGTAATATATCTCTGTTAAACAACATACAACCTTACAACGGAGGATATGTTATATTTGCAGGAGATAAAGGTGGTAAGATTACAAAGAAAGATACAGCGTCTAATAGTGTGTTAAGTTTTAAAGATGTTAGTTTTGTTAAGGAACTGAAACATAATTTGCTAAGCGTCACTCTAATTTATGACAAAAGGTATTCAACATATTTCACTGATAAAGAATGTTTCATTCTAAAACCTAGATTTGTAATTCCTGATGAATGGATTTTGTTGGGAACACCGAGAGACAAAGACACATACTTACTTTACATGAATAGTTCACATTCATTTGTAACCGCGTCTTGCTTGTTATCTAAAGACTCGGAAAGTGATTCAATGTTATGGCATCATCGTCTTGGCCATGTAAACATAAAAAATATGAACAAGTTGGTTAGAGGAAATCATGTTGTAGGCCTACCATTGAAAGAATTTTAACTTACTAAACATTGTCTTTCATTTTCAAGAGGCAAACAACATAAACTTCCTCATAAACCAGTTGCTCATACCAAAATTGAATCCATCCTTCAATTATTACACATGGATTTATTTGGTCCAGTTAGCATTTTGAGTTTAGGACATCGTGCATACTGCTTGGTTATTGCTGATGATTTCTCCAGATTTACATGGGTTTTCTTTTTAGCAACCAAAGATGAAACACCTCATTTATTGATAAAGTTCATGACCTTAGTAGAGAATCAGACAGAGAAAATCATCAAATGGATTCGAAGTGATAATGGAATAGAATTTTGCAATCTTACTCTGAATGAATTTTGTGATTCTAAGGGGATAGCTGGACAATTCAACTCTGCGGGAACTTCACAACAAAATGGAGTTGTTGAAAGACAAAAAAGAACTTTAATTGAAGCTACCAGAACAATGTTATCAGCAGCCAAATTACCGTTCTTTTGGGCTAAAGCTGTTAACACTACATGTTATGTTCAGAATCGTATGTTAATCAACAAACAAAAAAATATTACTCCTTATGAAATCTTTTTCATACATAAACCCAAATTTAAATATTTTTAAACATTTGAATGTTGTTGTACTTTGTTACACACGTCTGATTCCAAATCAAAATTTGATGAAAAAGCTGATTATTGTTATTTTGTTGGATATTCAACCAATAAAGTTGCATACCGGATTTATAATAAAAGGTCTAAACAAATAGTTGAGTCATTTGATATAGATTGGCATGAATCTAACAAAAGAAATGCAGGTTCTGCTCCTTCATGGATATACGATTATGCTTCATTATTTTAAACTTTTAATCGATCTTTTGTTATTTCTACAGCTAATCCACCTTTGTCTTCATCAATTCAAGATATTTTTTCTGAGGATATTGGATCTATGTCATCTTTAGCTACAGGAAGATCTTCAGAAATACCCTCTTCTTCAAATGTTTCAACTGTTCCACAATCTGTTTTTGAATCTGCAATGTCTCATTCCGATCTAGTTGTTGAACAAGCTTCATCAGTTTCTGATCAGAGTTCCTCTTCTACTCATAATGATCCAATTGATACCATTCAAGTTCCAATTTAAGATTTAGCCGTTGATAATAACATTTATCAAGAGGAAGATATTGTGTATCAACCCGAAGGAGAAAACACTGTTGAAGACCCAGTTGGTCATATGTCTAATTTAGACGAAGTTATTTCTGAAGATACCATTCCTCAGCTGAAAATTCTTAAGGACCATCCAACTGAAGCAATCATTGGTCTATTATCACAAGGTGTCCAAACTCGAAGTCAATTTGGTGCTATAAATACATGCTTGTACTCATGTTTTATTTCTTAAATTGTGCCAAAGAACATTGAAATGGCCTTAAAGGAAAACTTTTGGGTTGAGGCCGTGCAAGACGAGCTGATGTAATTCAAGAAGCTACATTTGTGGCATCTGTGTGAACTTCCAGAGGGTAAGTTGCCGATTGGTACAAAATGGATATTCAAAAACATAACGGACGAGAAAGATGTGATTGTTCGCAACAAGGCCATAGTTGTTGTTCAAGGATTCTATCAGGTTAAAGGACTTGATTATGAAGAAGTATATGCTCCAGTTGCAAGACTAGAAGCTATACCATTTTTTCTGGGTTATGCTTCATACAAGAACTTGAAGGTGTATCAGATGGATGTCAAAACGGCATTCCTGTATGGTGAAATGAAAAAGGAAACCTATGTTTGTCAACCACCTAGTTTTGAGGATCCAAATCATCATAACTATGTTTATAAGTCAGACAAAGCACTATATGGCTTACATCAAGCACCTCATGCTTGGTATGCCACCCTCACTAAACATTTACTTGCAAATGGTAATACACGGGGTGCTATTGATCAAATTTTTTTCTTACGAAAGACTGGTGATGATCTTATTCTTGTTCAAGTATATGTCGATGACATATATTTGGATCCACCAATGATTCTTTGTGCAAGGAATTTGAAGCTATGACGAAAGACTACTGATGATCTTACTCTTAGGGAAATGTCGTTTTTCTTGGTTATACAAGTTAAACAAGATGATAAGGGTATACTGATACATCAAGAAAAATATGTTCATAGTATCGTGGACAAATATAAATTTTTAGGACTCCAAGATTGCTCCTACTCCAATGACTTTTCATCCTACTTTAACTCCTGATCTCACGGGTGAAGATGTTAATAAACATTTGTATCGATAAATGATTAGATCTCTGATGTATCTCACTGCCAGCAGACCAGACATTAGGTTTCCTGTCTGTCTGTAAGGCCTCGTTCCCGGAGGCCTCACAGTTGGTCAATCATAGCACAATATAAATAAAACATTTCATAGTTCATAAACCAGTGCAGCGGAATTAATAACAAAAGCCATTCACTTTATTAATAAATACTGTTGCTAAACAATACATCATTAATTGTTAATAGTTACAAAAAGATTATATTAATTGCATTACTAGACAACAATATCATTAAATATGAATGGATGCCAATCTTGCCCTGCCGAGTAGCTTCCATCGCGTGCCACCCTCAGCAACAATTACCTGCCAACTGAAAATGCATAAAAGTCAGCATCGCTGAGTGAGTTCTAGTTTTAAAACGTTTAAAATACCTTGTAGGATTTATATATGAAAATATCCTTTTCAATAAAATACTTCCTTTACTTTCACACATGAGCATTCATCATACATACATCAAGGTATAGACTTAATTATCTTTCATTAACTCATGAATTCATTCATTATCTTTCACTATAATCTGGATCCTGTCTCATGCAATACCCGACTCATGTCCGAAGACCGACAATACCGGGGTACGCCACAAGGACCCCGTGTCTTTTTGCAACACCCCCGACTCATGTCCGAAGACCGTCACCTCACCGGGGTGAGGATCATGACATATTTTGGGTCAATCTAATGGATTAAACCCCTTACCAGTCTGTTGTACACATAGTCACTCACCTCAACCTTGGCATACAGGTCTGTTGTGACAACACAGTCACTCACCTCAACCTTGGCTTATGAGTCTATTGTTACGACACAGTCACTCACCTCAACTTTGCTTGCAAGACTTTCATTTATTCATTACTTTCACTTTTCATTATCGTTATCTTCCACTTCATTACATTATACTTTATGCATATGAATATATACACACCACGTAAAGTCACATTATACATAGTATAAGGCATCAACAACAGCCCACAACATGCAACACCACAACGGACATGAACCAGCAAGCATTCCAGAACTTACCCGTTACATTCTACTTCCCAAGATTCAGAAAAATCCTAAGTCCTTAGACAAATGCGGATGAACAACTAATGCGGATGAACAACTAATGCGGATGAAAGTCTTCAGATTATTCCAAGTGTCCAACTAAATGCTGGTAGAACAAATGCAAATGACTGAAACAAATACGCATGAACACTGTAGCAAATGCGCATGAACAAAAGAAATGCGGAAGAACACTTGGGCGCATAATCAACTACAAATGCGGATGAACAAACAAATGTGCATGAGAAAGTACTTAAATGCGGATGAACTAACCAACCTGCAAATGCACTTATGTAATTATTCAGTCCCCAATCCTCGATCAAACCCATCCTTATCATGGATCTAACATGCTTAACATCTAGAGCAGGCATAAAACCACGAAAACACCAACAACTCCTATTCAAACATGCTTATCCATCTGTTCGAAGCTTATACTTATCATCACAAGGATCAACAGCATATAAACCACCATAAAGCACAAACACAAACACTCATATACATACAGTAAAGCATAAAACAGCCATAAAACCTTTTAAACATGCATTTACAGCCCTAAAGAAGTTTAAAACACATAAAAACCGGGGTCTAGAACTCACCTAGTGCAACAAACAAGCAAACCTCCTCCAAACTCGTGTACACAAGAGTTCAAATGCCTAAAACAAGGTAAAACAACAGCCAAACACATAAAACACATATATATCGTTTCATGGTCAAAACCCAACATAAACCAAGCCAATTATGCATAGAAATACATACCAAGATCAAAACAGCCTCTTTCTCTCTCTAGAACCGAGAGAACTTCGGTTTTTTGTTCTTCTTCTGATTAGGTTGAACACATTAGCAGCAGAAGTGATATGGGGGGCCATGCCCATATAAAGTGAACTTTTGACTTTTGTGTACTTTTACACAAAACACCCCTTATCTTTGGCTTCTTTTTGCTTTCTTCTAGATACTTTCTTTTCTTTTATTTTGACAAGATTTCTGGTGTTACAAGTCTACCCCCCTTAAAGAGGTTTCGTCCCCGAAACCTGTCACTCTTTGAATAACTGTGGGTAATGCTGTCTCATTTCTTCCTCCATCTCCCATGTAGACTCGGAACCCTTCTGGTGTTTCCACTGCACACGTACGAGTGGAACCACTTTATTTCTCAATCTCTTCTCCTTCCTGTCTATGATGGCCACTGGTTGCTCTACATAATTGAGCCTTTCATCCACTTCGATATCCTCTAGTGGCACAATCATATCTTCATCGGCCAAGAATTTTCTCAGATGAGATACATGGAACGTCGGGTGAATTCCACTTAACTCATCAGGCAATTCTAGTCGATAGGCCACCTCCCCTACTAGTGCAACGATTCAAAAAGGCCCTATGTATCTCGAACTCAGCTTGCCCCTCTTCTGGAACCGAATGATCCCCTTCCAGGGCTAGACCTTTAACATGACTTTATCACCCACGTTGAACTAGATCGGTCTACGCCTCTTATCGGCATACGACTTCTGTCTATCCTTGGCTGCCTTCATAAAGGCTTTGATCTTTTCTAGCTTCTCATTCGTAGCCTCGATTACTTCCACGCTTCCTAATTCTTTCTGCTCAATGTCTCCCCAACACACGAGCATTCTACATCTCCTACCATATAGCATCTCGTAAGGTGGCATGCCAATGCTGGCATGATAGCTGTTGTTGTATGAGAACTCTGCCAATGGTAGATGATCATCCCAACTTCCTCCGAAGTCGATCACACATGCTCGGGGCATGTCCTCGAGCATCTGAATTCTCCTCTCTGACCGACCATCTGTTTGAGGATGGTAAGCCTTACTGATGTGTAGCCTCGTCCCCATCGCATCGTGGAATCTCTTCCAAAACTTTGATGTGAACCGAGTGTCACGGTCTGACACGATAGACACCGGCACACCATGGCGAGCTACAATCTCTTTGATGAACAGATCCGCCAAACTCTTGGATGAATACGTCTCGCGGATCAGTAGGAAGTGAGCACTCTTTGTCAAACGATCAACTATTACCCAAATTGCATCATACCCCCTTGCCGTACATGGTAACTTCATGATGAAATCCATGGTGATGTGCTCCCACTTCCACTCGGATACATCCAATGGTTGGATCTTCCCGTATGGCATTTGATGCTCTACCTTCACTTGTAAGCAAGTAAGGCACTTACTCACATACCCTGCCACGTCACGTTTCATACCTGGTCACCAATAGTCTTTCTTCATATCTTGATACATCTTAGTGTCACCGGGATGAATGGAGTATCGAGTCTTATGAGCTTCATCCATAATTCGTCCCTGTAGATCACCGTAACGGGGAATTGTCAGGATCAGTGATCTAAGTTTGATCGATTAGAGTTTAATCACAGCGGAATTAGAACAAGAATTAGACAAATATAGCAAGAACACAATAAATATTCAATGGAACAGTACACGGTTATATAGAAATAGGGTTTTCTGCAAAAGGGATAAAAACATTCATGCACACATGCTTCGGTATGGCGGCTGCTAGGTTTTTCTAAGCTGCACTGATTACAATTAGGTCAGCATTCCTTATATAAAGGAATGTGACGTCTGCTGATGTCACTTGATAGTGACGTCTAACAGAATTATTACAAACTACTGAAAGTAAGCAAATTACTGAGAATGTTCACAACAACTGAGAACATCTCAGAGTATGCTAAGTACAAGAAGAAACATAAAACTACTGGAACTACAAGTACTGAAAAGAAAATACAACTACTGAAAGGAAACCATCACAACTACTGAAGAGGTCTTCTTCAGCTGTTGTGACAACATCTGAAACTTGGTCTTCAGTCTTTTGTCTTCAGCTTTTGTCTTCAGACTTTGTCTTCAGTTCTTTATCTTCAGACTTTGTCTTCAACTCTTTAGCTTCAGAATTTGTCTTCAGCTCTTCAGACTTTGTCTTCAGCTCTTTCACTTCAGACTTTGTCTTCAGACCTTGTTATCAGCTGATGTGTTCAGCTGTTGCAGACTACTTCAGTTGTTGTAATGTCCATGGGACTTAAAGGTTTTTCTGATCAGGCTCATTGGTTCTTTTGGTCCAACAAACTCCCCCTGAACCAATGCAGCCAAAACCTTTAAGCTTATTGAGGTCCCACTTATTCTTGGCAGAAATACTCTCTTGATCAGCTTCAGAGATATCGGATAAGCACAGGCCGGGGAACAGGTTTCAGTAGATGTGAATGTCAAAGGATGGAAGGGAACTCTGTTTTGGGGAACTGGACACAGAGCTGTTATCCCAACCATGAAACCTACTTCCCATTGATGAGTCTATAAGACTCTCTGACGTAGGCCTCAAGGAGAACAACTTGTTCCTCCTTAGTGAGTTCTTCTGCTTCTCCTTCGAAGAAGAACTCTGGGCCATAGTACTCTGATAAGTACTTTATCGTCTTTCCATTTTTCAACTCAACAGTTGTTATCTCTCTGTAAGCAAATTCATCTGGGTGAGTCCCTTCTAATAACAACTGGAGTTCATTTTTCTTGATCTCTTCAAGCCTCTTGTATAACAACCCCTTCTTGACCATTTTGTTCTCCATTAGAGTTTGAGGGGTCATCTTTGACTTGTAGGCTCTCTTGAAGTCTTCAAGTATTTCCCAGGGTGAGACTACAATGGCCAACATAATAGCAGCATCTATGGTCTTTCTCACTTGGCCATTGTATCTACTTGGTATGGATTTCTTATGAATTCTAGAACTAACCCTGGGGTCTGGCCAAATCCTTACTCTATCCTTTTGATATTGAAAGGTATACCTGAGAGCATACAGCCTTTGAGCATGTTTCTTCATGGATTGTATAGATGATGACTGAGGAAACTCTTTATCAATCATCTTCAAAAGTTGCTCATCGTGCTGTTTCTGTTGTTCTTCTTCTTCAATCTTAACTTTCACCATTTGCCTCTGAAAGTCTGGTGTGATCATTTGTTGACTTCTGGGCTCAGGTAATTTTAGAACAGCAGAGATTGGCAGACTGTCTTCTTCATCACCTTCTTCTTCTTCTACCATCCTCAACACCCTTCTCCTCCTTCTGGGTGCATCACTGGATGTGGTTTGAGGTGGTTTTTGGGGTAAGGGAGTTGGTTTTGAGGGTTGAGTTGGTTTGGAGAGTTGTGGGGTTGGTTGTTTTTGAGTGGGAGTTTGGAAAGGCTGATCTAGCATTTTTGTGGTAAGTTTGGCTTTGGAAAGCTTGGCCATATCAGTTCTCTTCCCAGCCCTGCTTCATCTAAGGCTTCGATGATCAACCCCTTATTGAATGCTTCAGAAGCACAGATTCTGGTGGTTATTGCCAGAATACTGTCTCTGGTCCATGATTTAATCTCAATTAATGATCTTCCCAAGTATTTTGCAATAAACCTGATCATTATCTCCAACCTCTCCCTTTCCATTACACTGTAACTGGCCCATCTCTCTTGTATCTCTTCAATCTCCAGCCTTCTGATCTCAGTGTCTAATGTGGCTGTATCAAAGCCCTGTCTGAAGAGTTGGTCTATTATTCTGTCCATTGATCTGCTGTGAGCTTCATCAGCTTCTTTAATCAGATCTTCCAATGATTTCTCTTCATCAGGCTTTTGAGTTTCAGCACTTTTCTTTCTCTTGTATGTGATCAGCTGTTTTTCCTTTTCTAACTCCTTTTCTTTTTCTTCTTGTTTCTCATCTTCCACTCTCTTTCTCTTTCTTTCTTTCACTGCCTTAGACTCCCCCTTTTTGGGTGCATTGGTTCAGGGGTTTGAATGGCAGAAAGCTTCTTTTGCACAGCATCATCAACAAGTGTTTTTAGATTTGAGGAGATTTTCTCATCAATGGCTTTATGCACAATCTCATTGATGATGGGAGTGATGAGAGGTAAGGAATTTTGAAAGGTAGCAACCATCTGCTCAGAGGGGTTCTGTCCCTGAGAGGTGGTGCCCACAACAGTGGCTGGTGGCTCAGTTGAGTGTAGTGGCGGAGTGTTTGGGGAACCTTCAGATGAAGGTGCCATCTGTGGGTTTATTGGGGCAGATGGACTTTGATCCTGAGACATTTTGGCAAGCAGTTCTTTGAGTCTGCTCACCTCATCCTCAAGGATTGTGTTATGGGCTAAAACATCGTAGAAAAAGCCCAGGTCATCATTAGTCTTTGCTGAATCACCTGACCTCCTGATTGAATCAGGATGTACATGCCCTGAGTGTAGATCAGTTGTAGCATGTGCCCCTTGTTCTTGGTTCTGGGGACTTCCTGCCTCAGGACTGAGTCCTTCATCGGCAGTTGCCTCTGGTGAGGTCTTAGAGATGTTACCAACTTCATCCTGTCATTTGCTGAATCAGTAGAAGTGGCAGCCTCACCAGATGTTCTAACCTCCTCCTCTACACGGGGAGATTGAACATTATAACCCCTGTGCTGTGGGTTATCAGCAGCATTTTGGTCCTCTGCCTCAGCTGTTGAGGTTCTCCCCATTGTAATTGGTGTCTGGGGAGGAGGAGAGGAATGCAGCTGACTCAGCACTTGTGCAACAATAAATGTTGGGCTTTGAGGGGCGGTTGCAGTTGGAGATAGGTTTGAAGCAGATTGCACCCGGGGTGACTGGTGCTCTTCAATGGTAACCTTCTCAATTGAGATAGGTTCCTGCATTGTGGTATCCCCAATTTTGGTTGCATCAGGATCCTTTTGAGAGGATGCCTGAGCGGCTAGGGCTGGTAGAGTCTTTGACACTACTGGGGGGTTAGAACCAGTAAGTGTTTCCTGTATTGGTGGTACAGGGGTATCCTCAGGGGACTCATCTCCCTGAGTAGCCTTTTTAGGCTTTTTGGTGTAGGGTTTGGTGGGGACTTTGGATCTGGAAGTGGAGGCTGTGGGTTCCCGCTGCTTGGGTTTTAGCAGCCGGCAGCCCCTTTCATTGTAGGGTCAGAGTTGTGCCTGGAGTATACTTCAGGCAATACAGCCGGAGCAGGGACTCCAAGGCCAACAAGGCCGTCTGATTTTAGCTGTGTTAAAATTATGGCCATGAGAAACCTGGGATATAATATCCATCTGTTTGCCACAGGTTTCAAGGCCAGATCCTTTAGTTCCAAAAACTATCTCAGAAAAATTTAGAGTTTGTCGTTCAAAGAGAGTATAATACCTGTTGCCATCGGGAGGACATCTGATCCCATGAGGAGGTTTTTGGTGCAAGGCAGACATTCACCATGTGGAATATAAGACGTTCAGCATCATGGAAGTGCTTCTTCAGAATGGTGGTGGCACTTAAGTCTCCTTCATACCCATTGTTGATGAAAGACATATCGGTTGTGCCTTTCGGGTATTCTGTGACACAGGTGGCATCATGTAGATCTAGGGTTTGTCGAATGATGTCCGGAGTGATGACCACCTGTTTCTGGTTGACCAATGACTGGAGAGTGATTTGGCTATCATTCTCACCAGTTTGGAGACGTTGGTCCAGAACTGGCTTAGGGAATCGGGGTATATGGTAGGATTCAGAAGAAACGCTCGGTACTGGGAATCTACCATAAGATCGATGGCGTTATCAAATTTGTTCCAGAAGGCCGATTTCGAGAGGTAGGCAACACAGTTGTGTCTGGGTTTGAGTTTCATGGTCGCCATTGTTGAGAGAGTGAAGGACGGAAAACGGCTAATGAAACGTTTGAAAGTAGGTTTAGGTATTTATAGGGTAAGAAAAGGCTGATATAAAACGACTGAAAGTGTCGGTGCTGTCATCAGTTGTTTAAAAACAACTGAAGACCTGGTTTTAACTTTCAGAAGTAACAACTGAAGACTTGGTATTAGTCATCAGTAGTTGTGAAACTACTGAAGACATGGTTTTGGCTTCAGGTGTTGTAACAACTGAAGACTTGGTGTTAGTCATCAGTAGTTGTAAAACTACTAAAGACATGGTTTTGGCTTCAGTTGTTTGAAGTGAAGCAGCAGTTGTAGAAACAACTGAAGAGATAAATTTCTCATCAGCTGTTGTCGTCAATTCTTAGCTCATCAGCTGTTTCATTCTGACCTCAACACTTATATCAGACGTTGTCTGATTTTCAGACGTTTCATTGGTCATCAGTACTTATCTGTTATACTGACATCAGTAGTTGTAACTACATCAGTAGTTGTAACCACATCAGTTCTTTTCAACAATAGAGTACTTCAGTACTTTTAAGTAATTTAGTCTTCAGTAGTTATGAAAACTACTGAGGATAAAAGAACTTCAGTACTTATTTGTGACAATAGTATACGAATGCTCATCAGTACTTGTTGACTGAGAGCATCAGTAGTTGTCACTTATTCTAGCTGCAGCATACCAAGCCTTAACACTAGGTTTTGGAAAGTTGAACTGTCCAAAGGCTTAGTAAATATGTCTGCAAGCTCATCAGCACTAGGAACAAACTTTGGATCAATCAGACCTTTTTCAAAACAATCCCTGATAAAATGGTTTCTGATCTCAATATGTTTGGTCCTAGAGTGCTGGACTGGATTCTTGACAATACAAAGAGCGGAAGCACTGTCCATTAGTAATGGAGTCTTAGTCTCTGTAATGCCATAATCCAATAATTGATTCTGAAGCCAGAGTACCTGAGATGTACAACTTGCAGCAGCAATGTACTCGGCTTCAGCAGTGGATGTAGCAACAGATGTTTGTTTCTTACTTTGCCTAGGAATTGACATCCACTAGAAGTTGATTTTCTAGTTAATTTACACCCTGCATAGTCACTATCAGAAAAAGCAACTAATTTGCAGGAGTGCCCAGTGGAATACCAAAGACCTAGAGATTGAGTACCTTGCAGATATCTAAAGATCCTCTTGACTGCAATCAAATGAGACTCTTTAGGAGCAGCCTGAAATCTAGCACAAACACAAGTTGCAAACATAATATCTGGTCTAGAAGCTGTTAAGTACATCAAGGACCCAATCATACATCTGTAAAGTGTTTCATCAACAGCTTTACCTTTCTGATCTGCATCCAGTTGTGTGGTGCTGCACATGGGAGTAGAACAGGGCTTACAGTTTTGTAAATCAAACTTTGCCAAAAGACTCTTTGTGTATTTTGACTGATGAATGAAAGTTCCATCAGCCTTTTGTTTGATTTGCAAACCTAGAAAGAACTGTAATTCTCCCATGGCACTCATTTCGAATTTTTGTTGCATCAACTTTGTAAATGCATCACACAACTGTGGATCAGAGGATGCAAAAATAATATCATCAACATAAATTTGAACAAGGAGCTTATGCTGACCCACTTTCTTAATGAACAAAGTTTTATCTATGGAGCCTCTAGTGAAATTATTCTGAAGAAGAAAATTTGACAGTGTTTCATACCAGGCTCTAGGAGCTTGTTTCAACCCATAAAGAGCCTTATCAAGTTTATACACCCAATCAGGATGTTTATTATCCTCAAAACCTGGTGGTTGACACACATAAACCTCTTCTTTTATTTTACCATATAAAAATGCACTTTTGACATCCATTTGAAAAACTTTAAGATTATGGAATGCAGCATAGGCTAAGAACAATCTAATTGCCTCCAGTCTGGCTACAGGGGCAAAGGTTTCATCATAATCAATACCTTCTTCTTGTGAAAACCCCTGGACAACCAGTCTGGCCTTGTTCTTGACAATTTGCCCATTTTCATCTGTTTTATTCCTAAACACCCATTTAGTGCCTATTGCACACTTACCTGGGGGTAGAGGAACCAGTTCCCACACTTGCTGCTTTTTGAACTGAAGAAGCTCAAGCTGCATGGCATCAACCCATCCATTGTCTCTTAATGCAATATGATAGTTCTTTGGCTCTTGCTGACTGATGAAGAGAGCATAGAAGCAGAAGTTGGACAATTGACTTCTAGTTGAGACACCAGCATTGATATCACCAATGATTTGAGATGTTGGGTGATTCTTCAGCTCTTGGTACACTATGAGATCTGTGCAAGTGTTTGTATTACGCTCAGCAGCAACAGATGTTGATCCAGATTCTTGAAACCAAGTGTTAGATGGCAGGTCAAATGAAGTAGAGGATTCAGAAATCTCATCAGCATTTGTTGTGGATGGTGCTGCTGAAGCTACAGGAACATCAAGTTTAGTAGACTCAGGCAGTTGATCACTAAACTTGAATAGGTGAGTACTGGGATCATCATCACCATCAGTACCACCAGATGGATGACTAGCTGCAGAAGGTGGTGAATTCACATGATCTGCAACAGCTGGAGGCTGATAAGGAACATATTGCAGTATGTCCAGATCAACCAACTCCTCAGGGTTTTGTGGGATTTTGTCCTTAGGAGATTCATTGAACTTCACATGCAAGGTTTCTTCAACCATCTTTGTTCTGCAGTTGAACACTCTGTAAGCCTTGCAAGTGGAGGAATACCCAACAAAATACCCTGCATCCACCTTAGAATCAAACTTTTGGAGTTGATCCTTTGTGTTGAGAATGTAACAAGGACACCCAAATGCTCTGAAGAATGAAATTAGAGGAGCCAAATGATGTAGAACTTCATAAGGAGTCTTATCAACCTCTGATTCACTAAAGCTCTATTTTGCACATAGCATGCTGTGTTGACAGCTTCAGCCCAAAAGGTCAGTGGCAAACCAGAGTCAGCCAACATGGACCTTGCAGCTTCAATTAGGGTCCTGTTCTTTCTCTCCACTACTCCATTTTGTTCTGGAGTCCTTGGGATGCTATACTGCCTCTTGATTCCTTTTGAAAGGTAGAAATCATCAAGTGTATGGTTTCTAAATTCAGTTCCATTATCACTTCTTATACACTTGACTGATAGGGAATACTGCTTCTCAACATACAACACAAAGTTAATAATTGTCTGAGCAGCCTCATCCTTTGAATGCAAGAAGAAGGTCCATACAAATCTGGAGTAATCATCCACAATTACCAGACAGTATTTCTTCTTTGCCATGCTCATTACTCTCACAGGACCAAAGAGATCCATGTGCAGTAATTGCAAGCAGGCAGTGGACTTTGGTTCTTCTATAGGAGGGAATGAGACTTTGTGTTGTTTTCCTTTTAAACAAGCAGTGCAGGTTTCATCACAGAGGAACTCCTTTATTGGTAGACCTCTCACTAAACTATTGTGGATCAGCTGATTCATGTTTTTGAGATTAACATGACCCAGCCTTCTATGCCACAGTTTAGATTCCTGAGGAGAGGCCTTGGAGAACAGGCAAGGATGACCTTTTAACACAATCTTCTTTGACAAATCCAAGGCATATACTCTTCCTATCCTGTTGGCCTTCAGGAGAGTATGTTCATCCAATACCTTGTCAATCAGCCTCAGAACTTTGGAAGACAGAATCCGACAGTTCTGGCTTGTGAAAAGTGCAACATGCCCTTTATCACACATCTGACTGACACTCAGTAGCTTATACTTGAGATTCTCCACATGGTTAACATCATCAAATCTGATTTCTCCATTTGACACAAATCCTTTCCCGATGATGTAACCCTTAGCATCATTTCCAAATGAGACAAATCCCTTCTTTCCTTGAGAGTAGTCATTAAGAAGAGAACTACTCCCAGTCATATGCATAGATCCTCCACTGTCTACATACCAGATGCTTCTATGGCATGCTGAAGAACCCTGCATTTATCATAAGAAACTAGTTAGCTTTAGAGACCCAAACCTTTTTGGTTTTGGGTCTGTTTTCATCAACAGATTTAACCATAACTTGTTTCTCATGATTAACAGCTGATGAAGGTGGAGATGGTGCTGAAATGGAATTCTTGATTTGGGCTTGGATTTCCTTTTCAGTGGTTTGATCACAGGTGCATCTAGTTGGTTAACTCTCCCCAACAAATGCTGAACCATCATAACAAGTTGTGTCTGATTTGTTGCTAAAGCCTTAGCTCATTTGACACATCAGTACTTGTTTTTGATGAGTTCCTGTGACCCACCATTTCCTCCTTCTTGAAATTCACAGACTTCGTCTGATGTTTATCATGAGGAACACTATCAGCTGTTTTCTGATAAACCCCATCCTTCTTTTTGGATTTTGGTGAGGCCTTGGGTTTATCAGTTTGAGATGACTGTGGTACAAACTTGGTTTCAAACTCATTTTTCATTTTATTTATCTCTTCTTTAATGAGCTTATCTCTGTTGAGTTTGGAACCCTTTTTGTACCAGCATTCATCAGATAGATGATTGAATTTACCACATATTTCACATGGCTTATTCTTCATCTTGGATTGATCAACTGCTGAAGTGGAAACTACTGAAGGTGTGATCTTCAGTACTTTCCTCCTTTCAGTACTTGTGTTAAGTACTGAAGGATCGGTAACAACTGAAGACTTGTTCTTCAGCTGTTCTCTATCCGTCCTGAAAGACCGTATGATAGATTCCTCAGCAGTTGTTAATCCTTTTATTTCATCAGATTTGAAATGCTTTTCAGATGTTGTGACTTGCCCATCAGTACTTGGAGTACTTTGAGGGACAACATCTGAATTTCTCAGCTTCATGTGTTTATCAGCATTTAAACCATCAGGCAATTGATTTGCTGAGATCTTAACACTGACTTCATCCTCTAATTTTGTATTATCATTTGAGGATGAATCACATGATGATGTGGTTTGGAAATTACTTTCACCTTCAGATTTTACTATTGATTTTGAAGTAAAATCAGTAGGTGGTGCAGTATGATTGTAACCTATTCCAAACTTCACATTTGAAGCTGTTTGCTTGCTGAGAAGCATTTCAAATCCCTTGCAGGATGTTATCCAGCGGTCACACTCAACTTGGGTAGCTGCAAGTGTCTCTTTGAGACTTCTGTGGTTCTCAAGTATGACCTCTACCTTAGCCTTTTCATCATTAAGTTGGCATTTAAGCTTGTAAATCTCATCATCTTTGTCATTAAGTGCAGACACATACTCATCTTTTCTTTTGGAAATAGTTTTCTCAAGCTCAAGATTTTGATTGATTAAAGCTACATTTGCCTCTCTAATAGAGACAAAGGCAGCTATGCATGATTCAAAACATAACTTGGCTTTAGCCTCAGAAGATACCTGGGTTACCTGTGAAGATGATGCATCGGGGCAGGAACCCTCAGTAGACTCCAGGGCCATGAGAGCAAGATTCCCAAAAGGATGTTCACCACCATGTTGACCAGCACCAGCAAATAATTGCTCATTGAAACCAGAAAGATCATCTGGTAAGCTGCTCCAGTCAACAACTCCTGGTGTGAAGAAGCTGTGATGAGGTTGAGATTGTGATGAAGATTGTTGAGGCTCAGGTAGGGCTTGAGGTTGTTGTGCTATAGGAATTTGAACTGGATTTGGCTGTGGCATGTAATAGCATGGATATGGATATGGCATTGGACCCTGAGGGACAAAGTATGCAGGGGATTGAGGTTGTGAGTGATGACCAGAACTAGCAGGATGTTGCCCTTTGTCTTGTGAACTATTGCTCGGAAAGGTCATAAAGGGTGCAGAGGAGTTAGATCCAGTTGATCTACACTCTCTTGTAAAGTGCCCAAGCCTGTGGCATTTGTGACACCTCAACTTACTCTTGTCAAAACCAACTTTGGTTTTGCCAGAGAGTCCTGGAAATTTCCTACCAGTTCTCTTGTAGAACTTTTGAGATCTGATATTGATCAAGGCCATTTGGCTCAAAATATCCATCTCTTCTAAATCATCATCAGCAATACCCTGCAAATCATCCATGATAAAGCATAAATTATCTCTATTACACCCAGAATGACTGTCAACACTAACAAATGCATGATCAGAACTGTTTGAAGAGAAATATATATGCTCATCATAATGACTTTCTGATCCAGCATATTCTGACTCATGACCGACCAAGGCAGTGTTACCTGGTACAAAGTCATCAGAGAGCTTTCCTGATGATGCCAGTTTCCTTTTCTGCTCTATCTCTCTTTCAAATGTAAGCAGTTTCCCATGGAGTTGGGTGAGAGATAGGCTATCCAGATTTGCACTGGAGCGTAGGACAATGGTATATGTGTCCCATCTCTCAGGCAGTGATCTAAGGAATCTGTTATTCATCTGGCTGTTAGTATACTCATGCTTGACCATTTTCAGCTCAGAGATCAAGCAGGAGAAACGCTCAAACTGTTGAGTCAGTGTCTCACCCTTCCTATAAGAGAATGTCTCATATTGTTGGGCGAGGATTTCTCTATTGTTTGCTAAGATCTCATCAGTTCCTCCGAATTGTTCCTTCAAATCATTCCAGAGGTCATGAGCAGTTTCATGATGCATAAGCCCAGAATAGATTTCATTCGGCAGTGCCATGGCCAGAATTCCATGGGCTTTAGCATCAATCTCAAACAGTTTACGATCTTCATCTGAGTATTGCTCCTTCTTCTTCGGAACCATTTGGTTGGTCTCCGGATTGTTCACCATAGGCTTGTGTGGACCATGAACCACAGATGTCCAACACCCTGAACTGTTAACAGACAGGTGATGGAGCATTCTTCGTTGCCATATGTTATACTCACTCCTAACCAGCATCAGAGGCTTGGTTGAGGAGCCAGTATTGTGGGGGTCATTAGAAGGAGTAGTCATTCTCAGATTCAAACCAAAACAATCAAGTTTCAACAGATTTAGCACAAAAACACAACAAACTCAATATGAACCAAGAAGAAACTCAAATTGAATAACTAGAAGCAGCAGAAAATCAATCTCTATAACCAATTCTTGCAAATATGCTAATTCGATCAAACTTTAGATATCGAAATAGTAGTTTCAATGATCAATTGTTAAACCGATCAATGATTAACCCGCTCTGATACCATTTGTCAGGATCAGTGATCTAAGTTTGATCGATTAGAGTTTAATCACAGCGGAATTAGAACAAGAATTAGACAAACATAGCAAGAACACAATAAATATTCAATGGAACAGTACACGGTTATATAGAAATAGGGTTTTCTGCAAAAGGGATAAAAACATTCATGCACACATGCTTCGGTATGGCGGCTGCTAGGTTTTTCTAAGCTGCACTGATTACAATTAGGTCAGCATTCCTTATATAAAGGAATGTGACGTCTGCTGATGTCACTTGATAGTGACGTCTAACAGAATTATTACAAACTACTGAAAGTAAGCAAACTACTGAGAATGTTCACAACAACTGAGAACATCTCAGAGTATGCTAAGTACAAGAAGAAACATAAAACTACTAAAACTACAAGTACTGAAAAGAAAATACAACTACTGAAAGGAAACCATCACAACTACTGAAGAGGTCTTCTTCAGCTGTTGTGACAACATCTGAAACTTGGTCTTTAGTCTTTTGTCTCCAGCTTTTGTCTTCAGACTTTGTCTTCAGTTCTTTATCTTCAGACTTTGTCTTCAACTCTTTAGCTTCAGACTTTGTCTTCAGCTCTTCAGACTTTGTCTTCAGCTCTTTCACTTCAGACTTTGTCTTCAGACCTTGTTATCAGCTGATGTCTTCAGCTGTTGTAGACTACTTCAGTTGTTGTAATGTCCGTGGGACTTAAAGGTTTTTCTGATCAGGCTCATTGGTTCTTTTGGTCCAACAGGAATCCACATCCACCCGAAGCGGGTTCTAACTCCGTGGGTATTTTCTCCCAACTCCGTGACTAGACCTCTCATCCTTTTAGGGTTATGGCGATATTCCTTCAATGCCTCATCCTGAAATTCTTTGACCTGTGTCATCACGTCAGAGGTCATCACCAATTGATAAGCCTTAACCCGGATTGGCTCGGGTCTCTCTTTTTGGCTGAGGGCATCAGCCACTACATTGGCTTTACCCGGATGGTAGTGGATTTCACAATCATAATCCTTAATCAGCTCTAACCACCTCCTCTGCCTCATGTTGAGATCTTTCTGCTCAAAGAAATACTTTAGGCTCTTGTGGTCCGTGAAGATTGTGCATTTCACCCCGTACAGGTAATGCCGCCAAATCTTTAATGCAAAGACCACAGCCGTGAGCTCCAAATCATGCGTGGGATAATTGACCTCGTGGGTTTTCAGCTGTCGGGGCGCGTAGGCTATTACTCTCCCACGTTGTATTAACACACAACCCAGTCCCAAATAGGAGGCATCCGAATACACTACTAAGTCTTCACTCCCTTCGGGTAATGTCAAAATAGGAGCTTGAGTTAATCTTGCCTTTAACTACTCAAAAGCATCCTCCTGTTCTCGTCCCCACACAAACTTCACCTCCTTGCGAGTCAATTTAGTCAAAGGTGAGGCTATCTTGGAAAAGTCTTGAATGAACCTCCTGTAGTAGCCCGCCAATCACAAGAAACTTCGAATCTAGGATGGCGTCTTTGGAGACTTCCATTGCATCACCGCCTCAACCTTCGTCGGGTCCACCATAATTCCTTTAGAATTCCTCACGTGACCCAAAAATTGAACCTCACGTAACCAAAAAGCACACTTAGAGAATTTCGCATATAGCTTCTCCCTTCTAAGTGTCTCCAACACTTTGCGTATGTGGCCGGCATGTTCTTCTTTGCTCTTTGAATAAATTAGGATATCATCAATAAACACAATTACTGATTTATCTAACATCAGCCGACACACTCGATTCATCAAATCCATAAAGGCAGCTGGCGTGTTAGTCAGACCGAAAGACATAACGAGGAACTCGTAGTGTCCATAACGCATGCGAAAAGCTGTCTTAGAAGTGTCTTGCTCCTTAACCTTCAACTGATGGTAACCAGATTGGAGATCTATTCGTGAGAACCAACTGGCACCTTGGAGCTGGTCAAACAAGTCATCTATTCTTGGTAAGGGATATTGATTCTTCACTGTTAACTTGTTTAGCTCCCGGTAGTGTATGCACATCCTCATACTACCGTCTTTCTTCTTAAGAAACAAGACCGGAGCACCCCAAGGAGAGATACTCGGTCGAATGAAACCCTTGTCCAATAACTCCTGTAGTTGGACCATCAGCTCCTTCATCTCGATTGGAGCTAATCGATACGGTGCTTGGCAACGGGTTGAGCACCGGGTATCAAATCAATCTGAAACTCAATCTCACGGTCCGGTGGCACGCCTGGTAAATCTTCTGGGAACACGTCTGGAAAATCACACACAACTGGTACGTTGAAAAATTGTGGTACTAAAGCATCCACATCATTCACATAAGCCAGGTAGGCACTACATCCACGTTTCATGCACTTCTAAGCCACCACCATCGAAATCACCTTCGGAACTGTAGTAACTCGGTCACCGTAAACCGTTACCAAACTTCCATCGGGCGCTGTTAGTCGAATCATCTTTTTACGACACACGATGTTTGCCTCATAGGCTGCCAACCAATCCATCCCTAGAACTACTTCAAATCCACCTAGGGGCATCACAAATAGTTTAGCAGAGAACCTATGGCCTTCTAACTCTATGCCGCAATCCTCAATCATATCAGAAATTCTGGTAGACTTACCAATAGCAGTTTCTACATCAAATGGCTCATCAATTCTTCTACTACTAACAGGCAGCTTAGCACAGAAAGCAGCAGAAATGAAACTCCTACTAGCACCAGAATCAAACAATACAGAGGCACAAGTTTGGTTTACTAGAAACATACCCGACACGACATCGGGATCCACCCTGGCCTCCTCTCGGGTCATTGTAAATGCTCTAGCGCTTGCCCTCTTCCCTTCACTCTCTGCCCTCTTCATTGTCCCGGAACTCTCTGCCTTTTGTTTATTGCAATCCCTGCTCATGTGTCCCTCTTCCCCACAGATATGACACCTCAACACTCTACAATCCTTAGCAATATGACCAGGCTTCCCGCATTTGAAGCAAACATTCAGTCCCAACCGGTATTCCCTGCTATGCTCCCTTCCACACTTACCACACCTCTTCGCTCCAAAGTTTGATAACCCCACTCTTCAGTAATCCATTTTCATCCTCTTGTTGTTTGGGGTGAAACCACCACGCCCAAACCTCTTCCCACTCCAGTTCTTGTCACCACCACCTGTCTTCTTCACCTCAACCACCGACACCTCTCTCTCATCGTAAAGCCTCCCAGCCAGATCCACTGCCGACCTAAAAGTGCTTGGTCGGGCAACAATCAAGTGCCTATGGATATCAGCCGGCAATCCCTGCACATACCTCTTAATCTTCCTCGACACTGGCGTCACCTGGTCCTGCACCAGCCTCGCCATTTTGTTAAACATGGCAGTGTATTGCTGGTGGGTCATGGCTCCCGCCTCAAGCTGAACTCTCTCTCTACCTTGTCTAGTTCCCTATGAGGACAGAATTCCTCAACAACCAACTTCTTCAAATCTCCCCATCTCATCCTCCTGATGGCCCTGCTGCCCTCGGCTTGGACAATATTGTCCCAGCAACACAAACCCGAGTCAACGAATGAGTGAGTGGAAAATTTCGCTTTCTGGTCCTCCCTGCACTCACTAATTTCCAACACTGCCTCCATCTCTCTAACCCAGCGGTGGGCAGCTGCAGTGTTACCATTGCCGCCAAAAGTAGGGGGTTTACATCGTTGGAATGCCCCGTAGCTGCATCCCCTCACGGTTTCCCGCACCTGTACATCCTCTTCATCAATGGAGGCTCGCCTTTCAACATTCATCTCCTCCTCATCATCATGATCTCTCTCATTCTCCCTTCTCCCAGTAGCAGCCCTTCTTTCTTCCTCCTTTTCTTTCCTCTTATCCTCCCTTACGGCCCAGATCACCTCAGTCACGACAGACGGTAGGATAGTCTACATGACTTGGTGAACCTCCTCCACCACTGCCTCTTTCACTGAGGCCATTAGGTTAGCACTCTCATCTCCGCCTTCCGGGTGATGAATCCCAGGCTCACCAGGATCCGTCTCTGCAGTTCTCGTCTTGTTCTTTGTGGCCCATGGTCTACCAGCATGACCACCCCGTACTCCACCTCTAGAAGCTTTAGATGATCTACCTCCAACCATCCTCTAATCACTATAAGATTCAAACACCAACACGGTCATTCAAGGAAATAGCTCAGTTTATGTCAAGTATAGTAAATCCCTAATTACAGTGGCCAGTTGTGATTAGCTACTTACTTTACTCTTCATCCCCCAAGCATTTCCTATCCTGACTACATCAGTATTCAAATCTACTAAAAGCACATAAATCAAATAGCACACGCATATAGTACCGGTTAACATTAAGAAAAGAATTACCTGATGGCACATAGCTACTTGGGCTGGCATCCCTCTATTCATCCCATTCTGAGTTTAAGTTTAGGTTTTGAAAATATTTACCTATTTCTCTTAAACTTTGGCTCTGATACCAACTTGTAAGGCCCCGTTCCCGAAGGCCTCACAGTTGGTCAATCATAGCACAATATATATAAAACATTTCATAGTTCATAAACCAGTGCAGCAGAATTAATAACAAAAGCCATTCACTTCATTAATAAATACTATTTCTAAACAATACATCATTAATTGTTAATAGTTACAAAAAGATTATATTAATTGCATTACGAAACAACAATATCATTAAAGATGAATGGATGCCAATCTTGCCCTGCCGAGTAGCTTCCCCAGCATGCCACCCTCAGCAACAATTACCTGCCAACTAGAAATACATAAAAGTCAGCATCGCTGAGTGAGTTTTAGTTTTAAAACGTTTAAAATACCTTGTAGGATTTATATATGAAAATATCCTTTTCAATAAAATACTTCCTTTACTTTCACACGTGAGCATTCATCATACATACATCAAGGTATAGACTTAATTATCTTTCAATAACTCACGAATTAATTCATTATCTTTCACTATAATCTGGATCCTGTCTCATGCAATACCCGACTCATGTTCGAAGACCGACAGTATCGGGGTACGCGACAAGGACCCCGTCTCTTTTTGCAACACCCCCGACTCATGTCCGAAGACCGTCATCGGACCGGGGTGAGCATCATGACATATTTTAGGTCAATCTCATGGATTAAACCCCTTACCAGTCTGTTGTGACACACAGTCACTCACCTCAACCTTGGCATACAAGTCTGTTGTGACAACACAGTCACTCACCTCAAGCTTGGCTTACGAGTCTGTTGTGATGACACAGTCACTCACCTCAACTTTGCTTGCAAGACTTTCATTTATTCATTACTTCCACTTTTCATTATCGTTATCTTCCACTTCATTACATAATACTTTACGCATATGAATATAAACACACCACGTAAAGTCACATTATACATAGTATAAGGCATCAACAACAGCCCACAACATGCAACACCACAACGGACATGAACCAGCAAGCATTCCAGAACTTACCCGTTACATTCTACTTCCCAAGATTCAGAAAAATCCTAAGTCCTTAGACAAATGCGGATGAACAACTAATGCGGATGCACAACTAATGCGGATGAACAACTAATGCGGATGAAAGTCTTCAGATTATTCCAAGTGTCCAACTAAATGCTGGTAGAACAAATGCGAATTACTGAAACAAATACGCATGAACACTGTAGCAAATGCTCATGAACAAAAGAAATGCGGAAGAACACTTGGGTGCATAAGCAACTACAAATGCAGATGAACAAACAAATGCGCATGAGCAAGTACTTAAATGCGGACGAACTAACCAACCTGCAAATGCACTTATGCAATTATTCAGTACCCAATCCTCGATCAAACCCATCCTTATCATGGATCTAACATGCTTAACATCTAGAGCAGGAATAAAACCACGAAAACACCAACAATTCCTAACAAAACATGCTTATCCATCTGTTCGAAGCTTATACTCATCATCACAAGCATCAACAGCACATAAACCACCATAAAGCACCAACACAAACACTCATATACATACTGTAAAGCAAAAAACAGCTGTAAAGCCTTTTAACCATGCATTTACAGCCCCAAAGAAGTTTAAAATACATAAAAGCCGGGGTCTAGAACTCACCTAGTGCAATAAACAAGCAAAACTCCTCCAAACTAGTGTGCACAAGAGTTCAAACACCTAAAACAAGCAAAAACAAACAACCGAACACATAAAACACATATACATCGGTTTCATGGTCAAAACCCAACATAAACCGAGCCAATTATGCATAGAAATACATACCAAGATCAAAACAGCTTCTTTCTCTATCTAGAACCGAGAGAACTTCAGTTTCTTCTTCTTCTTCTGATTCGGTTGAACACAGTAGCAGCAGGAGTGATATGGGCGGCCATGCCCATATAAAGTGAACTTTTGACTTTTGTGAACTTTTACACAAAACACCCCTCATCTTTGGCTTTTTTTGCTTTCTTCTAGATACCTTCGTTTCTTTTATTTTGATAAGATTTCGGGTGTTACACTGTCAGTTTGCATGATATCAAAGTAGTACGAAGAAATCTCACATGAAAGCTGTTAAGCGGATTTTCAAATACCTCAAGGGTCAACCAACACTCAGCCTTTGGTATCCTAAGACATCCGATTTCAATGTATATGCTTATATTGAGAGTGATTATGTAGGATGTAACTTTGACTGGAAATCAACAACTTGTGGTTGTCAATTTTTTGGAAATAGGTTGATCCCTTGGCAATGCAAGAAGCAGCAGATGGTATCCACATCCACTGCAGAGGCTAAATATGTGGCTGCATCAAGTTGTTGTTCTCAGATTGTTTGGATTCAGCAACAACTTCTTGATTATGGTCTTAATATCTATAACACCAAGATTTGATGTGACAACACTGCAGTGTTAAACATAGTAAAGAATCCAGTCCAACATTCAAAGGAAAACACATTGATATCCAAATGCACTTTATCCGTGATTGCTTTCATCAAAAGCTTATCCATCTGGACTCAATATCATTAGATGACAACATTTCTGATTTGTTTACTAAGGCATTTGATCATTCAAGATGCGACTTTTTAGTCCAATATCTGGGAATGATTAACTTTGGTTCATGCTTATCTATAAACCCTTTGAAAATATTTTTTTCTATTCATTTTAGTTAAAATTGTTATTTTCTATGCCGATAATCATAATTTTAGGGGGAGAAAATATGAAAATGTCTCGAAAAAGATTTTGTTCTTAGGGAGAGTAAAACTTATTTTAAAGAAAATTTACAAAACGATTTTGTTTTCCACATTGAAAAAATTAAAATTTTCAAGGAGTTATAGGAAATGACAGTACATTTCTTGATTATGATACATTATATAAGGCTTAAAAGACACTGACTTGGATTATGTTTGATATGTTGATAGGCTTGACTTTCAAGACTAAAAAGCACTATGATATGTGATACACTGAAAGTAAATTCTTAAGGACTGAAGTGGGTTACTCATCAAGGTTTTGTGGTAACACGGATTCTATGCTAAAACAGATTGAGAGTTATAGTATTATCATACTCAAGTCATTTACTGTCTGATTCAGTGTCTTTCAGAAGAAATATGTATATATAAATATCAAAAGATGAAAAAGATATGAAAAGAAAAGACAAAAGGGAAAATACACATAAACAAAAAAAGCAAAAGAATGCCAAAAGTCCATATATGAATAAAAGATGTCAATGAGCACAATAATAACAGATATGTCATAGACATACATACTATACGATAAATATTTTCCTATTTGGGAATATGTTTTGACACGGGAGGAAAAATCAAAAGATGGGGCACGTAAGTCCGACTTGGCATGTAAGTCCTAAATGTCTTGCGAGGGCAAAACATAAGTCTTGACAGGCAGTTAATAAGTTCTAAAACTTATTAATATTCAATAAGTCCTAAAACTTGTTAATATTCTGTGTTCAGAAACATTTCTCAGGCTAGCTATGCTCTAAATAGATATTATAATAGAGAAAAATAATTCTGAAAGAGCTGATCAGAGGTATAAGGTTTAAGTCAAATTAGGATGACTTTAAATCTCAAAAGTGTCTTGAAGTTGGATAAGGGTTCTACAAGATTTTTGATTGTGGGATCCACTGACTTCATACAAATTACTATAAACATGATAAAGATAACAGAATATGTGTCCATGTAAAAATTGAAGTCTAAGTTTAAAGTGAACACAACATATTGACAATCAACGTAACTAGTCTTATTTTAAATAAAGCTAGATGATGTTAATGATCGATTTCACATAAATATGATCCTATACTTGAAAAGTTACAAACATATTTAAGTTATAAGTATAATGTGTATATCAATTTATTTTTTTTGTTAAAATTCATGTTGTTACACTTGTTTTTGTTCTACAAAATTTTATGAAATTAAGGGTTTTTGGATAATTGTAACCACTTAGCTAAACATATTTTTACTCATAACAAATCAAATGGTTCAACAAAATAAATAAAATTGAAAAGTTGAAAATTTTAAAAAGTTCAAAAGAAATTGAACTTCTCGCGTGCGAGAAGTTCAACATGTGTAAGAAGTTCATGAGGTGCGACAGCTTTGTATGATGCGATTACTGACTTCTCGCGCGAGAAGTTAGAGGATTAAAAAAGAGCATCTTGTTCAACTAGTTGACTACTCAGACAACATTCCTCTGCATTCACTCTCTCAAAAATTTTCTAAGTTTTAGACTTGTTACCTTGATATAATAGTTCATTGTGGTCATCCAATTATTATATAGTAATTAATAAGGTACTATGATTTTTATAGATTGGTTTTGTGTATGTTTGATTCATGACAGAACATTAAAGGACCCATGAACATATTACAATGGTTAAAACACTCTGAAATTGTTTAATTTAAAACTTGAAAATTAGGACTTGTCGCATGCGATACGTATGGAGAATATGAACAAGCGCGAGAACTTTTAAATTTTCACAAAACTACTCGAATGAAGATTAGACTTGTTACGAGAAGTTGACTTTTAGTCAATTTCATTTTCATGTGATTACTCATGTTGTCACGTGAGAAGTAAAACTCAAAAAGGGAACTATTCGCATGCGATTAGTTGCTATGTGCGAAAAGTTTAAAAATGTCTAACTTTTCAAAATTTTCTAATTCTTGAATGTTTGACTATAACTTGTTTGTTTTAATATTCAGATGGCAAGACAAATGGTTTTCATTAAAAACCATGATGTCATTGCTTTTCTTGGAGAGATTCTGGATTACAAGGCATTGTTTAGATCACTTATTCATGGTCTTAAGACATCTCGGATTCACCATACCATTACAGCTAATCCAACCATCTATACTGATGTGATTGATCAGTTTAGGATTTCAGCTGCCAATGAGACAGATTCTCAAGGTGAACCATGCATATCTACTACAGTTAAAGGGAAGAGAGTTGTTATCATAACTGAAGTGATTAACAGTCAGCCAAATGCCCTAGTAAAGATTAATGGTGATGCGGAAAAAGATTGTCTGAAGAGGATGGGTTATGATCATCGATATCCTTCACTAGAGAATAAGTACTTACCTCCATTCTGGAAGTACTTATTTTATATGGTGGTGCATTGCCTACGTAATATAAAAGCTAGGATGGATAGTTTAAGTGAAGTATTCTGATTCTTGCTAGTATCTCTTGTTGACAATCTACCTTATAGCATATCCAAGGCTATCTTTTCAGAGATGCAAAAAAATGTGATAGCTTTCGTAGGGAAGAAGTTTATCATGTACCCCAGATTCATACAGATGATAGTGAATACTGCTCACCCTGAGCTAGCAATGTCTGATTCATCCACCTATGTAGTTATGGTAATAAAGAAAGACATATTCACATACTTGATGGGAGTAAGGGGTAATGCCTGGGATGGTCTCATTTTGCCAAGCTTGGTATATTTGTTGAGGGTTATCAGGAAGAAGCTCAATAATAAGAGAATATGGCCCCTCAAGCTGATATAGCTGGTCCATCCACTGGTACTGATCAAGAGGCTCTAGAAAGTTCTCAACCAGTCGGCATGTTAGTAGATGATGAGATTGATTCTTGGTTTAGTTCAGGAAATGAGACGGATAGTGACCAGATTGGGAATGTTCCCTGTGTGTTGCAAGAACATCCTAGAGTGCAAGAAACTCCAAACAAACGCATTGTTGAGGAAAGAGATATTGATTTTATTCCTGAGGATTCTCCATCTACTCAAAGGAGAGAGAAGAGGATGGCCAGAAAAAGTGCTAATAGTCCATGTGGGAGGCGTAAAGGACGAGGTGTTTTGCGTAAGCATCAGATCCCGATGACCACTGTGTTGACTAGTTCTGATATTACAGAATCAACAACTGTAACATCATCTGCTATGCCTAGTACTGATGATGTGTTGAGCACACCACCAAGGGATCAAGGCCCTAATGACATGTTTGGCATGGATGACTTCATAAATACTACTCCTGAGCCAAGGCAACAAGCCAAGACTTCTTCTAATTCACCCACACGGGTATCTCTTGAGCAGAGAGTTAGTACATTGGAGAAAGAGATGATGGAGAAGACTCAAACCATTGATGATCTATATAGGCAGATGTTTAAGATGGATGAGCAGATCAAGAATCTTGAGCATCAGCAACAGTTCTTATTCAACTGTGTTCAGATTCTAGAGCAGAATATTAGAGACCTCACTTCTCGTGTTCTATTTTTGTTTGCTCATCAACAAACCACAGAAGTTGGAGAGTCGAGCAGATATCACTTTGCCGATCCTAAAGCTGCTTAAGATCCTGCTGATGCTACAGAGCATGATGTTGATCCTGCTATTACTGAAAGGACAACAGAGATTGTTATAGTTGATCAAGAGCCTTCTACCACTGTTCCTACTACGGCTACTGAGGATCAACTTGTAGTTTTCACTGGCGAGGTGTTTGTGGAACCTGAGCATGATATACCATTTCCTGAGCCTGCTAATGATGATGATGACATAGATTTGGTGGATTGTGGGTTTAGTGATGAGGATGATGCTGATAATGATGATGATCAAGATGATGATGGTGATGATGATAAAAAGGATAAAAATGATGATAACAAGGATGATGATGATGATCAGGGTGGTAATATGGGCTCAGCTTCTAGTCCTTCTGGATCATCAAGTTCTATTAATGTCTCCGACCAAGTCTTGATGATACAGTAGACTATACTCCTTTAGATCCTGCTACTGAAGAATCATATGAGAATGAGTTTTATACTTTTCAGCAATAGATTCTTGCTGAGGAATCAGATGAAGATTTTGGTCCTTTTAATGATTTGGAGGAGACTATAGATTACATGGATATGTTTGGGAATAGTTGTAAGGACTTATTTTTAGATATTTTGATTGAAGAAGGAGAAATAGTTGGTGAATCTAATGCGAAAGAGACTAGTGACAAGACAGCAGATCTAACTAGTAAAAGTGTTATATGTCAGGTCAGAAATATTACTGTTGAAGCTCCTCCTCCGCCAGCTTATGTATACACACTGAGACATTCCAAACCTCTCACAAGGTATGGAAACTCTGAACCTATTCTTAGTTGGGCATACAATGCTGAGAAGAAGATGTATGTGGTAAAGAGAAAGGCTAAGCTATAAAGTACTATAAGGACGAACACGACTTTCATACACTCAGAGCTTCAAATTTATATGCTATGGGTCAAGTTTTGTTTATTAATCCGAGCAATTATGGATAAGAAACATGATATGGAGACATAGTAAGACCAACTTCAAGGACTTCAAAACTACCAAATCCAAAGTCATTGAAGATGAGACGCGGATAGACCCAAACACTAACAAGCCAATGAAGATAACAGTTTATAAGCATCCTAGATATGCTAGAAAGATCCCTATACATGCTCCTGTGCCAGTTAACAGCTTGTCAAAGCTCAAGTGGTGGAGTTATGAGAAGGAGACGGGACACGTGTTAATACACTGCGTTGACAAAGATTACCATATCATCGACCCTGTGGATCTTCTTAAGTTTGGAATAGATGATTTGATAAGATTGTAGACTTGTCCGATTATAGCTAATGAATGAGTTCATTTTATAGCAGCTCAGTTAGGTTGGTTGATCACGAAGGCCCTGGATAACAAGATGTATGCTTATGGGGGCATTTACATGGTGGCAGACGTGGACTTCTAATGCTTTGATTCATTGAGCCTAGGGGAAGATTGTAAGTATTGAATCTAAAGGCTTAGGAAATCAAAATCAAGATGATCAAGACAAGTCGTGTGAGAACCAGACGTACCGACTCCAAGAAGTTGTATCTCGCGCGAAAACTTTGTAGTTCGCGCGAGAACTATTTTGGTTTGGTATAAACAGTTAGGTTTTGATGTAATTTAGGTGATTTTGTCACTTTCCTGATTTCACTTGTAATTGTAAACATTCAAATGAGAGAGAAATATACATCAAAGTTATTTACATTCGTGCTCATCTAGTTCTCTTCCAATCTTATTTCCGTGATGACTATATTTCGCATTCATGTCATGAGATCGATCTGATTCATAAAGTGTTGATCATTACGTTACATTACATGGAACATTTCTTTTATACCAGAGGAAATACTCATCACTATTGGCTTTAGATAGAAAGCAAGAAACTTCTTCTAAAGAGGATGTTTCCTGCATATTCATCTTGTACATGTTCCCTTTCTTGGGGGCTCTTAGAAGGAAATGCTCTTGAGGAATGACCACCCCGGGATTGAGAACAATGCACTCATGCTTAGTAAAGAGCATGTTATGTCTTTGGTCAAAAAATTGAGATACACTCAAGAGATTGTACCCAAGCTCCTTAATAAAATTTACCTTCTCAATCCTGAGCTTACCATTTATGATCGTGCCCCTTCCAATCATGTAACCACCTGATTCTCCTCCAAAAGCAACTGGCCCTCCATCAGTTTTCGCAAAGTTCTGAAGCAAGGAGCCATTACCTGTCATGTGCCTAGAACAACCATTGTCAATGATCCATACATTTCCTTTGATCTTTAGATGTTCCTACACATAAAGAGATGGTTAGCTACATTTGGAAACCCAAGCCTCATTGGTCTTTGGCTTGTCAAAGTGAACTTAAGATAATACAACAATAATTGATCCTATGCAAGCTCTGAAGATCATTTGCTGTTGTTGATGAAGAACTTTTAGTCACATAGCCTTCCTTCATCTTCCACACCATCTTTAGAAGACTAGACTTGGCCTTCAATACTTTGGAAGTTTTGGAAATTGGACCTTCGGAAGCTTTTGCATCCACTGCAGTACACTTCAGTACTTTGGAAACATTCCTTTCTTTCGAGACCATATTTTCTTCCCAAGGTAAGTTTTCACTTATCTTCTTCTTCACTTTGGAGCTTTCTAAAGGAAGAGATTTTCCTTTCGAAGCTATTTTCTTCTTCTACTTCTCACAAGTTTTCTTCTTGGTCATGTGGATAGTACTTCTAGGATTATAGATGCAATCCTTAGTGAGATGAGTAGTACTATCATACATGATGAATTTAGTTGGCATGCTTTTGAGAGTCTTCTTCTAAATAGGAGGCTGAGCTTGATCACTTTCTACTTCCATCTTCATCTTCGCAGATGATGCAGCAAGCTTCTTAGGGTGAGGCTTGCTTTTGGAACTGGATGGTTCAGGCTGTGCAACAGTGGTGCATATTTGATCAGCCTTCTTCTCCTGACCAGGATGATTTGGACATGAACTAGGACTCCTGGTAATAGAGTCCATTATTGAGTCTTTAGTCTTTACCACTTCAAATCCAGCAGATATGAAAACTTGATTTTGCTTAGAGTTGAAGGTGGCCTTGATCACTTGGGATTTCTTTGACTTTCTCTTGGCTGCCCTTATCAAGTTCTTCCTTGTAGACTTGGTCATCCCTGGTTCTTTCCCCTCTCCTGGAGAACAGTGACCCTTCTTAGGACAACCCTTGTCACTCACTTCAGGTTCATCCTTCACTATCTCCTCTACATCTTCATCCTTCTCTTGGATAGGATCAATAGGAGGCAACTCATTTTAACAAGTTCCACACCTTGGAGATCTAACAGATAGGAGTGTGTGTGGAGAAGCTATCTTACTTGATCCTAGTAGCTACCTATTTTGGTAACAAACTTTTGCATGCAAGCATAAGGATATTATGTTCTTGAAGGTTTCTTCTTCAAGAACATATTTTTCTGCCTTGGCTTTGCTGATACAAGCTCAACCTGACATTCTGTTAACTTGGTTATGAGATCTTTAATTTGAGTTCTTAAGTTTGTATGCTCACACTTAAGAGTAGAAATGGTTTTCACCAAATCTTCAACTTTAAGTTTATAATCATTTTCTGTTCTTTTAAAACACCTTTTCAAATGTTTAAGGACTTAAGGTCAGATCTCACTTCCAAGTTATAGGACCTGTACTTATTCAGTTTAGCAATGCATTCAGGAGTACAAAGATGTTCTAATACCTTGGGTTCTTCATGATCAGCCATCAATGCTTGATTTGGAGAAGCTACTTCTACTTGAAAGCGCCAGTCAAAGCTTCCTTCTTCAACAACAACAACAACATGTTATTTTGGTTGGCTTGGTTTCTCAGTTCTAGGAGCTGCATCAGTGTAGTTTAGTCTGGATTGTGCTTGGCCACCGTTTGTCCTTGGTGCCTTGCACTTTCTAGGAAAGTGTCCTATTTGGTTATAGTTATAACACTTCACCTTGTTTTTATCCAGTCTGAACTTTCCACTGGCCACATTACTTGGAAACTTCCTTCCTGTTCTCTTGTAGAACTTCTTGGCTCCATAAGTAAGGAGAGCCATCTGTTAAACTATCTCCATGTACTCCAGATCATCTGGATGGATGCAGTCCAAGTTTTCAAGAGTGAAGAGAAAGTTTCCATAGCTTTCATCAGCTGATACAAAGGCTTGAGCAAAGCTTGTCTCTTGAAATAGGCTTCCTTTGATGTAGCTCTCCCTTGGTATCTCAGGGAAGGTGATAAAAGGACCATTTTGTGAGTTAACAGGGAAGCAAATGAGATGATGTTGTGGTTCCCTACTATCCCTTTCAAACACATGAAGGGGTGAGCTCTGCTGATTGTTGGAAAAGCTGTTTGATGGATTTTGCAGGTTCATCTCCATCAAGTAACCACTAAGAATACCATACAGCTCTGTAAGAGTAAGAGTGGAGAGGTTCTCAGTTCTCTTGATGGTCACACAGTAGTGAGTCCATTTTTTGGGAAGATAAAGCATAAACTTCTTCACTATGTCTCTATTCTCAAGCTTGACTGCAACATCCATTGGAGTATTCACAATCTCAACATACCTGAATTATTGATGAGTCATGGTTTCACCTATCTTGTAGGTGAATTTCTCAAACTACTGCTTCATAATTTCTTTCTTGTTTTCCTTGGCTTCCTCAGACCCCTTATACAAGAGCTTTAGTGCATCCCAAAGCTGCTTAGTAGTTTGCACTTCTTGAAGCCTCTGTATATGGAGTTTGGAAGAGCAGTTTGAAGAGAGGTCATGGCTTTCTGATCTACATCTATTTTCTTCTAGTCTTTTTCAAAATAGTCATCCATTTCCTTTGGAATCATCCCACCTCCAACAGTGGCTGAAGAGGTGCTAGGGATGTGGTCCTTCAACAATAGATCTCCATATCCTGCTGTCTTGATACTTGATGAACCCTTCCATACGTTGGCACCAAGTATGAACGTCATTAGGAGTGATCGGTGTAGACTTTGTCAAGGTACCGATTTCCATATCAGCCTTAAAGATAGCTGCCATTTGAGTTGATAATTTTTTTGTGAAACTAAAGAGATCTAAGATAGTAAGATCTTACAATCAAGTGCCTGGAAAGCTTTGATACCAATTGCAAGATCGTTGAAGGGTGGTCAATGCAATAGTTTCACAAGATGGAGAGAGTTTAAAACACTTAACAGATGAAATAGGGAACCGGTCTTTATGATGAAGCAAAGAACACAAGTAAATAACAATAACAAGAACAAGATAGTATATGGTTTTTAAGAATGTTGTATATTGCTCTCAAGTTCTTACAACTGGTTCAAAGCTTAATTCTAAATACAAGTACTTGAGATATTTTATACTACATCTTACAGCCAGCCATACTTTGAAGGCTAGCTGGAAACACTAATCTAGACAACAAGATCAATGTGGAGTCAAAAAGGCAGATTGCCGTTTTGAATAATGACTATGACATACCATAGCTCACATCCTTATCTATTACAAAAAGGATAAAAGTACATAGTTGGAAAGTTACAAACTCAACACCATAATCTACAGTTGATAAAAGCATGGACTTTTCACCAACTCATGCTAGTTAGTGAGTCATCAGAGACAAAAGTATGTTAGAGAAGACATGCCTTCTTAGTCTTCGAAAGAAATCAGTCTTTGGCTTTGGAAGACTTTGTCTTTGAAGCTTTGGAAGACTTCATCTTTGGCTTCGGAAGAATTGGTCTCTTAGCTTCGAAAGATTTGATACTTAGCATAATTCACTGAGTTATGTTAAATTTTCTGAAGTACTTTTCTAGTACTTCATATGTGCATGTTGAGAGCTCTTTAGTTGTTCTTTGGTTGCATCTACCTGTAAGTGTATTCCTTACAATGATAAATACTTTATTTTAGATCTTCAACACTACTCTTAACCAAGCTTGAATCTAGATAATATTCAATGAGTCTTTAACTCTTATCACACATCTACTAATCCAAGTAGTTATCGTAGTTAACTAACAATTAATTTTAATTTAAAAATGACTTAACAAAGATTTTTTTCTTGTATATGAGGGTACCTAAATAACAAAAACTAATCACAATTGCGAAAAGTACTTAATACATTTTTTTAAAATGCATTAGTATATATATGAAAAGTGAACTTCTATAATCATGAAGATATAATCTACTCTACCAACAAAGTATATATACAATACAAATATATACGTAAGGGAAGGTTACTATACAAAATGTATTTTTTGTGCGTAGTATACGAAGTTTGGGATGGAATTATCACGCAAGAACAAGTAATAATTACGTAAATGGATTACACTTGCTGATATTATCACGCAAGAATACATTCCTATGAAAAATACATTCTTGCGTGATAATTCTACATTTGTGTGATAATTCCCCCTGTGTGATTAATTTTAACACTTGCGTTACAATTTCTTGGATGAAAATCAAGAAAGTGCATTGTTGAAGGTACAGACATGGGATAGTTTTTTTTGTAGGAATGTATTCTTGCGTAATAATATCAGACATGGGATGAAAATCAAGAAAGTGCAATATAACGCAAGTGTTAAAAATTAATCACACATGGGGAATTATCACACAAATGTAGAATTATCACGCAAGAATGTATTTTTTGTGGGAATGTATTCTTGCGTGATAATATCAGCAAGTGTAATCCTTTTGCGCAATTATTACTTGTTCTTTTGTGATAATTCCACCCCAAACTTCGTATACTACGCACGAAAAATACATTTGCCCGATTACACAAAATTAGCAGTTTAGAAATTTATTATTTTCTTGATGGCTATTCTGGGTATAATGAAATAGCCACCCATCCTGATGACCAAAAAAAGACCACCCACATGCCCCTATTGTACCTTCACCTTTCGGCAAATGCCATTTAGGTTGTGTAATGCCCCGATCACTTTTCAAAGATGGATGATGAGTATTTTTCTGATATGGTTGGAAATTCCCTTGAGATTTTCATGGATGACTTTTTAGTTTTTGGTTCATCTTTTAAGTTGTCTTTAGACAAATTATCTAAAGTTTTAAAAATATGTGTTGAAACCGATTTAGTTTTAAGTTAGGAAAAGAGTCGTTTCATTGTGCAAGAACGAATTGTTTTAGGTAATGTAGTGTCTAGTTGGGGAATTAAGCTTGATAAAGCTAAAATTCGGGTCATCTCCATATTACCTTCCCCGACTAATTTCAAAAGCGTGCACTCTTTTCTAGGGCATGCTGGGTTTTATCGAAGGTTTATAAAAGCTTTTAGTGTCATTTCGAAGTCTTTGTGTAATTTGCTTTTAAAAGATATGCCATTTGAGTTTAATGAAGATTGTACAAAAGATTTTAAATTGATAAAAGACCGATTAATATAAGCTCTAATTTTTCAATCACCCGATTAGAAGTTTCCATTTGAAATAATGAGTGATGCGAGTGATTATGCAGTCGGTACAGTTTTGGGTCAAAGGATAGACAATAAACCGGTTGTCATTTATTATGTAGCACAACCTAAAAGGAGTTGCTTCTGGTTTTTTATGCCTTAAACAAATTTAGGTCTTGTATTTGGGGAAACAAAGTGTAAGAGTTTATCTTAAAGGCTGATGCTAACCAAAGATCTCTCAACATGCATCGAAGTACAAGGAAGTTACTTCAGAAGATATGACCATGCATAAAGAAAAAATAATTAAGTGTCAAATCTTTCGAATCCAAAGACAGAAATCTTCCAAAGCCAAAAGTGAAGTCTTCCGAAGCCTGAAGACAAAGTCTTTCGAAGCTTGAAGACTGCACTCTTTCGAAGACTTAGAAGCCTTGTGTCTACTGACACAATTTTGACAAAAGCAGGCCATCTTTCCTGTAACACCCGGATAATTTTAGCAAAAGAAAAGAAAAAGAAAGAAAGGTGAAATATTCCAACTCAAGGGGTTAAAGTTATGGAAGTGGCAAACTTGCCCATTATGGGACTTAAACGAAGCATGGCAGCCCACACCTCGTCCTTTTACAGATCTTATTTTTGGCTGCAGAAGAAAGAAGAAGGTTCAATCGGCTTTTAGAGAGAGAGAGAGGAGGAGGAAGATCGGCTTGGGTGAGGTTTTCTTGTCCTTTCTGCTCGGATTTCAGTTGTATTCGAGCTGCTGGACCGATTCTTAAGTGTTTCTATGTGTTGGTTGTGTGTTTTCTTGTGCTTAGGTTTTTGAACTCAGGTTGCTCTCGGGTTTAGAGGAGTTTTACTCGAAAGCAGTTAGAGGTGAGTTCTAGATCCCCTCTTTTACATGTTTTCTTTTTGTTTAGGGGCTGATATGGATAATAACTGCTGTTTTTCCTAAACCAAACTATGAGTTTTACATGGTATACAATTGTTTTTGAAGTATGTTTGTTTTAAGTGATTTCTATGATGTTGTGAAGATGTTTAGTATGTTTTAAGCTTATAACATGTTAAATATATGCTAACTACATGTTAGACTGATGATTGGGAACTGGTAATGGCATAAGATGCATTGCAGGTCAGTTTTGTTCATCCGCATTTGCATGTATTCATCCGTATTTGATAAGTGTTCATCCGCACTTGTTAAGTGTTCATCAGCACTTGCTACAGTGTTCATTTGCACTTGCTACAGTGTTCATCCGCATTTAACAGTTTAAGTCTTTTGTTCCTCCGCACTTGCTACAGTGTTCATCCGCATTTAACATTTTAAGCCTTTTGTTCATCCGCATTTGCTACAGTGTTCATCCATATTTAACAGTTTAAGTCTTTTGTTCATCCGCACTTGCTATAGTGTTCATCTGCATATAGCAGTTAAGTCTTTTAGTCATCCGCATATGCTACAGTGTTCATCCGCATTAAGTTTGTTCATCCGTATTAAGTTTGTTCATCCGCATTTGTTCTACCCGCATTTCTTTGGACACTTAGAATATTTTCTGAAGACTTCCATCCGCATTTGTTCATCTGTATTTCCTACAGTTCCATCCGCGTTTACTTTTGTTCATCCGCATTTGCTACAGTTCCATCCGCAGTTACTTTTGTTCATCCGCATTTGTTCTTACTCATCCGCATTTCTTTGATGACTTAGAATTATTTTGAAATTTTAGGAATATAATTTAAGTGTTAAGCACTTATGTAAAAGGAAAGCTTATGCTTGTTCAATGTTTTTAATGTTTGATTCTTTCTTATATGCTGCTGTTATGAATGTTAATTATTATATTTCATGATATGTGATTATAAGGTAATGGATATCTTAAAAGTATTATTCATAACCAAGTAGGCATAAAGGAATAAAAGAAGGACAGTGAAACTTAATGAATGTTACCCCCGGGCCCTGATAAAAGGTGAAAAGCCTTGCAAGCTTTTCCAAATTTTGGTTCACGACCCCAGTTGATGTTGGCTCAACTGATGTGTGGTTGTTCAGCCCAAGTAAGGTACATCTGGGGTCTAATCCTTATGATTGACCAATGGATAAATGGGATCCAAGTTCATGAGCAGGCTTGGTGCCTTGCAGTGTGGATCAACTACCATGGGTTAACTACCATGATAAACGTTTGCTGGTAGGGGTTAGGCATCTGTTGCCAACCAACAATGTAGGCTCTTGCTTTATGCAATCCTAGTTAATGAAAGCGAAAGATAATGAAAGAAAGAATGATAAAGAATCTCTTAATGATGGATTATGTATGTTGATGAATGATCACCATGTGAAGTTTAAAAAAGTATATTTTCTATATTATTAAACTAGAACTCACTCAACAATGCTGACTTTTTATATGCATATCAGTTGGAAGGTAATGTGGTTGCTGAGGGTGGCACGGAGTTGAAGCTACTTGGCATATAAAGACTGACATCCATGGCACGCTGAAAAGTTATTTTTGTTTTTTTGTAACTAGCAACAACAATGTATTTCTTGCCAAAAGTAATGTTTAATGAATGCTATGGTTTTTATTTAATTATTCCGCTGCAAAGTTTTCTTGTTTTGATGAATCTGAATATGTTTTAATATGAAAAGTGCTATGAATGACCAACTGTGGGGTTCCCGGGAGCGAGTCCTTACAAGTTGGTATTAGAGCCAAAGTTTAAGAGAATTGGGTAAATTATTTTCGAAACCTAAACTTAAACTGAGAATGGGACCGAATGGAAGGATGCCAGCCCAAGTAGCTACGTGCCACCAGGTAATTTTTTTTTTCATAAAGTTAACCGGTATTACGTTCGCTTGCTATTTGCTTTATATGCTTAGTAGATTTGGATGCTGATGGAGTCTGGATAGGGAATGCTTAGGGGATGAAGAGTAAAGTAAGTGGATAATTACAACTGGACACTATAGATAGGTACTTACTATACTTGACATAATCTGAGCCATTACCTTGAATGACCGTGTTGGTATTTGAATCTTATAGTGTTTAGTGCATGGCTTGTGAAGATCGTGGTGCTGAGCGGCGTGTCACGAGAAGCATGACTAGGACTGCTGAAACAGCTCCTAAAGAGCCTGCGCTTCATCACCACGAATGTGGGGATAAGAATGTTAATTTGACGGCCATAGTGAAGGGGGTTGTGGCTGAAGGAGTTCACCAAGTCATGTGCATGATTTTGCCATCTGTAGTGACTGGGGTCATTAGGGCTGTAAGGGAAGACGAGAGGAGAAGGGAGAACTGTAGTAGAAAACGTGCTGGTGGTGGCGGCTTCCGTTCCAAGGGCAAAAGGGCGAAGGTAGAGGGACGCAGGGTGGCTGCAACCGAGATAGGAGTGAAGGCGTGCGAGAAGTGCGGGAAGGGGCATGTAGGAGAATATAGGTGGGGATTGAACGCCTGCTTTCGGTGTGGGAAAGAGGGCCACATTGCAAGGAGTTGTCGTGTGGTGAAATGTTATAACTGTGGTGAGAAGGGGCATATGAGCAAGGACTGCAAGAAGTCGAGGGCTGAGAGCTCCGGGGCGAAGAAGGGGACTGAGAAGGCGGGTGGAGGGCGAAGGCCAGAGCATTCGCTATAACTTGGGTGGAGGCTAGGGTGGACCCCGACACGGTGTCAGGTATCGTTCTAGTAAACCAAATTTGTGTCTTTGTGCTTTTCGATTCTGGTGCTAGTAAGAGTTTTATTTCTACTGCCTTCTGTGATAAGTTACCTGTTAGAAGTAGAAGTATTTATGAGCCCTTCGATGTAGAAACTGCCATTGGTAAGTCTACCAGGACTGATGATCTGATAGATGATTATGACATAGAGTTGGAAGGCCATAGGTCCTCTGCAAATTATTCGTGATACCCCTAGGCGGATTTGATGTGGTTCTAGGAATGGGTTGGCCAGCAGCTTATGAGGTAAATAGTGTGTGTTGCAAAAAGATGATTCAATTGACCGCGCTTGATGGGATTTCGGTGACGATTTACGGTGATAGGGTCAGTACAGTTCCAAAGGTAATTTCAATGGTGGTGGCCGAGAAGTCCATGAGACCTGGATGTAATGCCTACCTGGCTTATGTGAAAGATGTGGATGCGTCAGTACCATGATTGTCCGACATATCGGACGTGTGCGACTTCCCAGACGTATTCCCAAAGGATCTACCAGGTATGCCACCAGACCTCGAGATCAAGTTCCAGATCGATTTGATATCGGGTGCCCAACCTGTTGCAAAGGTGCCGAGACAAAGGAATTGATGACTCAGCTACAAGAGTTGTTAGATAAGGGGTTCATCCGACTGAGTATATCCCCCTAGGGTGCTCCGGTCTTGTTTGTAAAGAAGAAGGATGGTAGCATGGGGATGTGTATCGACTACCATGAGCTAGATAAGTTGACTGTGAAGAATCGGTATCCGTTACCGAGGATTGATGACTTGTTTGATCAGCTTCAAGGTGCCAGTTGGTTCTCGAGGATAGATCTCCGATTTGGTTACCACCAACTGAAGGTGAGGGAGCAGGATATTCCCAAAACAACATTTTGTACGTGTTACGGACACTACGAGTTTCTCGCTATGTCTTTTGGTTTAACCAACATGCCAGCTGCTTTTATGGACCTGATGAATCGGGCGTGTCAGCCTATGCTAGATAAATTAGTGATTGTGTTTATCGATGACGTCCTGATTTATTGAAGAGCGAAGAAGAGCATGTCGGACATATTCGGGTGGTGCTGGGGACGCTTAGAAGGGAGAAGCGGTACGCCAAGTTCTCCAAGTGTGCGTTCTGCTTACGCAAAGTTCAGTTTCCGGGTCATTCGGTTAATCCTGAAGGGAGCATGGAGGACCTGGCGAAGGTTGAGACGGTGATGCAATGGAAGTCTCCAGAGATGCCATCTGAGATTCGTGGAGTCTTGGGTTTGGCGGGCTACTTTAGAAGGTTCATCCAAGACTTCTCCAAGGTAGCTCCACCATTGACTAAGACGACCCGTAAGGATGAGAAGATTTTATGGGTGAGAGTTGACCGCTTGACAAAGAGTGTTCACTTTCTACCGATCCACGAGAAGTATTCATCTGAGAGGTTGGCGGATTTGTTCATCAAAGAGATTGTGACTCGTTATCATGTATCGATGTCTATAGTGTCTGACCTGACACCCGGTTTACATCTAAGTTTTTTAAGAGGTTCTATGAATGCGAGGGGGACGAAGCTACATATCAGTACGGCTTACCATCCTCAGACAGATGGTCAGTCGGAGAGGACAATTCAGACGCTCGAGGATATGCTACGAGCATGCATCATTGACTTCGGAGGAAGTTGGGATGAACACTTATAGTGAGCCGAGTTCTCATATAACAACGGATGTCCTGCCAGCATTGGTGTACCCCCTTATAAGATGTTATACGGTAGGAAGTGTAGAACGCCCGTATGTTGGGGTGACTTCGAGCAAAAGGAGTTGGAGAGCATTGAGGTGATCGAGGGTACGACCGAAAGGTTGAAGAAGATCAAGTCCTTTATGGAAGCAACAAAGGATAGACATAAATCGTATGTTGGCAAAAGACATAGACTGATCGAATTCAAACTGGGCGATAGAGTTATGTGGAAGGTTTCTCCTTGGGAAGGGATCATCCGATTCAGGAAGCGAGCAAAGCTAAGCCCGAAGTACATAGGGCCTATCCAAATCATTGCTAGAGTTGGAGGGGTGGCTTACAAGTTAGAGCTACCCGACGAGTTAAGTGGAATCCATCCGACGTTCCATGTATCCCAATTGAGAAAGTTCTTAGCCGAAGAGGATATGATTGTGCCACTCGAAAACATCAAGGTGGAGGAACGGCTCAATCATGTGGAGTAGCCAGTGGCTGTCATCGACAGAAAAGAGAAGAGGCTGTGGAATAAAGTGGTTCCACTGGTGCGAATACAGTGGAGGCACAAGAAAGGATCCAGGTCTATGTGGGAAACTAAGGAAGAGATGAGACAACGCTACCCGTATCTGTTCGAGGAGTGACAGGTTTCGGGGAAGAAACCCATTTAAGGGGGGTGGACTTGTAACACCCGAAAAATTTCAGCAAAAGAAAAGAAAAAGAAGGAAAGGTGAAATATTCCAAGTCAAGGGGTTAAAGTTGTGCAAGTGGCAAACTTTCCCATTATGGGACTTAAAAGAAACATGGCAACCCATACCTCTTCCTTTTACAGATCTTATTTTCGGCTGCAGAAGAAAAAAGAAGCTGCAATCGGTATCTAGAGAGAGAGGAGGAAGATCGGCTTGTAGGTGAGGTTTTCTTGTGTTTTCTACTTGGATTTTAGCTGTGTTCGAGCTGCTGGACTGATTCTTAAGTGTTTCTATGTGTTGGTTGTGTGTTTTCGTGTGCTTAGGTGTTTGAACTCAGGTTGCTCTCAGGTTTGGAGGAGTTTTACTCGAAAGCAGTTTGAGGTGAGTTCTAGATCCCTTCTTTTACATGTTTTCTTCTTGTTTTGGGGCTGATATGCATAATAACTGCTGTTTTTCCTAAACCAAACTATGAGTTTTACATGGTATACGACTGTTTTTGAAGTATGTTTGTTTTAAATGATTTCTATGATGTTGTGAAGATGTTAATTATGTTTTAAGCTTATAACATGTTAGATCTATGCTAAGTACATGTTAGAATGATGATTGGGAACTGGTAATGGCATAAGTTGCATTGCAGGTTAGTTTTGTTCATCCGCATTAGCATGTATTCATCCGCATTTGATAAGTGTTCATCGCACTTGTTAAGTGTTCATCCGCACTTGCTACAGTGTTCATTCGCACTTGCTACAGTGTTCATCCACATTTAACAGTTTAAGTCTTTTGTTCATCCTCACATGCTACAGTGCTCATCCGTATTTAATAGTTTAAGTCTTTTGTTCATCCGCATTTTGCTACAGCGTTCATCCGTATTTAACAGTTTAAGTCTTTTGTTCTTCCGCACTTGCTACAGTGTTCATCCGCATTTACTAGTTAAGTCTTTTGTTCATCTGCATTTGCTACAGTGTTCATACGCATTAAGTTTGTTCATCCGCATTTGTTCTACCCGCATTTCTTTGGACACTTAGAATATTTTCTGAAGACTTCCATCCGCATTTGTTCATCCGCATTTGCTACAGTTCCGTCCGCGTTTACTTTTATTCATCCGCATTTGCTACAGTTCCATCCGCAGTTAGTTTTGTTCATCCGCATTTGTTCTTATTCATCCGCATTTCTTTGGAGACTTTGAATTATTCTAAAATTTTGGGAATAGAATTTAAGTGTTAAGCACTTATGTAAAAGAAAAGATTATGCTTGTTCAATGTTTTTAATATTTGATTCTTTCTTATATCCTGCTGTTATGAATGTTAATTATTATATTTCATGATATGTGATTATAAGGTAATGGATATCTTAAAAATATTATTCATAATCAAGTGGACATAAAGGAATAAAAGAAGGACAGTGGAACTTAATGAATGTTACCCTCGGGCCCTGATAAAAGGTGAAAAGCCTTGCAAGCTTTTCCAAATTTTGGTTCACGACCCCGGTTGATGTTGGCTCAATTGATGTGTGGCTGTTCAGCCCAAGTAAGGTACACCTGGGGTCTAATCCTTATAATTGACCAATGGATAAATGTGATCCAAGTTCATGAGCAGGCTTGGTGCCTTGTAGTGTGGATCAACTGCCATGGGTTAGCTACCATGATTAACATTTGCTGACAGGGGTTTGGCATCTGTTGCCAACCAACAATGTAGGCTCTTGCTTTATGCAATCCTAGTTAATGAAAGCGAAAGATAATGAAAGAAACAATGATAAAGAATCTCTTAATGATGGATTATGTATGTTCATGAATGATCATCATGTGAAGTTTACAAAAGTATATTTTCTATATTATTAAACTAGAACTCACTCAGCAACGCTGACTGTTTATATGCATATCAGTTGGCGGGTAATGTGATTGCTGAGGGTGGCATGGAGTTGAAGCTACTTGGCAAATAAAGACTGGCATCCATGGCACGCTGAAAAGTTATTTTTGTTTTGAAATGCAACTAGATGTCCTTTTGTAACTAGCAACAACAATGTATTTCTTGCCAAAAGTAATGTTTAATGAATGCTATGGTTTTTATTTAATTATTCCGCTGTAAAGTTTTCTTGTTTTGATGAATCTGAATGTGTTTTAATATGAAAAGTGCTATGAATGACCAACTGTGGGGTTCCCGGGAACGGGGCCTTACATTTCCAGTCCCAGCTCTGAAGACTTACCAACTTATATAAATTGGTGATTACCTTTTTACTTTTGTCAACTGTACATTATGGTTTCTTTTCTGTAACTTCCTACTTTAGTACTTTTATCCTTATTATAATACAATAGGATGTGAGCTATGGCATGTCATAGTCACATATTAAAAGACAATCTGCATTTTGACTTTACATTGAACTTATCGTCTAGATTAGTATCCAGCTGACCTTCAAAGTATGACCGGCTGTAGGTTGTAGTATAAACTATCACATGTATCAGTCTTAGAACTAAGCTAAGTAACACTTGTAAACATTTGAGAGCAATATACATCAACCTTGAAAACCAATCTTTTTGTTTTTGAGTGTTCTTTACTTGTTAGTTCATTGTTTCATTGCCTGGTTTACTATTTGATCTAGTAAGTGTGCTTAGTTAATAATCTCCAACTGAGAAATTGTTGTTGAACCGTTACCGGTCCTACAATTGGTATCAGGGCTTCTCAGGCTCTTAATTGCAAGATCTCACCATCTTGAATCACTCTTCAGTTTCACATTCATTTACTTGCTCAAATGATAGCTCTTTATAAAGCTGATATGTAAACCAACACAATGACTAAGTCTCCAATGATCACTACTGATGACTTTGCTCAAATGGCAGCTCTTTCTAAAGGATCAGAACAAATCTTCTCCTCAAGACAAGACTCTCAGAAGAAAGCCCATGCAATGTATCATGTGTGGTGGTACAACTAATTATACTAAGGATTGCATTTACAATCCTAAGAGTACTATCCATATGAGCAAGAAAAAGATATCGGAGAAGAAAAAGAAAATAGCTTCGGAAGGAAAATCATTTTCCTTCGGAAGCATCAAGGTGACCCTCAAGAAGATAGGTGAAAAACTATCTTCAGAAACAAATTTGGTCTCGGAAGAAAGGAATGCTTCCGAAGCACTAAAGTCTGCTGCAGTGGATGCAAAAGCTTTTGAAGGTTTAGTCTCTAAAACTTCTAAAGTCATAAAAACTTTCAAAGTTTGAATGATTTTGAAAGAACAAAGAAATAGAAGTACTAAGGTAAAAAGTGCATGAAATACAAGAAAAAATGAATGATTTTAAAAGAATGAAGTCAAATCCCAACATCTTTACTTTGGTAGTTTTGTTTTATTTAATATGTAATTAACTAGAATAGTATGATTATCATTTAGGTTTTCATAATATTATTTGTTGTTTGTGAGTATTTGATTTAGGTTCAAACAGTGAATTTTAGGGTAAAAAACCTAGAAAAAAAAATTTTAAAAATAAATTTTAAAGTAGTAACCCAACGGTGATGAGTCTCCATAAGTAGAAATTAAATATATATTATGAATTTTTAAATATTACATATTTTTATAAATTTAAAAATTAATTACCTATAACTACGACGTGTCATTATTATAGGTATTATTTAAAAATTTAATTAAATAAATCATGATTAAATTTATATCAACAAGTTTGTGGTAAGACATGTCGTCGCCATCGGGATTTATGGCAGCGGAGGTTATGGTGACGACTGGTTTTTGACCTGTAGCGACAAGGCAGTGGATACTACACTTTTGACGACGACATGTCGTCGCCATACGCTATGGCGACGGCAAGGAAGAGCTACGGTGATGACTTTTGTCATCAACTTAGCCACTAATTCTTGTACTGCTTCTAGATGCCGAATATTCATAAAGTCGACTAAGCAAAAGCCAATGCCAAGTTTGCTACAAAACGATCAAACTAATGTATGATTCGGCTAGAAATGTGGCCAAATCAGCTAAAAGTGTACGACTTGGCTAAAACTATGTACCACTCGGCTAAATAGTGCACAACTAGGTTAAATATGTGTACGACTCGGTTAAAATATGTATGACTTGGATATAAATGTGTACAACTCGGCTAAAACTTTGTACCACTTGGCTAAATGGTGTACCACTAAAAATGTGCATTAATCAGCTCAAATTTATTAACCTCTCTGCCAAGTAGTGTGCGAATTGGCTAAAAATGTGTTTGGCTCGACTAAAAAAAAAGGGGAGCTGCATAATAACTCGACTACACTCGGCTGGAAGCCAACTAGATTGGCTATGGCTCAGCTTACTTCTAGTCTACTCAGCAGCAAGAAGTTGCTAAGGATTAGCACAATGTTCCACAAAAGCGACTACGAACTAGCCGAGACACGTGTCGAAATCCCGTTTAGTTATCTTGTCGTCCAAACCAACCATTCATCGGCTAGGGACTAACCCACTTTAGTCGAGATGGTTTAAGTTGCAAGTTCTATTGGTGGAAAATAAAATGAAATGGGCTACTTGTCAAAGATTTAGTGTCGCTTTTTTTTTATCGGTCAAATGTTATTTTTGACAATTTTCCCTTCATTATGTGTCATGTCTTCAGTTTTCGTTCAGCTGTTTCTTTTGAAGGCCTTGGGCAATAATTGAAACATGAAGCACATTTATTAGTAATAACATAGTAATACAAGTGGAAATTAAACAATAAATATGAACAAAGATTTATTAGTAATAACATGTGTATGCATGTAGTAAAACAATAAATATGGAATGAGCATGATCAACCATGGGCGAACAACTGATGAGGTCTCTTCCACTTGTGAGAAAACATCATATGCTCATAGCATCAATGAACACAGATTTGATATCATCTTTGAAGTCTTCTCGCACTTCTGAGAAATTATCAGTATACTTGTACAAATAATACATTGTACGTACATAGTTGACCACAACCATTATTAGCGGCCTCGGAACATCCTTACATATCATAGACTCTCGGTTGACATCTTTCCAAACGTCTTCGAATTGCTTTCGCACCAAATCAATGGCATGCTCCTCAGTGACATCATATTGCTTCTTGTAACATTGAACAATAGATGGGAAATGCTCCCTTTCTTGCTCCTTCTACATTTTCCTCAACAAGAATGATATTAGAAAGCCCTAATAGGATATATATATATATATATATATATATATATATATATATATATATATATATATATATATATATATATATATATATATCCTATTAGGGCTTTCTAATATCATTCTTGTTGAGTATATATGAATACACACACACTAGGTTAGTATCACGTATAATACACTGGTTGTATAAATAAATATTAAATAGTTAGTAATGAAAATTTTTAAATTATAAAATAATATCTTAAGATATGATATTATTTAAATTATATATGATTAAAGACTTTAAATAATAAACTACGATATCAATTTTTAAATTTTTATTATTTATTATTTTTGTAATTTTAAAAGCAATTTTTAAAAATTTAGTGATTTTATAAAAATTTTCTTATGAAAAGTTTGAATTTTAATCATTTTTGTTTCATTAAAATTTTATTTTTTAATAACACAAGTTTTAAAATATTTATTATTTTTAAAAAAGCTTGATGTTCTAGAAAAAATTCTTATTTTTTAAAAAGATTATTTATTTTGAAATTGCATTTATAAAAAAATTTCTTTTCTTAATTAATAAAAAAATATATTTAATCTTAAAATGAATTAAATAAAATAATTAATAGTTAATGCAGTTATTTATTTTGATAGATAAGCAGGAAATTGAGATTTACAAATTTTATTATTACGCCATGTGGCCCATGTGGCCCATGTGTCATCAAAAAATATTTTTTTATTAGTATACATAGAATAGATACTTCTGAAAAACGAACAAGATCAGCAAGATTGTTGGTATGGTTCATCATTAAGCTATGTGCCTTTCTGGTCGGTTCTTTGGTCACAACCGTTGTTTTAAATAATATATTAATTTTGTTGGATTTTTTATTAAAAATGTTTTTTTTTTGCGAATACTTAATGTTTAAATTTTGAACTTTTATATCTTTAAATGCTTAATGTTTGATTGTTTTGGATGTTTCTTAATTCTCTATACTAATTTTTTTAACCGTTAACTGGATCACTGATGGGCCATTATATCACTCGATTATTTTCATTATTCAAGTACGAAACTTGAGACAACAATTACGAGAAAATTCACATTATGTGAGAAAACTCCCTGTTTCACATGGACCCCCCTTTTGTTTTGTCACATGGGATTTGAACACAAGACATTTACCTATTTTTGTAAGATTTTATGGTATCTTATCTTAAGCATTTGAGTTAATAATTATTGATAACTCTGTGCTAGTTAATTTTTAAATTGATTACAACTCTATCCACATTTTGAAACCTCCATAGAACAAATAGTTACTTGTGTGTTTGGTTTTCAAAACATTTTTACACTAACGAAAAAGAAATTTAAAAAAAAAATAAAATAATAAATAATAAACAAAAAACAACAAAAACTTAGCAAGTAAAAAAGGATGTTAATTTTATGCATAGCAACAAAAACACAATTTGTGGTGAATATTAGTCCTAGAAGATGTCGTATCTTATAGCGAACAATATCATTTAAGAGTCTACCGATCACAGTTGAAGCTTTTGAAAATGGGAGGTTCACTGACTGCCCACTTGATCGACTCCTTTGTGATTATATCACCCATGCCAAGATAACACGATGATAAAAACAAATCGCCGGCAGCGATCAAATGGGCAATTGACGCATGTTCATCTGTTGTTGGTATGTGCCCCTCTTTTACCCATTTTGCTTCTAACATGTAGCCTTTAACAAACTCTATCATCTGTACATGAAAATATGTATATTCATCCAGTCAGGGAGTAGCTCTTGATTTAATAAGCAAGTATAATTAATTGGTTGTATTATTATTACATAACATAAGCAGGGTAGTTATGATAGTTAATTGATATCTTAATTCCTAAAAACTCAAGGGTACCAAGTAATTCACATTTTTATGTAACTAGCGAGTGATTGCCGGTGCTTTGCAGCAGGTTGATTTTACGTTAAATAAGTACCTCACAAAGAAAAGTTCAGATTCTCGGTTAACATTATATTGTTGTGAAATAAGTGTTGTGGTATGGAAAAGCTAGTATAAAAACAAATGATCACGATCTATAAACATGGATAAAAATAACTGGGTAGCAAAAGTATATTTGAAATGTAAAAGAACGTCACATTGTTGAAAAATATGTTTTGATGAACGCCAAAGCTAATCTAAAAACAAACAACCACGATATATTCTGTAAACCTACTTGAATGTCGCGTAAAAGGTTATAAGAAAATATTTTATTAAAACACATATAGTATATTAAAATAAGAATTAAACAAAAAGAAAATATTTAGGTCATATTTATCAAATATAATTATAAATAGATACAGGAAACCAAAATCAATTAGTGGAATGCAAATTAAATGGTGAATTCAAAAGAAGTAGTGTTAAAAAGAAAGAATGAACCCAAAATCTTGGTCGCGTGGACCAATAAACCACAGTTATTGTAGACAAAATACTTGCAATTGTTATTATTTTAATTGATTTCTAGAATTCATCTAAATTCTCTCTAGATTTTGATCATAATAGTCCCTATGATCATCAATTGGCATCAACCTTTCGGTTCCAAGAATTCAAGCGAGGAACACATCGACGATTAATCCCTGTTTTGCGAAATAAGAACAGAGACACCAAATTGGAACAAACCGATAAGAAGGATCGTGTTTATCAATCCAGAGACGTTATCATCATCATCAATAGACATTAAACCCATTTTGCTCAAGAATCGACTACGTAAAACCGTTTAAAAAAATCATTTACAGATCATTGGAAGTGTTGTTTTCCCGAACCCCGTTTGGGAAATATCGGTTTTGGAACAACTTTATATTAAATATCAAAATTAGTTTTATAAAAAACTTTATTTTTTAAGGATAACTAAATAACTTTTTGGTTTGAAAGAAGAATCAAATAGATATTTTGATTTTTAAAGGAAAACTCAAAATAATCAAGTTTCATTAAAGTCAAACGAGTTCCTACTAAACATTGAGAAGTTCATACTATACCGAACTAGTGTTGGTTCAAATAGAAAGTCTAAACAAGTCTTAAATGGTTCATAACAAGTTAAAGGCCCGTGTGAGATACTAGTCTTATGTGGAAAGTAAGCAAGTTAGTCTTGTGTGACAAATTAGTTTTATGTGGCAAGTTCGACTTGTATGACGAAGCAAGTTATAAGACTTGTGTGGCAAGTTTGACATGTGTGGTGGAAACAATAAAGACGACCTGTGTGGCATTTATAATAAAAATGACCTATGTGATAAAGCAAGTTTGACCTGTGTGCCGAAAGCAAAAGAGACGACCAGTGCAACATTTTATAAAAAGAAGATATGTGTGACAAATCAAAGCAAGAAGTACGAAAGCAAAACGGTTCATTATTTTGAATCAATTAGCAAGAACCAAGTGCAAGTTAAAGTAAGTTTAAAACTAAGATGTGAAAGAATCAATCCAATAAAATAAAGCAATAAAGCATGCTAGAAAAATTAGGAAGCACATCAACACAAACTCGTGAGCAAGGGAACATATCACTTCAATGTCCCAACTTAACTGAGACGAACTACATTTTATGAACATTATTAATGAAAACAATCTTAAAGGTTTTATGGTCTTTGGAAACAATTGATTCTAAATGTGGTATAGATGAATTGTAAGTGCACACGAAAAAAACAATGATCTTCAAAGACTACCTGAAGCTATATTAATGCAAGTTGCATAATGTTAAATGAAAAAGAAGTTTGGTAATCAATCAAAGTTGGATACCTAGGAGTAGACCTAGTTCAAAAGGTGTCTCTACAAACCTTAAGAATGAGTTAGAGACATTATCGATGAATAAAAATAAAACCGTAAGTAACGTCGGAAGCAAGTTAAGCTGCATAAGAGCCAAATTCAAAAGTTTTGGCACTTATCTTAAAGATAAGATAACTGTAAGAAAGTTACTTAACTCAGTTCCTAAGAAATACCTACCAATAGTGACATCTATAGAGCAATATTCAGAAGTAAGCAAAATGTCATTTAAAGAAGCCGTAAGAAGAATAATATCGTTTGAACATGAGGTATTGAAACTTACATATTCTTTTGAACGATTAAATATAGGTCTTATTTCCTCGATTTCCTTTATTGCGTCCATTTCTTGGTAAAGATTCAACAAAACTTGGTACACCAGTTTCATATATTCCGGGAGCACATCTATGCATATCCTGCTCCACCTATAATTCATTAAGGAGGATTAGATCAATGGATATAAATATTAAGGATAAAATGTGTGCATTTAATTATCGGTAGATATACCTTTCAACTGCTTCCGTAAAGATTTCAAGTTCTTCATATGTACCGTAAGCATCATAAGTGTCATCAATAATTGTCGCCATCTGAACCATTTTAGCAAAGAATACTCTAGCAAGAGAATATTTTGGATGTGAATATACACCAAAGGCCCAAAAGTAACTTTCAACAAATCTATCTCTTACATAAGGTAGATTCTTTGGGGCATCAATGCCTTTCCACCACCTATAATAGATGCAAAATAGGAATGAACACAGTTAAACATATTCTTAAAAGCATGAAAGTGAATGGGATATACGTGAATACTTGGAAACTTGGCTGAGCTCACTCTTGTGTAATAACTGAAGCAAATTGAACCCAAACTTTGCAAGTTTAAGTAAAGACTTGTTGTGAGAATCTTGTTTTTCATAGAAATGAATGTAGCTCAATGAGTCTAGTCTTGGTATCCTTTTATGCAAAGGGGTCTCTAACGCCTCCTTTATATGTGTAGACAAACTAGAGTTGCAACCAAGAGGATCATTTGCAATCTCAGTAAGATGAATTCTTGTAAATACAAGTGCTTCATCTAGTACAAGTTCACCTTGTTCCCTTAAGAATGTTGCCTCATATAACTCGAGCATTTCTGCCACATCATTGGTTAAGGATTCCTTAAAAGCTCCATGTTGATCCTTATACTGGTTAAAAATATCTATTACAATCATACATGTAACATGTATTTTTGCTTCTTTGCAAGTTTATTAAACCTATACATAGATCTAATATTTGAGTTACATATGTGTGTAACCTGTACAAGAAAGATGACTTTTAATTCTTATAATAATATGAGGTGAAGGAAATCAACGAGTGGTTCTTAATTTAGAAATTAACATAGAGAATGAAATCGATACTTATGAAGAACTAAAAATGTAACATGGATTACATATTTGAAACTTGGGTTACATATATGTAATATATATTCATGTGTAAGTGTAATATACTAATTATTTATTTCTTATTATTTTAGGGGAGAATTGTATACTCCGGCAATTTAGATTGTTATTGAACATTGTGCTATTGCGTACATAACATAGCTTCTTCTCTTCGCCAGCGTTTTTAAGTCATATTAGAGAGTTATTTATATGTGACCGAGGTTACATAGATGTAACCAGCCTTCTTCTATGATCATCTTCTGTGTTGTTACATACAAATAATAGAATTCATTCATTATTTAAGATATCTTAATGGGGAATATGATGTTACATATGTATAACATATCAAGTGACATATATTATACTCTTGTATATAATTCTAACCATTGGCAGACTACATATACATAGCTTGTGATAATGATTATGTTTCATTCGTTCTTGTGACCTATGTTATATATACGTAACTCACCTTCTTTTATGATCATCTTTTGCTTTTTTACATACGTTTAACTGTCATCCATTAGTTCACAAGATATATAAAAGGGAAATATGTTATTACATATACATAATTATCATGTAACATATATTTTACTCTTGCCTCTCATCCATACCATTTGCATATTGCACATACAGTGCTTACAATAATGATTATGTTCTATGTGTTTTGATTCCAAATACATTATCAAAATCAAGTAAATCCAGCTGTTGATTATTGTGGTTATTGATTTAAGTTGGAGGTTTCTAGGAATTTTTGTTATTCTCAATAATGGTGTCCAAATCATGCATTTACAATCCTTTTGCTCTTCTCTGTTCGATGCTCTTGATTATCACGTAGATGATTACGGTGGTGGATTTTTTTCCAAATTTCTCACAAAGTTTGGTTTTACAAAGTTAATATTTTAGGCATTAATATTCATCCATGATACATTGAATTTTTCACAATTTTTATAATTTCCATATGTCATAAATTTTCTTGCTCTTTTAGCTTATGCTGGTTTTGGTATAAGGGTAGCTATAAGATTTGACAATGTGGGTTGTTCATGTTATGCCAACACGTGGTGAAGGATATGTGTAAGATAAGTTTAATAGATGAACTCATGTGTTGGATAAGTTTTAACACATGAGGTTTTATATGTAGGATATGTGTAGGATACGTTTTAGCAAATGAAGGTTGTTTCAACATATGGTGTAGGATATATGTAGGCTGAGTTTCAATATGTGTAGGATAGGGATTAACAAAGAAATTTATGTGTAGGTGAGTATTAATAGTTCTGAATGTACTTTTCTCATGTTCATTCACACATATGGATTTCCCTACAAGTAGTCAGTAACTTGTTTCATATTCTGGATTAATTTATGTGTATGTCTGGGTTTTTTGTTATGTGTTTGATAAGCTTCGATATGTGTAGAATTAAGTTTTAACCAACTGGTAGGAGAAAACCGACTACAATGGTTTAAGAGAGGAATGGGGAGAAGAAAAGGGACTCTTACTTTTATTAATTACTAGAATGCCACTATTTGTTTTTAAATCGATAGATCAAATGATTGAGGCTTGTTATTTTTGTTTGTATAATATTTGAGTGTTTCGAAATGAACCTCGACCCCTCACGGGCGCGCGCACGCTAGAGAGTTGTGCGCACGATGCGTAAGGTAACACATGTAAAATTAATTTTAAGTAAAAAAAAAATATAATAATATAATACTTAAATTAAAATTAATATAATGTTTATTTTTATGATGCCAATTCTTTTGAAAAGATGTTAGCATATGAAAAAGTTACGGTCATATGTTTAGAAACTATAACAATATAAAGCGAAATTAACCGTATAAAAAGTTATGAACATTTAAAATGATGGTGGCTATTATTAGTAAAATACAAAGATAGCGTCCGTTGTTTGGGTTATATTTTAGATTTAGTCCCTAAATTTTAATTACTATAAAACATTTATAATGTTTGCTTTAATTACTTATAAGTTACTTTTAGGCCACTAGCAAGCATCCCTTTTCTTCGTCTTCCTCGTATAACACATTAGTGTCTCATCAGTTTTTTTCATTTATCTCAGTTAGACATGGTATCATCCTAGTTTCTCCTTCCATTTTTCTATGTTCTTCTGTGGTATTGTGCATGGGTAAATCTTGGTGAATATTCACCGGTTGTAGCATCCCTAACCCGGGGGGCATGGTATTTACGACCGACCCTGGTATTCCCGGATAGCGAGCAATCCTTGGCTCCCCCACGAATCGAATCCATCACCCATAGGGATATTCTTATCATTTACCAATTTACTCTAAATATCACTAATCAAAAATAAAAAGGGAAAATTTTACAAAACAATAAATTAAGTTGTAAAAGCGTTATTAGATAACCGAGAGTGAAAACCCTATCTTAGATCGATCATGCATGCCCGGAGACGATGAAATTAGAAAAAAGATAACCGAAGGAGAATCTTTGGATTCAAACTCACCATACTATACCATCCATCTGATTACCCCATAAAAATGCAAATAAACGAGGCGTTGAATTATAGCAACTACCTTTGTTGTCAATAGGGGCTATAGCGACCGCTTAAGCGCGCTAGATAGCGTATAAGCAAGGTCTCGCTATTTGTGTTTTGCGACCAAATAGCACCTGGTAGCAATATTTTAATTTTTAATTAGTTTTTATTTTTTAATTTATTTTATTTATTTAAAACAATTATTCTATATTATTTTTTATAAATATAGAATCGACCCAAATATAGTATTTTAACTATTTTGGTGGTGTTTGTTTAAATATTATACTATTTTACAGCTTAAAATATTTATTTATTGAATGTAAAACATTTTTTAAAGTTTCTACTACTTTATCGCTAAACATAAAACAGTTAGCGTTCTTTACCGCTATTCGCTACATAACATATATATGGTTTGTTACTATTTACCGCTATCCTCTATTGACAATTATGGCAACTTCATAACATGCGTTATGATGCCATGATAAAAGGATGGTAACGACTACTATGGAGAAGGAGATTAGAAGTAGCGTGAAGTACGCTAATACCGCTGTAGAGATATAATTCGATCTAAAAGAATGATTTAATAAACAGAGCGACCCTCGGGCGTATGAATTAAAGCAATCACTCTCGGCCATTAGTCAAGGTGATACTTCTGTTTTAGCCTATTTTACCAAACTCAGAAGTATTTAGAATGACATGCAATCTATAATTCCCATTCCATGCTACAACTGTAATGGGTGTTCATATGATATGGAAAGAAAGTTGGTTAAACATAAAAAAGAGACTTTATAAGTTTCGCATAGGTTTGAACAACAATTTCTTAGTCATTATAACACAGATTGTTGAGGTGAATCCTACACTAACATTAAGCAATGCCTACCACCTTGTCGTCAAAGATAAAAGACAAAGGGCTATAACGGCCGATAGGTGGCCTTCCGCCGATGCTACTGCATTCAAGGCGTTTGTCCCGGGATGACAGGAGAACCACTTCAGCCAATAATGCGATAAACCTGCTTTGAAGGATGTGAAATGCGGAGATATTGTTGACTATTGCATATTCTGTGGTAAGGATGGTGGCCGAGTAAGCAGAAGCTTAAAGACAAAACCCAAGGCAGCATGTGTTGACACAACTTCAAGTCCCATTCCTTGTTTGACAAGTGAGCAATATGAGATGTTTCTTAAACACTTTGGAGATAATGAAAACACAAACAAAGGAGGTACTACACAAATGGTATCCATAACAGGTCAAATCGATAATAATGATGACCGGGTGATAGACTCAAGTTAAACCGCATGTATCACCTATAGCAGTTGGGTTCTTCAAAACAGGACCCAAAGACGGTTCGAAACCCCCGTAGTTATTAGGGATGGCAATGGGTTGGATTTGGGATGGATATTTAAAATCCCGATCCCAATCCCGACTAAAATAGTATGTCCCATACCATGCCCGAAACATGTCAGGTATTGGGAATACATACAGGTATTCGGGTATACCGTTTAAAATTAAGAAAATTACCTGTTAGGTATACTCATCGGGTATCTATTGAAATTAGGAAATCATGTAAAGTTACATTTGTATATATGTACTAGATAACATTCTTGCTAATCCTTACAATTTTTTTCGATGTTCTATTACTAATCTTTAATGTTAGAGACAAATATCAAGTTATTCTATAACTTTGCAAGATACTATATAATGCAATTGATAGAAAGATTAATCACATATATTTAACACATACAATAATAAGTAAAAAGATATAATTATATACAATATAATTATAAAGTAAAATAAATTCAAAATATAATAATTGCGGGTATATAATCAGGTATGCTAAATCAGGTTATCGGGTCGGGCAATCGATGCAATCTCATACATGTCCCGTACCCTCGAAAAAATAAAATTAAATCATCCCATACCTAGTCCCATACCCATCCCTGATGCCTCAAGTTTTAGGTATTCACATCGATTTCTAGTTTGATTGCCATCTATGGTGGTTGTCTCTAATGGAGATACCATAACCGTTGAAGGGTGGGGCGAATGCACCTTACCAAGTAGAATGAAAAATTGATGTTTTATATGTTCCTAAGTTCACTTGTAATTTATTATTCATAAGCCGATTGTGTCGGGACTTATAATCTGCAGTAACCTTTTTTGGATTTTTATGTCATTTAGAAACTCCAGACGAGGAGCTTGATTGGTGTGGATGAGTGTAGAAGGGATTTGTATCAAATGGGCTTATTTGAAGATGGAAGAAAGTCTTTGATGACATCGGGGGATACAAGCATACAAGGTTGGGACATGCTTTTAATGAAAGCTTAATCAAATTGATTTTCTTTGTAAAACTTCTTTCATTAAGTAATGTGATTCTTGTTCAAGGCAAAACATACTAGACTTCCATTTTTAAATAGTGATATTAAGATAACAGATTGTTTTGAATTGTTGTATTGTGGCATTTGGGGAAATTATCGCACCCATTTTTTTTCAAGCGTTAGTTATTTCTTGACTATTGTTGATGATTTTACTAAAGCCATTTGTGTTTTTTTTGCTAAAATATAACCATGAGGCAAGTAGATGCTTGAAAAAATTTTATAATTTGATACATACATAATTTGGTAAGATGGACAAAAGAATTAGATGTGATAACAAGGCAGAATACACATCTAACGGAATGACAAAATTCTATAATGAACAAGGAATTATTCTAGAAACCACATGTTCTCACACTTCACAATAAAATGGGGTTGTCAAATAGAAGCATAGGCGAGAGTCCTTATTAATCTCCATATACATTATAAACCAACTATTCTCCAAAGTTCTCAGAAATAAACTCCATAGCGTACTATAGAATCACATAGACGAAAGGAGATAAACTTGAAATGATGGGTAGACCTGGGGTTTTCTTGGGATATCCACAAAGGATAAAAGGGGTACAAAATATATGATATTGAAAATAAGATAATGGCGACTTCCAAAGCTGTTAGGTTCCTTGAATCATATTTTCCTACTAGAAATTTAGATATTAGTCAAGATGAGTTTAAGTCATCTCTTGGGCCCACCAATGAAGATGAACCTGTTCAAGAAGGATTTACTAATAAGGAGGAAATTGTTCAAAATAAGAATCTTGATATTAGTTTAGAAACCCATATTGAAAACCCAAGTGATGAAACTATTGATCCACTACATCAACAGACAGTGGGTAATGAATCATATGTCACTCAACCACCTTCATATACACAAATGAATGAAAGTGAGACAATCATAATGAGCATACAAAGCCAGCTTGAACCAAGATGACCAAAAGTCAACCAAAACATCAAAATGACTTTATGGTTCAACTACCCCCGTTGACCGACCATGCACAGACCACACCAAGTAAAGACTCCTCGATGGTACATTCCTTATCTTTTTTTCTTAAAACAATATTTCTTCATCTCACATAGCGTTTTTAGTGACTATCGATTCAAATGATAAGCCAAAATATTTTCACCAAGTAGTTAGAAATGAAAGATAGAAAGATGTAGGAAGAAGAAGTGCGTGCTCTCAAAGAAATTAGCACGTGGACACTTGAAGAAGTACCTAAAGATTAGTGTGCCATCGATTCTAAATAGGTGTACAAGATAAAGTAAAAACCAAATGGAGAGGTTGAAAGGTACAAGGCTCGTCTAGTAGTAAATTGGTTACTGATAGAATTTTATTGGTATTTGTAGTAAAAAGAGACCGGGCAATTCACCAACTCGATGTCTTTAATGCGTTTTTACATGAGTATTTAAATGAAGAAGTATATATGAAAATCCACAAGGCTTTGTTAAGGAAGTAGAAATAAGAATGTGTCACATAAGAAAGTCTGTCTACGGTTTAAATCAAGTGTCAAGGAATTGGTATAAAAAATTGACAAATGCCTTAATTGATCTCAGATTCACTCATTTTAAGGCTGATCAATCACTTTTCATTTAGCGAGAAGGAGGTGATTATGTGGTTGCTCTTATATACGTGGATGATGCTATTGTGGTCGGTAACAAGTCTATCGAGATTAACAATACCAAAGACAAGCTTGACAAACTCTTCAACATTATAGACCTCGGGTAAGCTAAAGTATTTCCTTGGGATTGTAGAGACTCGCACCTCTGAAGGATTGGTACTAAGTTAGAGAAAATACATTTTAGACATCCTTGGGATTGTAGTGACTTGATCGCGAACCGAACCGGGTGGCTGGATCGGGTTTCAAAAGTTTTGTATTATTTTTTCTTTCAAAATCTAATTTTTGAAGTGTAGATATATACACACACTTCAATCTTAAGTTTAGAAAATGATTGATAATATATATATATATATATATGCACACTTAATTAAAGATATTAGAACGGTCAATTTAATAGTGTAATCTGTATAAAGAAATAACATTGTACAAAACAGTTAATAATATTTTAAAAAAGGGGTGAAGTTTCTTTAAAAAATGGAAGGGAGTTTTGAAAATGAGGGGGGGGATTATTACATCAGTGTTGTAGCATGATGTAAGTGTGCGTTATATTGATTCTTACAGCATAATTATAGTATTAAGTATTTATTTCAATTGGTTTTATAAATTATCACAATAAACAAGGGTTAACAAATAAATTTTACCCAAGCTAGAGAGAGAGAGAGAGAGAGAGAGAGAGAGAGAGAGAGAGAGAGAGAGAGAGAGAGAGAGAGAGAGAGAGAGAGAGAGAGAGAGAGAGAGAGAGAGAGAGAGAGAGGAGAGAGAGAGAGAGAGAGAGAGAGAGAGAGAGAGAGAGAGAGAGAGAGAGAGAGAGAGAGAGAGAGAGAGAGAGAGAGAGAGAGAGAGAGAATGAGAAGAGAAAGAGAGTGGTATGATGGTTAATTATATTAAAATAGAGAAAGAAAGTTATTTGAATTCTGGTACGACTATTATATCATTTTGAGCAGAACAATCTAACTAAATAGTGATATGTGGCCTCCTAGAAGTTTATTTAAAGTAATAACAAGATATAATATTTTGTCATACTAACCACATGAAACATAGAAGCCTTGTTGTCGTAGGAGTCTAAACCAAATGGAAAGGCTACCACCATTCCAGTCTTCACCATAGGCATCATAAAATTGTTGTAAAGCATTCGCAATGTCTTCTTCAAAATAATACGAAATACCCAAGCGTTGGATTGCATCAATTAGTTTCAACAAATTTGCATGTTCCTTTGGATTTCCTAAAGCTACCGCTAAATCTTTCTTCACCTTTTGTTTAAGCTCTTCGACTACTTGTTCTACCTCGCCAATGTTTGCTTTCTGTATCCAACAATGAAATATGTTTAAACTTATAAATGTATATACGGGCACAAACATATCTCACACAAATAATCATAATTTTATAATTTCTAATAATTTACGTTATACCTTATCGTAGCTGAGAAAGTGATCTCGCCAAACACTTTGAGAAATGTTGCGAAACGGACGGAAAGTGTCCTGACTAAAAGACATACTTAATGATATGTTTGGATATATTGAACTTGAGATTTTACACATGAAAGAAGCTAAAACCTATTTATAGAGGGTTTGATAAAACATTTTCATATAATAATAAATGGTGAACCACTTTAATTATAAAAATATAATAATTGGAAAAGAAAAACAATAAAAATATTGATTAAAAACCTGGTTTTTTGATAAACAAAATTTCTATTAACAAATTTAAATGTTTAATTACAGTTTTTTAAAACAAATGTTAAATAATAAAAACTTTTAAACATTAAATTTAAAAAAATAATATTATTATTTTATTATCTATATATAGTAATTTCAGTCATATCTCATCTCAAATATATAATTATAATTCCTACATATTGATGATTAACTATTGAAGATATTACTTTCTTCAGCCGTATAATACGCATGTTTCTAACTTAGTATGCATATTCATATATATATATATATACGGGGAGATTCAAAAGGGAATTACAGAATCATTTCTTGCTATAAGTTTTGATTCCAGAAAAGAAAAGAAATACAGCCATACAATTTTTGTGAATACAGAAAGCAAAAAAGAAAAGAAAAAACTCTTGAAATCAATATGTTAAAAAATAGTCTATTTCACAAGTGAAATAAATGTGACTTTATTTATTTATTATTATTATTATTATTATTATTATTATTATTGTTATTTTTCTTTTTTTTTATTTGCGTTGAAATATGTTTTTGTTTTTTTTTCCTTTTTCATTAAATTTTTGGATTTATAATGTACGGCTAGAAATGGTTTTCTAATTCTTTATTTTTGATGTTTTCCAATGAACCCTTAATATATATATATATATATATATATATATATATATATATATATATATATATATATATATATATACTAGGTTAGTACCCCGTGTATTACAAGGGTTGTATAAATAAAATATTTAAATAAATAAAACAATGCTTAAGATAAAATATGATTATAGTTATGTATAAATAGCTATTTTAAGTAAATAAACAATAATGTATTTTTCGTAAACTTTTGTTTTATAAAAAAATTGTGCTTTTAATTATTTTTTTTTAAGAAAAGTGACCTTTCTTAAAAACAATTCGTTGTATTCTGGATTTTATAAAACTTTTGTTTCTAAAAAGTGTGTTTTTAATAAAAAATAGGTTTTTACGTTATCAAATTATACATTTTTTTAATTTGAAAATGGTATCAGTAATTTATTAGTATTCAATGTATTATTAATAATAGAAAGAAATGAGAAAATTAGTATTACGAGGCTTACACTTGAATCACGTCTTATCTTAGTTTTTTTATAAATAGATAGGCTTAAAACAATTTATTAAACGTATTATAGTTAGTAATAAACCCAAAAAGTTATAATACTATATTTTATTTTAATATAAGATATGATTAAAATTATATATAAGTAATAGTTCAAGAAATATAACAATTATACTATTTTTTAACGCTCTTATCTAAATAGTTTCATTTTTAAACATTCGTTTGAAGATTATAGTTTCATTTTTTCAAAAATAGGACTGATTAAAATATTTTTGTTTTTTTATTATTTCTATTTTAATAAAGTGTTGGGATTTTAAATTTCTTTAATAATATATATTTTAAGATAAATTGATTATAAAAAATCTAGACCAGATTACTATAGTAATTAATAAAATTAATTTTTAACCGAAGAGAGAAATTAGTTTGTGTGTTTGAATTAGTATAGTACTTTTTTGGAGGGAAAAATAATATGAGAATGTATAAAAGAAAGACAAGTGGCAAAAATATGGGTTTAAAGAGTGACAAGTGTCAAAAGAAATCTTGCTTTATTTGATAAAATAGATATGGGGCGGTTACTATACAAAATGTTTTTTTCGTGCGAATTGTACAAAGTTTTGGGGTAGAATTATCAAGCAACAATAATAATAATCACACAAAAAAAATGATAATTACACAAGACGAATTACACTCGCGTGGAATTGTCACACAGAGATGACATTATCACGCAAGAATACATTCTTGTGTGATAATTCCACCTTTGCGTGATAATTCCATCTTTACGTGATTAATTCTTACACTTGCGTTATAATTCCACCCGTAACCTTTGTTCTTGCGTAATAATTTCGTACGCTTCGCACGAAAAAAACACTTTGTACAATAACTTTTCTCTATATATACATACATATTTATACCTACATATATACATAACAAGATGGAGTAGTATTGGCTAGAAGGCAGGAAGAACAACAGAATGAATATGATGTTTTTAACACCCTTTCAATTACAACTTTCTAACCTAACCTTGATTCTATTTTTGCATCAATTCTTGAAACCTAAATCCTCCTTCATAGTAGCAACATAAATGAAAACTGGAGAAGATCAAACGATTTGAATTTTAAAACTCATAGCCTTTTAAATCCTTGATTCCTTTAACGCTTGAAGAATGATTTAACTAGATTGCAGATTCACTTGCTAATTGTTAATTATTATGATCGGACAAGGATGAACCAAAGGGGATTTAGGAATATCGAAAAGATTAAAATGATTTTTTTTTTGGAATTACCTTGGATTGAAGAAAACATACAGGACCGTTGAAGGGTGGTCAATGGAATATTTTGACAAGGTGGAAAGATTTGGAACACTTAGCAGATCAAATAGGGAACCGACTTAGATGATGAAGCAATGAACACATGTAAAAAGAACAATAACAAGAACACTCAAATATAGTTTTCAAGAATAATGTATATTGCTCTTAAGTTCTTACCAATATTACAAAGCTTAAATCTAAATACAAGTACTTAAGATACTTTATACTACATCCTACAGCCGACCATACTTTGAAGGCCAGCTGGAAGCAGTAATCTAGGCAACAAGATCAATGTAGAGTCTAAAGGCACATTGCCTTTTGATTAGTGACTATGACATGCCATAGCTCACATCCTAATATATTAAAAAAAGGATAAAAGTACAAAAGTAGAAAGTTACAGACAAAAGACCTTAATCTACAATTGACAAAAGCATGGATTTTTCACCAACTCATATAAGCTGTTTAACTTTTGTCAAAAGGTGGTTCAGAAAAAGCATGTCTTCTCTGTCTTTGGAAGAAATCAGTCTTTGGCTTCAGAAGACTTTGTCTTTAAAGCTTCGAAAGACTTTGTCTTTGAAGCTTCGGAAGACTTCATCTTTGGCTTCAGAAGATTTGGTCTTTTGGCTTCGGAAGATTTGATACTTAGAATAATTCATTGAGTTATATCAAATCTTTCGAAGTAACTTCCTTACACTTCACATGTGCTTGCTCAGAGCTCTTTGGTTGTTCTTTGGTTGCATGAGCCTTTAAGTGTATTCCTTATAAACTCCCCCTAAGCTGATGCTACCAAAACTAAGGAGACCTTTGAGTCTTGATCTTCATGTATTGACAGTTCTTATCAGAATTAAGACCATTCTCTTTATCATCAGTTGGTGAGGATTCTTCAAACTCTTAAAGTATCTCCTCATGCATAGAGATCATACAGAGGGAGGTCAAGTATGTTTTGCTAGAAGTACATATCTTGACCCCCTTGATCTCTAGTGACATACCATCTGTCTTGATTGGTGGCAAACATCTATGACATGATGGGTCTCACAGCAGTGAGAGGCTCTACTTGAATAGGAGTTGGATGAGCAACCTCATCTTGAGCACCCTCAGGATGTTCTGACCCATCCTAAGGTGTAGAGGTGGATTCCTTGGACTTCTTCTTCTTCTACTTCTTCTTCTTCTTCTTCTTATTATTCTTATTCTTCTTGTCCCTTTTTATGGCCATCTTTTTCCTCTTTCTGTACTTGAACTGAGAGGACTGGCCTATAATACAAGATTGGTCTTATTTGTCCTTCTTAGTTGGGTCCTTGTCCTTCACAGGTTTAGAAGGAGAAGGATTAGGACCCTTCTATAGATCAAAAGATGAAGCTGGCTGTGATGTAGCACTAGGTCCAGGTTGTGTTGTCTCTTGGGGTTCAACCTTGGCCTCAGCTTCAGGTGCAGCCTGACTTGGTAGAGAATGCAAGTCAACCAGCTCACCCCTTTTGATCTTCTGCTTGATCACTCTAATGTGCTCATCCATGATGAATAGAGACATTGGACCAAGTCTCCTTCTGAAGAATCCATACAGCTTCAAGAAGCTCATCATCTTCTATCTATCAACAGACTTATTCAAATTTGCTTTGATGGTGGCTCTTGACCTTGCAGCCTCTTCCCTCATCTTCCTCATGGTAGATTTTTGCTCTTTTTGCACTTGTTGCTCAAGTTGATTGAGGTATTCAAATTCAATATATTCATATGGTAGGGGAAGAAGGTCTGTTGCCTGATACAGACATATGGCACTTAGGTAGGTTATCATGTTGTGCATGTCTTGTTCTCTACCCACATGAGTTTGTTGCTCAGTAGCCACAGTCTTTGCCTTAGGACTTTCCTAAACTGGGGAGAGGATAGGAGCTTTGGAGATTCTTTTTCTTCTCCTTTCTTCCTTGATCTTGAGGAGCAGTTTTACATCCTTAGCTTCCTTCCTCTCCTTTAATGCTTCCATGTTAGCCAGTTCATTTAATTCATCCATTAATTCATCCAAGGGGAGAGATTTGAGTTCATTAATATTGTAGTTCCTGGACCCCAGATAGTTCAATCTGGCTGCTTTTATCTCATCATCTTGAGTGCTTGGCCTAGGGGCAACCCTAATTGTAGCGTACATGAAGCTAGGGGTCCCACTTAAACTCTCTCCCCTTGCCTTCCTCTTCCTCTTTCTCTTCTCCTCCTCAATCTAGTCAGATGTCATTTTCCTCTTCCCGTTGTCACTCATAGGCCTGTGTGACTCAGGGTGGAGAGAGCTTTGGCCTTTATTGCTGGGTGCGGCACTTAAGCTCTGGCCAGAGAGAGGCTGTGAGACACCTTCACCAGCTTGTTCCTCACTGAGGGTAATGGGTGCTGAAGCAGTTCCTATCTTAAGGTTCAAAGGCTCAACTGCTGGGCCTTCAGCCAAGGTTTCCCCTTCAAAGCTAATCTTAGGGTCCACCTCAGCATCCAGTTGACCAACAGTCTTACCTACTAGCCTTTATCTATATAATTTGGTTCTCAGCTTGAACTCTTTTAGCACCCCTTTGTTGAATCCTATTAGCTAACTTTGTAGCTTGCCTGTTTTGACTTGGGTTGGCAGGTAGGAGGTCAACTAAATAGGTGCTCTTACAGTATCTCAGGTTTTAGAAGTTGAAGATTTCTTGTTGTCCCTGAGACCTAAATATTACCAAGGCTCTCCTTTCATTATCATACCTCCATTCCACTATTAGGTTCACAGCAGGGTGAGATGGAGTAGGCATAGCCCTTGGTATACCCTCCTCAAACAAGCATTGAATGAGTGAGTCCACATCAATGTGGACCTAAGGAGGTTGTTGAGTATGGACAACTGCAAGTAAGGGTGGTGAGTCCTCCATGTCCATACTTTGAGAGGAACTCCAAGGTTCTATGATTGCAGGTAGGAATTTCTACCCCTTTTTGGTAGCATCACCCTCTTGCACAGGGGAGCTAAGGGTTAGGTCCACACCCGCAGGTTCTTATGGGCCTGGTTGAGTTCTCTGAATGGGTCTCTCAGCTAACTTGCCCTTGAGATCGGTGATCTCAAGTTGCTAATCATTGACCCTTTTTGTAAGGTAGTCACCTAAGATTTTGGGTGACTAACCTTGGAAACTAAATAGGTGCAAAGTTTGGATAGTTTATGCACCTTTAGTTGAACACTCCCCTCATCTTCATCAGAAGAATCATAGGGGATGAGAGAATAGGACCAAGGTCTTCTTCCTTATCCCCAGCTTGTGTTTCTTGGTTGCTGGATTTCCCCTGCGCATTGACAGCTTCAAAGGAATTGTCAATGGGCTGGTTGCCATGGTTGAGGTCTTAATAATGTAATCACTTGCAAAAGTGAGAGCCTCTTCCATATAGGCCTCCTGAATATGTTCAGGGAGGTCCACCTCACTTGTGGGTGGATGATATGGGCTGGATATATCAGGAGCACTCACCTCTCCTTGAGTGGGGGTGGAGAAGAGAGACTCATGGTACTCACTGAAACCTATATCTTCATCATCATAGAATTCAAGGTTTGTGATTGGTTGGTTATGATCAAGTGGCTGGGGATGGTACTTTCCCCTGGAGGTTGATCAATAGAGTTTTGAGACTTTAAGTGAAGGCTTATGGCTAGTGTTGTGAGCTCATCAGGCTGAGCATGAGGAACCTTAGCACTGATCAAAGAAATGATAGGAGTGGTCTGCTCCTCAGGAGAAGTGGGAGCTCCAGTGTCAACTTCTTCCTGCATGGTTGGTGATTTGGGGGCCTCTGCTCAACCTGAGTAGACTGAGCAGGGATTCGTTTGGATTTTCTTTTGTAGGTGATGGTGATATATGGCTGTGTGGGTGGTGCAGATGTAAAAAAATAAGCTCTAACATTTTTGAGACCAGGGCTATTTCTACCTTTAAGAAGCCAACAGTGGGCTTTCTTATTGTTTTAAAGATGCCAGGCTTTATCTGTCCCAGTTTAAGAATATTACCTATTCCCTTTAACTGTAAGCCCAGTTCATAGTTAAGAATGTATTGAACATATATAGGGAACATATAATCTTCTAAGGAGTCCATGTTGGTAAGTAAGTTTGTATAAACAAATTAAGAGTGTCTGAACTTGACCCCTTGAATCATTCCATGGTCTATGTAGCATAGGGCCTCAAAAATTTGGTCCCAACCTCCATGTTCGTTAGACAAAGAATGGACGACCACATGGAAGTGGTACTTCCATTTGGATGAGACCTTACCCTTTTTGAAGGTTCTTACGGAGTAGTCCCCTTCATAGCCCATCTGTCAGAATGAGTTACTCACAACAAATTTGGGGAAGGACGAATCACATTCTTCATCATTCAGCGTTAGATAAGAGTTCATGGTGGCTGGAGTGATGAATATTGTCCTTCCCTACACTGTGGCAAACAATGCCTTCCCATCATCCAAGACGACCTCTTGGCAGGTCCTCTAGAACTCTAAAAGTTGATCTTCATACAATGAAGGGTCTATTATGAGGGCGGTGAGGTAGTTGGAAAGAGATAAGAAGTGGAAAACATCTGAGTAACCAGGATCTTTCTTAAATGATAACAGAGCAACTTGATTGTGTTGCCTGTGTAACTGCATGGCAAAATCAGGTTGGTTTCAGGGATCAGGGTTGGCCATTTTGAGTAGCTTTGAAGTGAAGAAAGGTATGAACACCAGTTTGTGGGTGAATTTAGGGTTTGAATTTTTGCAGATGAAGGAGAAAGTGAAAGAGGGGGAACCGTTTGTACGAATATATACACGGTAAGTATTTGAGACAAAGTTAATGTAAACGGATAAACTTTGAAATCCGGATGTCGGTCCCACCACTGAAAAAGTGCTCAAAATGGTAGTTTTCTTGGATGTCTAAAATCTTCCGAAGGTAATGTGTCTTTGAAAATTTTTAGAAAACTTCCGAAGCCAATTTGGCTTCGGAAGATTTTCCTTAGTTTTTTCAAGAAATTTGATTCGGAAGAAAAATACTTATAGTATTTTTACTTCCTAGATAAATTTGCTTCAAAAGATATCAAATATCAGAAATCTTATTCAATGAGAGAATAAAGCTTCCAAGACTTAATTGCTTTCGTAAGAAAATATTCATTCAATATATATAAGTACTTGGTGACAAATATAAGCTTCGGAAGATATATCAGAATTTCTTGCGAAGGTTTATTTCTCGAAAGTAGTTATTTGTTTTGAAGACATAATTTTCTTTCAAAGAAAACTTGTTGACTTTTGAAAGAAAATATATTCATAATTCTCAAAATTCTAAGGGATATCAGTTTTGAAAAGTTTATTCCAAAATAAACTGAGCTTATATGGTGATGATATAGACAACTTAAGACACACATATTATTAAAAATAATATTGAGTTTAGTTTAAGAAAAATCTACTCAAAATTAATCATCCCAATAGCTGACAAAAGATATTTAAATCTCTGCTCATTAAAAGCTTTTGTTTAATAGATCAGATATTGTTCATTTGTGTTAACTTTGACTAGTTTTATCAATCATTTTTCAAAATTATCTCTAATCAAATGATACTTGATGTTGATGTGCTTTGTCTTTGAGTGCTGATGTGCTCTAAATTATACATAAAATTCATATCAAAAGCACATCAATTATTCCTTAATATCTCCCTTAAAATGATGATTATGTACTTAAAATTGTTAAATTGTGTTTTCAAGTGTTAAAAAGGGCAAGACGGACAAAAGAAGCATATTTGACAAGAAATTGAAGAAAACTGAGCTTTGGAGTCCAAGCATGGGGTCGTGCCTCATTAAGCACGCCCCCATGACTTGCCTGGAACACACCCCCGTACTTAAATTAGCACACCCCCGTGTTTGGACATCTGACAGGACAAAAACTACTATCCCCCAACAGTTGTCACTGGGTCGTGCCCCATGTGTCACGGGGCCGTGGCCCACCCCAAACACGGGGTCGTGCCCCATTTAACATGATGTCGTGCCCGACACCTTCTACACGTACGATCCGACCAACTTTCGTAAGCATTGTACTAGCACCGGGCCGTGCCTTTTAGGCACAGGGCTGTGCTTAAACACTCCAAAAAGCCTATAAATAGAGGCTGAAGTTCATCATTTGGAAAAGCTTTTGGTGGGGGAGTTACTCTGCTAAATTCTCTTGGGAATCAAGACTTGAAGATCATTTGGAGGCTCGGGAGGTGCATACAACACTTGGAAGAAGCTCGGGATTGTCCAAACATCATCCATTGTGGATCACCGGTTTTGATTGTTCCATTTCACTGATGATTTCATATCTATCTTCTATGTTACTTGTTGTTATGTGCAAGCTCATTATGAGCTAAACTCTTATTATCATCCTAATTGGATGAAACTTATGTAATTTGTGATGAACTAATGGTGTGATTTCTATTATATTAATGTTATGGTAATCTTGGGAAACATTTCGATGTGTAGCATCTACATTTGAACGGAAAGTTATAAACTTATGATTTGTAATTGTGAATATCATACAAGGTTGAAAAACATATGCACTAACTTTTATTCGCGAAACCAGTCTTCATAATAAATCCATGGCTAATGAACTAGAAATGGTCATTAGAAATCATATTACCTTAACTTTCTGATCATTTACGGGTTCCCCTTTATTAATCTGAGAAATCTACAGTAATTGTTATGGTTTTCTAAAATTAATGGTATGTTAGAAAGGAGCCTGATCGACTCTCTTTTTAACATTAAGTTATGTTTTCAGAAATCATATGTCTAAAGGTCACAGGAGATTTACCTACATTACTAGTGGCTTTGATTTATTCAATAAGTCTCATCCTGATGAGGTCTTAGTCACTATGGAGCGGATAGACGAGAAATCACGCCAGCTCATATTTATAAACATTAATATAATTACTTTAATCAATATATTTAATCACACTACCATTTCATCACAGTTACATAAGTGTAATCTAATTAGGATGATAGTCGTTATTCCCTGGTTTTAAATCCAAAAGTTTCAATCTTATTTTTACTTTATTTTAATTTCTGTTTCTAAACCTTAAAAATCTTAATTACATCAATGCAATTTATCATATTCTCAAAACAAAAATCTAACCCGATAGTCAATCATTAAGGTTGTTGAGTAGGCTCGATGTGTCCACGGATTGATACTCGGTTCTTACCATCACTATATTACCACATGATAGGTACACTTGTCTTTTGTGTGTGTAGTTTAGTATTAGTAATAACCAATTAAAACTGAATCTGTGCAAAAAACCTTTATCAAAATATATACTTTTCACACGCATCAAGTGCTGTACAGGATTCTCTATAATAGAGATAGTACTGTTGTTGTCTATATGGATGGGAGTCTCCTTAAAGTTGAATCCATAGTCTAGCATATGATTTTGAATCCAAAGCACTTGAGCATAGCAGCTTGCAGCAGAAATGTATTCAGGTTTAGCAGTTCATGCAAACACACATGAATGTTTCTTGTATTGCCATGAGACTATCCTTCCACCAAGAAATCGGCATCCCCTAGATGTAGACTTTGTAGTCATATTGCAGCCACCATAGTCATTATCTGTATACGTATACATATTGAAGTCAGAATTCTTAGGATACCAAAGGCCTAGTTTGGGAGCCCCTTTGAGATATCTGAGAATTCTCTTGACAGTAACCAGGTGTGACATCTTGGGGTTGACTTGATATCTTGCACAAATACATGTAGGAAACATGATATCAGGTCTGCTGGTGGTGAGGTACATAAGAGACCCAATCACAACCCTGTATAGATGTTCATCAACACACTCCTCCTCAAGATCTAGTCATAGAGAGTGGTTTCTAGCTATAGGTGTCTTAGCAACCTTACACTCAGTCATATGAAATCTGGTAAGTTTGTCTTGCACATACTTTGACTAGTTTATGAAGATTCCATTGTCAACCTGCTTAGCTTGAATTCCTAGAAAGAAGTTGAGTTCCCCCATGGCACTCATTTCAAATCTATTATTCATCAGCTTTTCAAAGTCTTTATAGAGCTTCAGATTAGTTGACCCAAAACTAATGTCATCTACATAAAATTGAACCAACATCAAGTCATTTCCTATTCCTTTGATGAAGAGTGTTCCATCAATAGTACCCCTCTTGTAACCATGCTGATAGAGATACTATGATAGTGTCTTATACCACTTTCTGTGAGCCTGATGCAATACATAAAGAGCTTTGTCAAACTTGCAGACATAATTAGGATGATCTGGATCTACAAAGCCAGGTGGTTGTTTGTGTCACACCCTCAATTTCCACCAACGGGGTATTACCGTTAGGCGTGACATACCAGGATCTCAGCCACTAGTTACACCAAACGACATATCAACTACAAAATATAATTGTTCGTTAACATTTGAAATTCCCAAAAACAGAGTTAATAATGTAAACATAAGAATAATTATGGAAGCATAATCAATCTTAATTTAAAATGGCACAAACACGCGCAAACCAATTAAATAAAGTTCATAGAAAATGTAAATGTTTCATTTGACCCATATGATAATAAATGCATGAATGAGATGTCCTTAATCGTGCGCACCTTGAGAACCTGAAAGAAACATGCTAAAGTGTCCACACAAGGCTGGTGCGTTCACAGATTTTGATAAACAGAACATATTAGTAACCAATACAGTAACCAAAGTAATATCAGTAGATAGCTAGTCTACTTAACAAGTTACATAGTGTTTGAAGTTCGCAACCGAAGTTGACAATGTAAATGAAGGCCTCGGCTGTGGATACCAGACCACAGCAACAGAAATTAGGTCAATTAAACACTCATTTGACGTGCAGTCGTGCTAGTGCGACTAGCCCGAGTGGGGTTTTTCAAACCCAGTAGATCTACTCAGAATTACCTCGGTAAAATACATAAATTAACGATTCGAAAGTGAGGACTTAAATTGGTATAACACTAGTAAGCAAGTGACATTACAGTAATACTGATCAAATGAAATTACGTTTTTGAACACACGTTTCTTTCCCCCAACGAAAACAGATAAAGTTTGGCTGAGAACTCACCTTAAATGCACAGCAAAATCAATTAGTGTAAACATGAGCGATAAAGTTTCCGAACAACCTGGATGCATGTTTAATATATAATTAATGTTAAACTATTAAATATTAACAATGTGGTCGTACGGTTTCGCGTTCACGATTCGGTTACAATACAGACTATCGATCTTTCCCCATTTACACCAAGCATACTCCTACACAACATATGCTTACATAATACTTAACGACTCATATGTAGCACAAATAAAGTAACATGCACATATAATAATTTATATACCGAAAATATACATTTTACCATTAACACACACATATATTACATAAAATATATATACTACATACACATATTATTAGTATAACACACTCAATGGTGTATATATATATATATATATATATATATATATATATATATATATATATATATATATATATATATATATATATATTACACATAACCGTATAATATATATATTATTTACAACACTCACATACAATGTGTATACATGTATATTACTTATATAACCCACACATGAGTTATATTATTTCCACACATATAATAACCTAGATTTTGGGCACCCTTTGGCACCCATAAATAACATGCATACATACCTCCACTTACACCATCCCCCACCTAATAAAACCCACGACAGAACACACATCTATGCAACCTGCATATTAAATCGTATATCTACATACAATCATGAGGATCACGCACCCACACACACACTGCCAATACATACAATCACACTGTGCCAAAACCACCACCCAAGCACCACACACCCCATTTAATCATAACAATCCTATTCCTCATAAACTGCTGCTCGATATACCCACAAAAAGAACACAAACACACCACACCCATACGTTTGCATGCATAAGAACTCCCTACCAACACACCATCCACATTAAAACACACACAAATATTCACACACCGTGGAACACACACCCACACATGCACCACCGAACCACACATATACAAAAAGAACATATTCACCCCTATGCGGCTAAACACACATAAAGAAAATATATATACATATACACACATGAACACAGTCGCAAACACCCACACAGTCGCATGCACCCTCGGCCCAACACACCATCCTGCTTGCTCGAACGTGAACCTGAAACCATGCATAACCAATCACCGCAAACCACGACTAACTCAATGAAGTAAGAAATGAAACCATAACCTAAAATGATAGCGTAAAAGTGGCGAAAGAACATACCATATTGGTAGACAAGGGCTGCGGTTAATCGTGGTGAGTCGTTGAAACTGGAAGGAGGTCGCCGAGTAGTCCGAAGGGGGTAAAGGAGACTGTCTAAGGTGATTGCTCACAGCTGGTGGTCGACGACAGGGGGTTTCGAATTGATGCTAGGGTTGTGAATGGAAGAAAAAGGCATACGGGAGTTTTATATGGTTTGAAACCAAGTTTAAGGAGAATTGCTCTTAGGTCCTTTGGTTTTAGAGGTTTTTATTTGTGTTAGTTTATTTAAAGTTAAGTATTGGAAATAAGTATAGTAATAATCTTTTTTTTATTTAATAGGTAAAACTGATTAATTATAAAGTTGCGGAGAGTGATGTTAATTTGAAAACTCGAGTTGTCACATCCTCCCCTTGTTGAAGGAATTTTCATCCCAAAAATTAGAACACCAGGTTCACGATGAACACTAGACTCAGTGATCTGTAACGTATATAGAATAGGGTTTATGGGAATCTAGAACAAAGACAATAAGGAAGAATTGTAAGGTTTCGCGAGGGTTGTGACGTCATCCCCTTGTCGAAGGGAATTTCGTCTCGAAATTTAAAAGAAAAGATATCTTAAGAATGATACCTTAAGAAGTGGATGCCTGATCTTTAAACAGTTGTGGGTACTTCTTTTTCATCTGATCTTCATATTCCGGGGTAAACTCTGGTCCACGCTTTGAATTCCACCTAACGCGTACAATAGGAATCTTACTACACTTTAGGGTTTTGACTTCTCAATCTATAATCTCAATTGGTTTCTCAATGAAACAAATACATTTATCAATCTCTAGTTCCTCTAATTGAACGACGAGTGATTTATCGGCTAGACACTTCTTCAAGTTTGAAACGTGAAACACATTATGAACACCATCGAGTTTCGCAGGTAAGTCTAGCTGATAAGCTACTGGACCGATCCTTTTGACAATTTCAAACGGTCCAACGTATCTAGGGTTTAACTTTCCACGCTTTCCAAATCGTATCACACCCTTCCAAGGTGAAACTTTCAGGAGCACCTTGTCACCAATCTGAAATTCCAATGGTTTATGACGTTTATCTTCATAACTCTTCTGTCGAATACGTGCCACTGCCATATGATTACGAATTTGCATGATCTTCTCAGTCGTCATGTGCATAAGTTCAAGACCCGTAAGTTGGCTTTCTCCAACTTCTGCCCAACAGATAGGTGATCGACACTTACGTCCATATAGTGCCTCGAATGGTGCGGCCTTGATTGAAGTGTGATAACTGTTATTGTAGGAAAACTCAACCAATGGTAAATGAGTTTCCCAACTGCTGCCAAAATCAATCACACAGGCACACAACATGTCTTCCAGTGTCTGGATCGTATGCTCACTCTAACCATCGGTTTACTGATGATATGCAGTGCTCATATCCCGCCGCGTTCCCAATGATCGCTGCAAAGATTGCCAAAAATGAGAAGTGAACCGAGCATCATGATCTGATATGATAGATACTGGCACACTATGCCAAGAGATTATTTCCCTTAAATAAATTTGTGTCAACTTCTCCATTCGATCAGTCTCTCGGATTGCCAAAAAGTGCGCGCATTTTATTAAGCGATCTACTATAACCCAAATGGTATCGCATCTGCTGGGAGTCCTAGGTAACTTCATGTTAAAGTCCATCAAGATCTGCTCCCATTTCCACACTGGAATTTCTGGTTGCTGGAGTAAACCGGATGGTCTTTGGTATTCCACCTTAACTTTAGAACAAGTTAAACATCTTCTTACGTAGGTGGCAATCTCAGATTTAATGTTCGGCCACAGGTAGAACTCCTTTGGATCCTGGTACATTTTGTCTGAACCCAGATAAATTGAGTAACGTGACTTATGAGATTCATCCATTACCAGCTCTCGTAGATCCTCGTATTTTGGTACCCAGATCCGTTCCATGAAATAACGGATTCCATCGGCCCTTATCTCTAATTGTTTCTCCATGCCTCGTATGGATTCTGCCTTTAGATTCTCTACTTTCAAGGCCTCAGATTGAGCAGCCTTGATTTGCACTGGTAGATTAGAGTGGATGGTCATTTGTAATGCACGCACCCGATAGGGTTTCGGTGTTTCCTTTCGGCTGAGGGTGTCGGCTACCACATTAGCCTTACCCCGGTGATATTTGATTGCACAGTCGTAATCATTGAACAATTCTAACCACCGTCATTGCCGCATATTCAACTCTTTCTGATCAAATATGTGCTGGAGGCTCTTATGATCTGTATAGATTGCGCACTTTGTTCCATATAGGTAGTGCCTCCAGATCTTCAAGGAAAACACTACCGCTCCTAGTTCCAGATAATGCGTTGATAAACAGAACATATTAGTAACCGATACAGTAAACAAAGTAATATCAGTAGATAGCTAGTCTACTTAACAAGTTACATAGTGTATGAAGTTCGCAATCGAAGCTGACAATGTAAATGAAGGCCTCGGCTGTGGATACCAGACCACAGCAACAGAAATTAGATCAATTAAACACCCGTTTGATGTGCAGTCGTGCTAGCGCGACTAGCCCGGGTGGGGTTTGTCAAACCCAGTAGATCTACTCAAAATTACCTCGCTAAAATACATAAATTAATGGTTCGAAAGTGAGGACTTAAATTGGTATAACACTAGTAAGCAAGTGACATTACAGTAATACTGATAAAATGAAAATACGTTTTTGAACACACGTTTCTTTCCCCCAACGAAAATAGGTAAAGTGGGGCTGAGAACTCACCTTAAATGCATAGCAAAATCATTTAGTGTAAACACGAGCGATTAAGTTTCTGAACAACTTTGATGCACGTTTAATATATAATTAATGTTAAAATATTAAATATTAACAATGTGGTCGTACGGTTTCACGTTCACGGTTCGGTTACAATACAGACTATCTATCTTTCCCCATCTACACGCAAGCACACTCCTAAATAACACATGCTTACATAATACTTAATGACTCATAGATAGCATAAATAAAGTAACATGCACATATAATAATTTATATACTGAAAATATACATTTTACCATTAACACACACATATATTACATAAAATATATATATACTACATACACATATTATTAGTATAACACGCTCAATGGTATATATATATTACATATAACCGTATAATATATATATTATTTCCAACACCCACATACAATGTGTATACATGTATATTACTTATATAACCCACACATGAGTTACATTATTTCCACACATATAATAACCGTTTTGGGCACCCATTAATAACATGCATACATACCTCCACTTACACCATCCCCCACCCAATAAAACCCACGACAGAACACACTTCTATGCAACCTGCATATTAAATCGTATACTTACATACAATCATGAGGATCACGCACCCACACACACTGCCAAAACATGTACACACTTACATACAATCACACTGCCCCAAAACCACCGCCCAAGCACCACACACCCCATTTAATCATAAAAATCCTATTCCTCATAAACTGCTGCTCGATATACCCACAAAAAGAACACAAGCACACCACACCCATACGTTCGCATGCTTAAGAACTCCCTGCCAACACACCATCCACATTTAAACACACACAAATATTAACACAACGTGGAACACACACCCAAACATGCACCGCCGAACCACACATATACAACAAGAACATATTCAACCCATGCGGCTAAACACACACAAAGAAAATATATATATATACACGCATGAACACAAACGCAAACACCCATACAGCCGCATGCACCCTCGGCCCAACACACCAGCCTGCTTGCTCGAACCTAAACCCGAAACCACGCATAACCAATCACCACAAACCGCGACTAACTCAATGAAGTAAGAAACGAAACCGTAACCGAAACTGATTGCGTAAAAGTGGCGAAAGAACATACCGTATTGGCAGACGAGGGCTGCGATTAATCGCGATGAGCCGTTGAAGCTGGAAGTAGGTCGCCGAGTAGTCCGAAGGGGGTAAAGGTGGCTGTCTAAGGAGATTGCTCATAGCTGGTGGTCGACAGGGGGTTTTGAATTGATGCTAGGGTTGTGAATGGAAGAAAAAGGCATACGATATTTTTATATGGTTTGAAACCAAGTTTAAGGAGAATTGCTCTTAGGTCCTTTGGTTTACCTAATTTGCATTTAGAGGTTTTTATTTGTGTTAGTTTATTTAAAGTTAAGTATTGGAAATAAGTATAATAATAATCTTTTTTTATTTAATAGGTAAAACTGATTAATTATAAAGTTGCGGAGAGTGACGTTAACTTGAAAACTTGAGTTGTCACAGTTTGACATACACCTCCTCATCAATCACCCCATGTAAGAAGGCACATTTAGCATCAAGTTGGTAGACCTTGAAACCCTTGGATGCAACAAAAGCTAGGAATATACTAACAGCTTCAAGTCTTGCACAAGGAGCAAAAACATCTGTGTAGTCAATTCCTTCTTCTTGTGTGTACTCTTGAAAAAATAGTCTAGCCTTGTTCTTGATGACAAGTCCTCTATCATCTTTCTTGTTCTTGAATACCCACTTGGTACCTATAGTAGTCTTCCCTTGATAAAGAGGACATAGATTCCGAACCTTTTGTCTCTTGAATTGAAGAAGCTCCTCCTGCATTGCTTCAACCCAACTTCCATCCTTCAGAGCCTCATCAATTTTCTTAGGCTCAGTTTGGGACAAGAAACAAGAGTTAAGACAAACATTTTTGTCATGGGTTTGTCCTCTTGTTCTCACCCCAGTCTTAACATCTCCAATAATGTTTGTGGTGAGGTGTGACTTATGGATTCTCAATTGAGAAATCACAGCAAGTTGGTTGGACAAATTTAAATTTATGAAATTTAGATCTGGTACTTGAGTATCATCCACCACATCAACACACTTATCAAGAAAAACTTGATCCAATGAATGTGTCACATCATTGATGTTGTGTTGTATGGAGTGGTTATGAGCATCAATAAATTCTTGATCACTATCACCACCTCCATCTCCTCCAACAATGGAAATTCCTTCATTTGAGTTCTGTGCCTCTGTGCTGGAATTTATAGTCACTTTAGATGTATCAGCTGAAGGATTTGTCATGGTACTGCTGATAGGATTTCCAACTATAGGGTTAGTTACCACTGGAGCTGAATTAGTTTGAACACTTGGTCTTCTCAGCTCAAATCTTAGATCAAAATCTCCTATTGATAAGGTACCTGTAGATCCTGAAATATCTTCATAAGATTTGTTAAAATAGTTGGTAATTAAATCAAGATCAAACAGCTAATTAGGACCCAAACCTTTCACACTAGGTGTGTAATCATTGAAGGTCACATTGGCTGATTTCTCAACTACTTTAGTTCTAAGATTGTATACTCTATAAGTCTTGGCTTAGGAAGAGTACCCAATAAAGTGTCCATCATCTGATTTCTCAGCAAATTTGGCTATATGATATTTGGTACTCAAGATGGTGCAAGGACATCCAAATGATCTGAAGAAATCAATGAAAGGTCTCCTTTTATGCCACAGTCCATAAGAAGTCTTACCATGAGTCTTGACTACTAAAACTCTATTCTACATATAACAGGCAGTGTTGACTGCCTTCGCTCAGGAGGTGATGGGCAGTTTAGAGTCAGATAACATGGTTCTTGCAGCTTCAATAAGTGTCATGTTTTTTCTCTAAGCAACACCGTTTTGCTGAGTAGTCCTGGGAGCACTATATTATCTTGTAATACCTTTTTCATCACAAAATGCATCAAGAATTTAGTTTTTAAATTTAGTTCCTTGATCTCATCTTATGATCTTGACCTTGTGATCACATTGATTCTTAATTTTTAGACTGAAGCGCTTCAAGATCTCAGGAGTCTCATCCTTAGTTCTATGGAAGAAGACCCACGTATATCTTGTGAAGTCATCTGTGATCACAAAACAATAAGAGGTCCTTCCTAGACTCATTACATTGGTGGGGCCAAAGAGATCCATATGTAATAAGTGTAGGGGAGTAGTGATTGAGTTCATTTCCTCTAGCTTGTGAGACACTTTGTATTACTCCCCTTTCAGGCATGCAACACTATGATCATCACTTGTAAACTCTTTCTTTGGTATTCCAGTTACCAAATCATTCTTAATTAATTTATTCATGTTCTTGAATTTTACATGGCACATTCTTCTATGCCAGAGGAAGGACTCATCACTATTGGCTTTAGATAGAAAGCAAAAAACTTCTCCTGAAGGGGATGTTTCCTGTAAATCAATCTTGTACATGTTCCCTTTCCTGGGGGCTCTGAGCAAGATATGCTCTTGAGGAATGACACCCCGGGCTTAAGAACAATGCACTCATGCTCAGTAAAGAGCATATTGTGTCTTTGATCACAAAATTAGGATACACTCAAGAGCTTGTATCCAAGCTCCTTAACAAAATTTACCTTTTCATTGCTAAGCTTACCATTTGTGACCCTGCCCCTTCCAATAATGTAACCACCTGATTCTTCTCTAAAAATAACTGGCCCTCCATCAATTTTCTCAAAGTTCTGAAGCAAAGATCCATTGCTTGTCATGTGCCTAGAACAACCGCTATCAATGATCCATACATTCCCTTTGGTCTTTAGCTGTTCCTTCATATAAAGAGATGGTTAGTTTACATTTGGAAACCCAAGCCTCATTGTTCTTGGGCTTGTCAAAGTGCACTGAAGATAATACAACAGTAATTGATCCTATATGTAAGTTTTGAGGATCATTTTTTGATGTTGATGAAGAACTTTCATTCACATGGCCTTCCTTCATCTTCAAAACCATCTTTGGAAGACTAGACTTAGCCTTCAATACTTCAGAAGTTTTAATGACATTGGAAGTTTTGGAGACTGAACCTTCGAAAGCTTTTGCATCCACTGCAGCAGACTTTAGAGCTTCAGAAGCATTCCTTTTTTTCCGGACTAAATTTTGTTTTGAAGGAAAGTTTTCACTTTCTTCTTCTTCACTTTGGAGCTTTCGAAAGGAAGAGATTTTCCTTCCGAAGCTATCTTTTGCTTTTTCTTCTCTGAAGTTTTCTTCTTGATCATGTGGTTAGTACTTTTGGTATTGTAGATGTAATCCTTGGCAAAATGAGAAGTACTACCACACATAATGCATTCAATTGGCATGCTTCTGAGGGTCTTCCTTTGAGTGGGAGGCTGAGCTTAATCATTTTGTACTTCTTTATTCATCTTCTCAGATGATGCAGCAGGCTTCTTGGGATGATGCTTCCTCTGGGAACTTGATGGTTCAGGCTGTGCAGCAGTGATGCATATTTTATTAGCCTTCTTCTCTTGACCAGGATGATTTGGACATGAACTAGGACTCCTGGTACTAGAGTCCATTGTTGAGTCTTTAGTCTTTACCACTTCAAATCCTGCAGAAATGAAAATTTGCCTTTGCTTGGAGTTGAAGGTGGCCTTAATCTCTTAGGCTTTCTTTGACTTTCTTTTGGCTACCCTTATCAAGTTCTTCCTTGTAGACTTGGTCATCCCTAGTTCTTTCTTCTCTTTAGGAGAATAGTGTCCCTTCTTAGGATAACTCGTGTCACTCACCTCGGGTTCATCCTTCACTATCTCCTCTACATCTTTATCCTTCTCTTAGATAGGATCAATAAGAGGCAGCTCATCTTGACAAGTTCTACACCTTGGAGATCTAACACATAGGAGTGTGTATGGAGGAGCTATCTCACTTGACCCTAGTCCTTGCCTGTTTTAGTAACAAACTTTTACATGCAAGGATGATGATATTATGTTCTTGAAGGTTTCCTCTTCAAGAACACATTTGCCTACCTTGGGCTTACTGATCACAAGCTTAGCCTCGCATTCAGTTAACTTGGTTATGAGATATTTGATTTGAGTCCTGTAGTTTGTATGCTCATGCTTGAGAATAGAAATGTTTTTCTCTAAATCTTCAATTTTGAGTTTATAATTATTTTTTGCTTTTTTAAAATCAGTTTTTAAAATATTTAAGGACTCAAGATCAGATCTCACTTCCAAGTTGTAGGACCTATACATATTAACTTTAGCAATGCATTCTGGAGTATAAAGATGTTCTAATACCTTGTCTTCTTCATGATCAGCCATAAGTTCTTGGTTTAGAGAAGCATCTTCTACTTAAAAGCTCTAGTTCAAGCCTCTTTCTTCAATAGCAACAATATCATATTGTTTAGGTTGGCTTGGCTTCTCAATTCTGGGAGCTGTACCAGTGTAGTTTGGTCTGGATTGTGCTTGACCACCATTTGTCCTTGGTGCCTTGCACTCCAGCAAAGTGTCCCATTTGGTTACGGTTGTAACACTTCACTTTGCTTTTATCCGAGCCAAACTTTTCACTGACTATATTACATGGAAACTTCCTTCCTGTTCTCTTGTAGAACTTCTTGGCTCTATGAGTGAGAAGAGCCATTTGTTGAACTATCTCCATGTACTCCAGATCATCTAGATGGATGCTGTCCAAGTCTTCAAGAGTGAAGAGAAAGTTTCACAACTTTCATTAGTAGACACAAAGGCTTGAGCAGAGCTTGTCTCTTGGAATGGGCTTCCTTGGAAGTAGCTCTCCGTAAAAGGAACCTTTTATGAGTTATCAGGGAAACAAATGAGATGATACTATGGTTCTCTGCTATCCCTTTCAACCACAAGAAGGGCTAAACTCTGCTGATTGTTGGAAGAGTTGCTTGATGGATTTTGAAAGTTCATCTCCATCTGGTAACCACTAAGGATACCATAAAGCTCTGTGAGAGTAAGAGTGGAGAGGTTCTTAGTTCTCTTGATGGCCACACAGTAGTGAGTCCATTATTTGGGAAGAGAGAACATGAACTTCCTCACTATATCCCTATTCTCAAGCTTGACTCCAACATCCATTAGAGTATCCACAATCTTAATATACCTGAATTATTGTTGAGTCATGGTTTCACATGTCTTGTAGGTGAAGTTCTCAAACTGCTGCTTCATAATGTCTTTTTTATTCTTCTTGGCTTCTTCAGACCCCTCATACATGAGCTTTAGGGTATCCCAGATGTAAGGATCAACACTTACGAATCAGATCGATCTTGTGATAAAAATGCAGAATGTAATCATCACGGTAAGAAGATATAATTAGAAAAAGATGAACATAAGTGTAAATAAACTTCAATTTCTATTGCTCTCTGATTTGAAACATACAAAATACAAGTGAAATCAGGAAAATGACAAAAGCTTTCTAAATTACATCAACTAACAACTATTTATACTAAACTAGGAAGTTATCGCATAGTTCTCGCTTGATTTGATCTTCATAATCTTGATTTGAATTTCCGAGCCTCTAGGTTCAATCCTTACAATCTCCCCCTAGGCTTGGTGAATCAATGCATTTAGAAGTCCGCGTCTGCAACCTTGTAACTTCCCCCATAAGCATACATCTTGTATTCTAGGGTCTTCATGATCAACCAAACAAACTGTGCTACCAAAAGATGAGCAGATTCATCAGCTGCAATTAGAAAAGCCTACAACCTCATCAAATCTTCTCTTCCGAACTTACGTAGATCCACAGGGTTGATGCTACGGTAGTCTTTGTCAACATAATGGATCAATGCATGACCCATCTCCTATTCACAACTCCACCACATGAGCTTTGACAAGCTGTTAACTGGTACCAGAGCATGTATAGGGATCTTCCTTGCGTATCTTGGATGATTAGAAACCTGTATCTTCATTGGCTTGTTAGTATTAGGGTAAATACATGTCTTATCTTTAATGACTTTGGATTTAGCAGTTTTGAAGTCCTTGAAGATTGTCTCTATGTCTCCATATCATGTTTCTTATCCAGTTCTCTTTTCCATAATTAATTGGATTAATAAACAAAACATGAACCATAGCACATAAATCCAAAGCTCTAAGTGTATGGAAGTCGTGCTCATCCTGATAGTACTCTATAGCTCCAGCCCTTCTCTTAATCACATACATCTTCTTTTTAGCATTGTACGCCCTACTAAGAATAGCATCTGAGTTTCCGTACCTTGTGAAAGGTTTGGAATGTCTCAGCATGTGTACATAAGCCGGCAGAGGAGGAACTTCAACAGTAAGATCTTCGACCTGACGTACCACACTTTGACCAGTTAGATCTGCTGTCTTGTCAGTCGTCTCTTGAGCACTAGATTCACCAACAATCTCTCCTTCTTCAATCAAAATATCAGAAAATGAGTCCTTAAGACTATTCCTAAACATATCTATGTAATCTATTGTATCCTCCATATCGTTGAATGGACCAAAATCCTCATTCGATTCCTCAGCAAGAATCTTTTTCTGGAATGTGTTAAACTCTTTCTCATAAGCTTCTTCAGCAGCGGGATCTAAATATGTATAGTCAGTTGTATCATCGGGACATGGTCCAGAGACATTAGCAGAACCCGATGATCCAGAAGGACCAGCAGCTGAGCCCATATCACCGCCCTGATCATCATCATCATCCTTCTTATCATACTTTCCATCTTTCTCATTATCATCACCATCATCATCTTCATCATCATCATTATTAGCATCTTCCTCATCACTAAACTCATAATCTACCAAATCTAAGTCATCATCATCATTAGCAGGCTCAGTAATTGGTAAATCATGCTCAGGCTCTACAAACGCCTCGCTAGTGAAAACTACATATCGATCCTCAGTAGCTGTAGTAGGAAAAGTGGTAGATGGATTTTGATCAACAACATCAGTCTATGTTTTCCTTTCACTAACAACAGGATTAACATCATGCTCTGTAGCATCAGCAGGATTTTGAACAACTTCAGGATCAGCAGGGTGCTGTCCGCTCGACACTCCAACTTCTATGATTCTTTGATGTGCACACGAAAAAGGAACACGAGAAGTGAGGTCTCTAATATTCTACTCTAGAATCTGAACATAGCCGAATATGAATTGTTGCTGATGTTCAAGATTCTTGATCCGCTCATCCTTCTCAAACATCTGTCTATGTAAATCATCGATGGTTGAGTCTTCTCCATCATCTCTTTTTCCAATGTACTAACTCTCTGCTCAAGAGATACCCGTGTAACTCAATCAGTAGAAGTCTCAGCTTGTTGCCTTGGCTCAGGAGTAGTATTTATGAAGTCGTCCATGCCGAACATGTCATTAGGGCCTTGATCCCTAGGTGGAGTACTCGACACATCATCAACAGTGGGCATAGTAGATGATGTTGCAGTTGTTGAATCTTTAACAATCACTAGAGTCTTTATAGGTATAGCCTCACTTGCTGTGACTGGAGTCTTAGACACAGGAATATCATAATCAGTCAACACAGTGGTCATTAGGGTTCGACGGTTACGTAAAACACCTCGTCCTTTACTCCTCCCATGTGGACTATCAGCAGTTTTCCTTACCATCCTCTTCTTTATCCTCTGAGTAGATGGAGAATCCTCAGGAACAAAATCTTCATCACTTTCCTCAGCAATGCGTTTAGTTGGAGTTTCTTGTACTTCGGGTCTTTCTTGAGGCACATATGGAACATTCCATATCTGATCACTGTCAGTCTCACTTCCTAAACTAAACCAGGAATCAATCTCATCATCCACTGACATGCCAGTAAGTTGAGAGTTTCCTGGAGCATCATCAGGAACTCTAGTAGATGGACCAGCTTGATCAGCTTGAGGCGCCATATTCTCTGGTTGTTGAGCTTCTTCCTGATTGCCCTCAATAAATCTGCCAAGTTCGCCAAAATGTGTACCATCCCATGCATTACCCCTTGCTCCCATCAAGTATGTGAATATATCTTTCTTCATCACCATAACAGCATAGGTGGAAGAATTAGATATTGCTAACTCAGGATGAGTAGCATTCACAATCAATTGTATGAATCTGGGATAGACGATGAACTTCTTTTCCACTGAAGCTATCACATTCTTCTGCATCTCTAAAAATATAGCCTTGGATATGTTGTATGGTAGATCGTGGACAAGTGATATCAACAGGGATCCAAATACTGCACTTAGGCTATCCATCCTAGCCTTTAGATTACTTAGGCAGTGAATCACCACATGAAATAAGTACTTCCTGAATAGAGATAAATACTTCTTCTCCGGTGAAGGATATCGATGATCGTAACCCATTCGCTTCAAACAGTCTCTAGCCACGTCGTCATCAATCATGACTGGTGCATTCAGCTGATCCTCCAACAACAGTACACTATTGATCACCTCAGAAGTGATAACAACTCTCTTCCCCTTAACTGTTGTTGTGATACATAGCTCTCCTTGGGAATCTCTCTCATTAGTAGCCATTAGCCAAAACTGATTAATAACATCTGTATAAATGGTGGGATTGTCTGTGATAGCATGATGAATACAAGATGTCTTGAGACCGTCTATCAATTATCTTAATAAAGCTTTGTCATCTGAAATGTCACCAAGAAATGCAACAGCATTATGGTTTTTATTAAAAACCATTTGTCTCGCCATATGAAATTAAAACAAACAAGCTTTTAGTAGTCACACATAATAAGAATTTCCAGACTTAGAAAAAAATATGAAAATGTTAAACTTTTGAACTTTTCACACACCCACAACTATTAGCATTCAAATAGTCAAAGTTTCAAGTTTGACTTCTCGTGCAACAAGATGATCAATCACATGAAACTGTTTTTGACCAGAAGTCAACTACTCACGCTACAAGTTAAGTATCCATGTGAGAAGTTCTGTGCGAATTTGAAAATTATCACCTCTGTTCATATTCAAACTACTTCTCGCATGCGACAAGTTCTAGATTTTCAAATTTCAATTAAGTCATTTTAGAGTGTTTTAACCATTGTCATATGTTCATTAAGTGTCGATTATGGTTTTATTATGGTTTGATATGTTTAATTTTGTTCAAATTGAAGTGTATAGTCCCTTTACCTTTCGGGCAAGATTCAAACACACACAAAACTAATCTATAATTATTAAAATACCTTATCAAACACTATAGAGTCAATGGATGACCACGATGAACGATTATGTCAGTGAAACAAGTCTAACACATAGAAAAATTTTGAGAGTATAAATTTCAGTTGTGCGATGCGACTGTTGCTTTTATAGCCTGATGACTTCTTGCACGAGAAGTCAGAACTTTGCATACTCTGACTTTTCGCATTTCATGACCTTCTCACATGCGACTAGTTCAACTAGTCGCATCAACCAACTTTTTGCATCTCATGCGAGAAGTTCAATTTCTTTTGAACTTTTAAAATTTTCAACTTTTCAATTTCATTTTTTTTGTTGAACCATTTGATTTGTTATGAGTAAAAATATGTTTAGCTAAGTGGTTACAATTATCCAAGAACCCTTAATTTTTGTAAAATTTTATAGAACAAAAACAAAGTGTAACGAAAACAAAAAACAAAAACAAGTTGACACACAAATTTAGACTTGCAATATTTTTGAAAATTTCAAGTATAGGATTATATTTCTTATGAACTCAATCATTAACATCATCCAGGTTTATTTTAAATAAAACTGGTTACGTTGATTGTCAATTTGTTGTATCCACCTTAAACTTAGACTTCAATTTTTACTTGGACACATATCCTGTGATATTTATCATGTTTAGATTATTTTGCATGAAATCTGTGAATTCCACAATCAAAAATCCTCTAGAACCCTTATCCAGCTTCAAGACACTTTTGAGATTTCAAGTCATCCAAATTTGACTTATACCTTTTACCTCTAATAAGCTTTTTCAGAATTATTTTTCTATATTATATTATCAATTTAGAGCATAACTAGTCTGAGAAACGTTTCAAAACAGAGAATATTAGCATGTTTTAGGAATTATTAACTGATAGTTGGACTTACATTTTGCCCTCGAAAGACGTTTAGGACTTACATGCCAAGTTGTAGGGATTGAACCTGGAGGCTCGAGAAATCAAATCAAGATAAAAAAGATCAAAGTCACGCAAAAAGATAGACTTTCCACGTGAGAACTTGCTTCTCGCGTGAGAACTGGAAGTCACGCGAGAACTGGCTTCTCACGCGAGAACTTAATAGTTTAGTATAAATAGAAGTTATGTAATGTAATTTTGTAAGCTTTTGCATTTTCCTGATTTCATTCTCATTGTAATACTTTACAAGTCAGAGAGTAATAGAATCAAGAACTTATTTACATTCGTGTTCATCTGTTACTTTCAATCTTATTCCGTGATGTTAACATTCCGCATTTTCACCACTAGATCGATCTTGTTATATTGTTGATCCTTACAATTGGTATCAAAGCTTGGTATGCTCTAGATCGATGAATCAAAGATTGATAAGTGTTTGTTGAAGTGTTCTTGAGATCCAATTTGAAGTTACTTGAAGATCTACTGGAATTATGCAATATTTGATCTTTGTTGAAGATTTTGAGAGCTGTTATATTGTTGAATGAAGATTTGACATGTTTTTGTGATTAATTAAGGCTAATGCAATCAATTAGAGATAATTAGGATCATAACCGAACCTAAAATCTCTAATTGAAAGATAATTCAGTTAATTTTGATCAAATTGGTGGTTGATTAAAGGCTGGAATTGTCTAAGTTGTTTGAGATTGATCAGGTGAAAACATAAGTTTCGCATGCAAGAAGTTACTGTTCACGCGAAAAGTTGGATATTTCACAAAATTCTATTATAGAAAGATTCCTTTCGCGCGAAAAGTTTAACATTTAGCAAAAATCAGTTACAAAAGTTTCCATGCGAAAAGTTTGTGCGAGAACTTGTGCGAATTAGTTTTGCTTAAGACTATTCGTGCGAGAACTTAAACTTTGAAGATTTTTGAAAAAGTTTGACTCAAGATTTCTAACTGGAAAATTTGAAGAACATCACAGCTACCTTGAACCCCGACAATGAGATTGGCACAAGCACAAAGCCTCCTCGACTTCATAGCGAAGAAGACTATACCGATTGTGTATATCTTTTTGAGAACCATGTCATATACACAGAACCTAGGATGATGAGATCTATCAAACAAGGCTCGTATATTTTGATATATACCAATGATAAGGGAGACTTGGTGCCTAATCCGAAACATCTCTTGGATGAGGAGGATATGAAGGTAATGGAGCTCGATGATAAGGCATATGCTGCCATCACTATGGCACTTATTACTAAAATCGGCCAGAAGTTCAAGAATTACAAGAAGGCGAAAGATTTATGGGATGCAATGGAAGAACAAATTATGGAGAACAAGGATATGAGAGAAAGTAGGAAAGACATGCTGAACCAAGAGTTTAATATGTTTAGTCATATACTTGGTGAAACCTTGGAGGCTTAGATGTCAAGGTTCGTGAAGCTGATAACCAAGATGAAAAATGCAGGAATCACACCGGAGAACATCTCAGTGAACAAGAAGCTGTTAAACTCACTACCTTACAGCTGGAACAACAATTGCACTACCATTAAGAGAACCAAGGATTTGTTCACCTTATCCTTTAGTAATCTGATCTCCATCATCAAATCTTATGATATGGATGACAAGCAGAGAGCTGCAAATTACATCAACACGATGGGAGCTGAAGCATCAGCATTATATGCTAAGATGGCTAGTAATCCAAATTATTATGTCAGCTACTCCCAGTTGTATCAACAACAACAATCAGCAATTCCTACTCATCCAAATGTCAAAGATCCATCTTTGCCTCAATTCCAAGCTTCTCATCAGAATCTTTATAGTCAAGCTCAATCACAACCCCCGATGTACCCACAAAGTCAATCCACTCAACCTTCATAACAAGCATTTGTTGTAAACTCTCAACCTACCAGGCAAACCATTTTGATAGCTGAAGAGCAATTGGCTCTATTTACCTCATTCATGAACAAATATAAAGCTTTTTCTACTGGAAGACTCAGCGCATCCATCATCTTGGTTGATGACTTGCAACAAGTTAATCCAGATGATGTAGAAGAGAATGATATTATGTATCAGATGGATATGGTGGTGTATCATGCTAATAACTTTGCAAGATGAACTGGGAGAAAAGTGTTTGGTCTGAACAATTCAAGCAAGATTGGATTTGACAAATCAAGCTTGAGATGTTATAATTGTGACAAACCTAGTCACTTTGTAAGAGAATGTACTGAAGGAAGGTCTAATAAAGCAGATAATGGAAAGAAGATGGTGACTGTGGAAGTAGAAACGAAAGGAGACAAAGCAAGTTCATCAAACAACAAAGCACTAGTTTCTTAGACTAACAGAGAGTGCGATTGGTCAGATCAAATGGAGATTCTAGATATCAAGCTTTCCACTGCTTTGTTGGCAGAAATTCAAACAGTTGAAGAACATGTTGATGACAATCCACTAGCTGAGTTTGTATCTAATGGTATGATAAGAGGTGTGCTTGATAAAGAGAAGAAGGTTGAAGTTGAGAAAGTTAAAGATAAAAAGGTTGAAGAGGTGAAAGCTGAAAAGATGCAGGATGAGATGGAGCTTAATGAAACAACTGTTGAGACTACTCCAATTAACTCAAACATCAATGAAGGAAAGAAGGTTAAAGAAAAGAAAGAAAAGGCTTATGAGTTCACTCCAGCTAAGATTGAAGAAACTAAAAAAGCTGTTGAGTTCACTCCGGCTAAAATTGAAGAAACTGAAAAGGCTGTTGAGTTCACTCCGGCCAAGATTGGGGAAATTGAAAATGCTGTTGAGTTTACTCCGGCATCGGCTTGTGATGAGTGTGAAAATGCTGTTGAGACACTTTGGCAACAAAAACAGAAGAAAGAGTTGTCTTGAAAGCCTTCATTGTAAATATCTTGCCTGAAGAGAAGAAGAAGGAAGAAGAAACTTAAGAGGTACATTCCAATCTTTGCTCAAATACATGTTTAGAAAAGATACAGAGATATAGAGTTCATAACGAACGTTTGATCTTAGAAGTTGAAAAATTCAATATCAAGCTCGTAAATATAAAACTGATGGAAAATTTTAAAGAAAAGATAGATGGATTCAATAAATCAATTTATCAATCAAAATTGAATCTTCATGATAAAGATTGTAACATAAAGGATTTGACAACACGTAACAATGAACTATCTCTAGAAATCAACAAAATTAACAGTGAACTCTTATCTGCCAAATTGATTGTTGAAAAATTTGAGTTATCCTCAAACATGGTTGAAGGTATAATCAAGTTTTAATTACACAAAAAATTAATGGTGTAAAAAGTAGTGTTGGTTATTCTAACATTACACCACCAATTAATCATGATTATACATATTAGCCTTCATCAATTACTATTTCTAATGAAGAGACCTATGGATTAGGTTTTCAAACAAAGTCAGACTTGATACCTCCAGTCAATGTTTCTTTGACTGTTGACCCTGTCATAAAAATTGAAATTAAAATTAATCATGACAATTTTTTTGTAGAAAGTGTGAAGAAGAATGAGTTGGTTGAAGATTGGGAAAATGATGATGAAATAGATTTTCAGGAAAATAAAAATTGTAATGAAAAATCTTCATGTAATTCATTATCAGTTATTCATGAAATTTCAGATGCTTTAGTGCTACAAATGATTATTCAAAAATGTCTAACAAAGCAAAGAAACTAAAATCAAAAATAGATTTTAAGGCCAATGAAAGAAAACGAGTCACAACATCCGTATCTGACTTGAAAACTGATTTCAAGAACAGATTTGTTTCAAAAGGCAACATTGATAATGAAGATCATATTTTTAAAGAAACCAATGCCAATTTCTTTAAAAATAAATCTCCTATTATGGCTAATTCTGTGAAACAAGATGTTTGTAGATCAGGTATCAAAGACACTGATCCCATTCCAGTAACAACAATTCAAAAGGCTAAAGCTACAGTTCATGCCTCATCGACTTCTGATAAGAAACAAAAAGCTAGAACATATACCTCAAATCTTCCGGAATCATCTCGAACAATTCAAAATGAAAGAAAGAAAAGAGTGACTGTTAAAGAATCGTAAGGCCAAAGATATACTAAGGCCAGATTCTATGATAACTGTGGAAGATATCATAAACAGTTTGTGCAAAATACACAAGCATCAAATACATATAATAAAATATGTTGTTATATGTGTGGCAAACCAAATCATAAGGCTTAAAACTGTCATCATCAACATTTATTGTCAAGCAAACAAAGATTTCACAACTCAAATTCAAATAATTGAAAACATTTCTTCTTAAATGCCAAATTCAAAAGGAATTCAAATTAGTCAAAATCGTTTGTTAATAACAGTAATGATTTGAATAAAGAAAGTCAAATGTGAAATCAGTACAAGTTGATGATAATACTTCTACTTCAATTCAGACCACTTTAAAGAAAATAGTTACAAAACTAATCAAACCAATTCAAAAGTGGAAAATTAAAGAAAAATCATACAAGCCTGATATTGTTGAACAATGTGTTTTTGATGATAAAAGAGATATGATATTATAGTTTGTATCATATTTGGATAAAAACAAAGTACTCAAGTCAACTATGGCTTAGGTTCCTAAACATGAACAAATTCATTGATATATGCAGGAACAACCAAGGCAAGTTATAAATAGTGTTTGGCATGTTGACAGTGTTTGTTCAAGGCACATGATGGGTAATATATCTCTGTTAAACAACGTACAACCTTACAACGGAGGATATGTTATATTTGTAGGAGATAAAGGTGGTAAAATTACAAAGAAAGGTACAGTGTCTAATGGTGTGTTAAGTTTTGAAGATGTCAACTTTGTAGAGGAACTTAAACATAATTTGCTAAGTGTCTCTCAAATTTGTGACAAAAAGTATTCAACATACTTCACTGATAAAGAATGTCTTATTTTGAAACCTAGCTTTGTAATTCCTGAAGAATGGATTTTACTAAGAAGACTAAGAGACAAAGACATGTATTTACTTGACATGAATGGTTCACACACGTCTGTAATTGCATCGTGTTTGTTATCCAGGGCCTCGGAAAATGATTCAATGTTATGGCATCGTCGTCTTGGACATGTAAGCATTAAAAATATGAACAAGTTAGTTAGTGAAAATCATGTTGTAGGCCTTCCTTTAAAATAATTTCAACTTACTGAACATTGTTTGTCATGTTCAAAAGGCGAACAACATAAACTTCCTCACAAACCGGTTGCTCATACAAAAATTTACCATATTCTCAACTGCTACACATGGATTTATTTGGTCCAGTTAATGTTTTAAGTTTAGGACGTCGTGCATATTGTTTGGTTATTACTGATGATTTTTCTAGATTTACATGGGTTTTCGTTTTAGCAACCAAAGATAAGACACCTCATTTGTTGATAAAATTCATGACACTAGTGGAGAATCAGACTGACAAAACCATCAAGTGCATTTGAAGTGATAATGGAACCAAATTTTGCAATCACACACTAAATGAATTTTGTGATTCAAAGGAGATAGCTAGGCAATTTAGTTCTGCAGGGACTCCACAACAAAATGGAGTTGCTGAAAGACGAAACAGAACTTTAATTGAAGCTGCCAGAAAAATGTTATCAGCAGCCAAATCACCATCATTCATTTAGGCTGAAGTTGTTAACATTGCATGTTATGTTTATAATCATGTATTAATCAACAAACAACAAAACATGACTTCATATGAAATCTTTTTCAAACATAAACCCAAATTCAAATATTTCAAAACTTCAGGATGTTGTTGTACTTTGTTAAACACATCTGATTCTAAATCAAAGTTTGATGAAAAAGCTGATGAATGTTATTTTGGTGGATATTTAGCCAACAAATTCGCATACCGGGTTTATAATAAAAGATCTAAACAAATAATTGAGTCATTCGATATTGATTGGCACGAATCTAACAAAACAGATGCAGGTTCAGCACCTTCATGGGTATACAATTTAGCTTCATTATTTGAAGCATTTAATCATACATCTGTTGTTTCTACAGCTAATCCACCTTTGAATTCATCAATTCAAGATATTTTTACTGATGATGTTGGACCTCTCTCATCTACAACAACTGGAAAATCTTCAGACATATTTTCTTCTTCAAATGTCATAGCAATTCCACACTCTATTTCTGAAATTAATCTATCTTATTTTGATCCCGTTGTTGAACAAGTTCCACAGGTTTTTTATCAGAGTTCCTCATCTACTCAAATTGATCCAATTGATACAATTCAAGTTTCATTTGAAGATTTATCTGTTGATAATGATATTCAAGAGGAAGATATTGTGTACCAACTTAAAGGAGGGAACAATGTTGAAGAACCAGTTGGTCATATATCTAATTTAAATGAAGTTATTTCTGAAGATACCATTCCTCAGCTTAGAATTCATAAAAAACATCCAACTGAAGCAACTATCAGTCCTTTATCATAGGGTGTCCGAACTAGAAGCCAATTGGGCATAATAAATACATGTTTGTGATCATGCTTCATTCTCAAATTATGCCAAAGAATGTTGAAATGGCATTAAAAGAAAACAGTTGGGTTGAGGCCATGCAAGACAAACTGATGCAATTCAAGAAGCTTAATGTATGGCATCTGTGTGAACTACCAAAGGGTAAGTTACCGATTGGTACTAAATGGATTTTTAAGAACAAAACGGATGAAAAGGATGTGATTGTTTGCAACAAGGCTAGACTTGTTGTTCAAGGATTCTATCAAATTGAAGGTCTTAATTATGAAGAAGTATATGCTCTTGTTGCAAGACTAAGCTATACGCATTTTTCTGGCATATGCTTCATACAAGAATTTCAAAGTGTATCAAATGATGTTAAAACTGCTTTCTTGTATGGCGAGATGAAAGAAGAAACTTATGTTTGTCAACCACCTAGTTTTGAAGATCCAGAACATCTAGATTATGTTTATAGGTTAGACAAAGCACTCTATGGTTTACATCAAGCACCTCGAGCTTGGTATGCCACCCTTATTGAACATTTGCTTGCAAATGGTTATATACGGGGTACGATTGATCAAACTTTATTCTTACAGAAGACTGGTGAGGATCTTATTCTTGTTCAAGTATATGTCGATGATATTATTTTTGGATCTATGAATGCTGATTTGTGAAAAGAATAAGCAATGTTGAAGAAGAAATTTGAGATGAGTTCTCTTGGAGAAATGTTATTTTTCTTGGGTATCCAAGTTAAACAAGATGATAAGGGAATACTGATTCATCAAGAAAAATACGTTCATAGTATCCTTGAAAAATACAAATTTCAAGACTCCAAGATTTCTTCGACTCCAATGACTTCTCGTCCGACTTTAACTCTAGATCTCATGGGTGAAGACGTTGATCAGCATTTGTATAGATCAATGATTGGATCTTTGATGTATCTCACTACCAGCAGACCAGACATCATGTTTCCTGTCTGTCAGTGTGTACATTATCAAAGTAATCCGAAGGAATCTCACATGAAACCTGTGAAGCGGATTTTCAAATATCTCAAGGGTAAACCAACACTCGGCCTTTGGTATCCTAAAAATTCTGATTTCAATTTATATGCTTATACTGACAGTTGTTGAAATTTGATAATGATGGATCGAATATTACAATCGTATTGTTGCCGTTTATCAGATCTGTGATACGGAATCTCACAGACCCGTTGATGATTTCAAGTGAAGATCTATACAAGATTTAGTGTATGATGATGAATGAATGATGAACAACAAAGAACACATTCATAAATATTTCATTCATTCATATGTATGATGATGCAAGGAGATTACAAAGGGAGTTTGTAAGAAAATCTCTCTCACACACACTCAACCTAATTGTTTCTCTCACTAGCCTAATTCTCCGCTTACTTAGAAAATGCTTGCTTACTTATTTACTTCATTACCTAGAGTATAAATGATTACACTTCAACAGTTGGTATCAGAGCCTTGGCTCCTTGTTCTTCAATTTTTTTCTCAAAAATTTGAACCATAAGTTTGATCTGCAAATTGTTATTGTTTTTAATGAAATCAAGCTACTAATAGCTTAGATTTGTTATTTCGTGAAGATCTGCAAGTTTTTACATCAATTGAAGTTCATTTGAGCCATTAATTTGAAGATTTAAGCAAACTTGTTCTTCAAGTCTTCAAATGCTCATGAACATAAAATTTTGATTTTGTTGTTGTTTGATCAAATTTAAGCTTCTAATAGCTTTAGTTTGTGATAACTAACACATCTACAAAGTTTCATATCAATTGAACAACCAAAACTCTTGAATTTGAAGATTTTTGAAAATTTTGTGTTCTTGAGAAAAGTTCACTGTTCATAAGGAAAAATCATCAAAATCACGAATCTGATGTTGTTAAGCTGAAATTGATAGTGATTTTAGCTTAGAAACATCAAATCTAAGGTTCATTTATCTTACGCAACATCCAAATCATACATTCAATCTTGCAATAGATCTTCACTTGAAATCATTAACAGGTCTGTGAGATTCCGCATCACAGATTTGATAAACGACAACAATACAATTGCAATATTCGATCCTACGAATTTCGAATTTCAATAATAGTGATTATGCAGGATGTAACTTGGACAGGAAATCAACCACCGGTGGTTGTCAATTTCTTGGAAACAGGTTGATTTCATGGCAATGCAAGAAGCAGCAGACAGTATCCATATCCACTGCGGAGGCTAAATATGTGGCTGCATCAAGTTGTTGTTCACAGATTGTTTGGATTCAGCAACAACTTCTTGATTATGGCCTTAATCTTTTTGACACCTAAATTTTGTGTGATAACACTGCAGTGTTAAATATTGTGAAGAATCCGATCCAACACTCAAAGACAAAACACATTGACATTCGCATGCACTTTATTCATGACTGTTTTGATTGAAAAGTTATCCATTTGGAATCAGTTCTATCATAAAACAACATTGCTGTTTTCTTTACTAAGGCCTTTGATCATTCCAGATTTGATTTTCTAGTCCAATCTCTAGGAATGATTAACTTTAGTTAACATTTATCTAAACACCCTTTTCAAAATATGTTTTTATTCTTAGTTAATATTGTTATTTTCTAGCAGATAATCATAATTTTAGGGGGAGAAAATTTGAAAAATGTCTCGAAAAAGATTTTGTTCTTAGGGGGAGTAAAAGAAAATTTACAAAAACTCAAATATATTTTGTTTTACATTTTGAGAAAATTAATTTTTCAAGAATTTATAGGAAATGATAACACATATATTGTGATTTTGATTTATTACATTCTACAAGCTTGAAAGAAACTGACTTGGATTATGTTTGATATGTTGATAGACTTGATTTTCAAGATTGAAAAGCACTATGATATGTGATACACTGGAAGTAAATTCCTTTATGTTTGACGTGGATTACTCATCAAGGTTTTGTGGACTCTGACTCCATGCTAAAACAGACTGAGAGTTATAATCTAGTTATACTCAAGCCTGTTATCGTTTGAATTAGTACCTTTCAGAAGAAATATATATATATATATATATATATATATATATATATATATATATATATATATATATATATATATATATATATCAAATAATGAAAAATATATGATAAGCAAAAACAAAAGAGAAAATAAACATAAAAAAAAAGAGCAAAAAGATGCCAAAAGAACATATAGGAATAAAAATGCCAATGTTCATATTAATAAAAGATATGTCATGAACATATACACTATATGATTAATATTTTTCTTTTTGAGAATATGTTCTGACACAGGAGGCAAAATCAAAAGATGGGGCATGTAAGTCCGTCTTGGCATGTAAGTCCTAAACGTCTTGCGAGGGCAAAACATGAGTCCGACTGATAGTTAATAAGTCCTAAAACATGTTAATATTCTTTGTTCAGAAGCGTTTCTCAGGCTAGTTATGCTCTTAATATATATTATAATAGAGAAAAGTAATTCTGAAAAGGCCGATCAGCAATAAAAGGTTTAAGTCAAATTGGGATGACTTGAAATCTCAAAATTGTCTTGAAGCTGGATAAGGGTCCACAAGATTTTTGATTGTGAAATTCACAGATTTCATACAAATCAACCTAAACATGATAAAAAGCGCCGAATTTATGTCCTAGTAAGAATTGAGGTTTAAGTTTAAAATGGAAACAATGTATTGACACTCAACATAACTGGTCTTATTTCAAATAAAGATGAAAGATGTTTATGATCAATTTCGTGATAACTATGATCCTATACTTGAAAAATTAACAAAAATATTTAAGTTATTTGTATAAAGTAAATAGCTGTTTAATTCATATTGAAATTTGTTTTTGTTACACTTGTTTTAATTTTACAAAATTTTACAAAAAAATACAAAAAATTAAGGGTTCTTGGATAATTGTGAACACTTAGTTAAACATAATATTTTTCATAACAAATCAAATGGCTTCATAAGATAAACAAATTTAAAAAGTTTAAAAATTTTAAAAGTTCAAAGAAAATTGAACTTGTCGCATGCGAAAACTTCAAACATGCAAAAAGTTCAATATGTGAAAGGTTCAAGATGCGAAAGGTCTTGTGTGCGAGAACTCTGACTTCTCACACAAGAAGTCAAAAGGCTATAAAAGGAACAGTTGAGAGAAAAGTACACTATTCGCATGAAAACTTCAAGAAAAAATTCTCTCGAAATTCTGAGTGTTAGAACCTTGTTTGATTCGATACCGGTTGCAATTTGATATTAAAGTGATAGATAAGGTATTTTGATGATGATAGATTAAATTTAAGAGTGTTTGAATCATGACCGAACTTTAAAGGACTCATACACGTTAAATTGAACAAAATTAAACATCTTAAACCTTAATAATGACTTAATCGCAGCCTAATGAACATGTTTTATTTGTTAAAACACTCTGAAAATGGCTAATTGAGAATCTAAAAATTAACAGACTTTTCGCATGCGAAAAGTATGTTGAAAATGAACACACGTGAGTGCTTTCAAATTCGCACAGAACTACTCGCGTGAAAAGTAGACTTGTCGCGCGAGAAGTTGACTTCTGGTTAAATTCAGTTTCATGCGAAAACTCTTCTTATCACAAGAGAAGTTGAATCTGAAACTTAAAGCTTTTGCTTGAGTAGTTTATTTTTTCGCGCGAGAAGTTTAGTTTTTCCAAAATTTTTCTAAGTGTGAAAACTTTTCTTGTGTTCTTATACAAGTTTGTTTAATTCTTCAGTTGGCGAGATGTTGGTCTTTAATAAGAACTATAATGCTGCGGCCTATCTTGGAGAAATTCCAGAAGACAAAGCCTTATTCAAATCTATGATTGATGGACGGAAGACTTCACGGATTTATCATTCTATTTCGGCCAATCCTACTATCTACGAAGACATGATTGATCAGTTTTGGTAGATGGCAATTAATGAAAGAGATGATCAAGGAAAACCATGTATATCGGCAACTGTTAAAGGCAAGAGGGTTATGATCACTGCCGAAGTGATAAACAGTGTGTTACTGTTAGAAGATCAACTGAATGCACCTGTCAAGATTGATGATGACATGGTTAGAGATTGCCTGAAGAGAATGGGATACGATCATAGATATCCATCTCTTGAGAAGAAGTACCTTCCACCGTTCTGGAAGTACTTATTTCACGTTATGATACATTGCCTAAGCAATCTTAAGGCTAACATGGATAGCCTAAGTTCTATATTCGGATCACTACTGATATCCAAGGCAATATTTTCTGAGATGCAGAAGAATATGATAGCTACAGTTAGGAAGAAGTTCATCATGTACCCACAGTTCATACAGCTAATAGTGAATGCTGCTCACCCTAAGCTAGCAGTATTTGATTCATCTACTTACGTTGTAATGATGATGAAGAAAGATATCTTCACTTACTTATTGGGAGCAAGGGGGAATGCCTAGGATGGAACTCATTTTTCTAAACTTTGGAGATTTGTTGATGGTTATCAGGAAGAGGCTCAAGAGACTGAAGAGGTGGCCACACAAGCTGAACAAGCTGGCCCTTCAACTACTGTACCTGAAGATGCTCTAGAACTCATATCCAGCAGGAACTTCTATAAACGCTGAGATTGATTCATGGTTTAGTTCTGGGAGCGAAATCGATAGTGATCAAATCGTAACATACCTTATGTTCTTCAAGAACATCCCAGAGTGAGAGAAACACCTGCCAAATGCACTGCTGAGGAACGTAATGTAGATTTTGTTCCTAAAGATACATCAACTACTCGGGGAAGAAGGAAGAGAATGGCTAGAAGAACGGGTGAAAGTCCACGTGGTAGGGTTAGAGGATGAAGTGTTTTGAGAAGGCGTCGGACCCCGAAGACCACTGTGTTGACTGAAGTGGAAGTACCTGTCTCTGAGACTCCTGCCACAGTTAGTGAGGCTGCTACATTAGAGACTTCATCTACTATGCCTGCTACTGAGGATGTATTGAGTACTCCATCGAGAGATCAGGGGAATGAGGAGACGGTAGGTATGGAAGATTTTCTTAACACCCCTCATGCGCATACACAAGGTGCTAGTGCTTCTACTAGTTCACCTACATCTGTTACACTGGAACAGAGAGTTAGTACATTGAAGAGGGAGATGTTAGAGAAGACTTAGATCATTGATGATATGTAAAGGCAATTGTTTGAGAAAGATGAGAGCATAAAGAATCTTGAACATCAGCAACATTTCATATTTAGCTATGTTCAGATTCTAGAGCAGAACTTAAGAGATCTCACTTCTCGTGTGCCTTTCTTGTTTACACAACAAAGAGCCACAGAAGTTGTAGAATCAAATGGAAAGCAATCTGTTGTTCCTAAAATTGCTCAAGATCCTACTGACACTACAGAGCATGATGTTGATCCTGTTGTTACACAAAGGACAACATAGACTACTGATGTTGATTAAGAGCGACCTATCACTGATCGTTCTATGGCTACTGAGGATCAACCAGTGGTTTTAGTGGAGCTTGAACATGATGTACCAATCCCTAAGCCAGCAAATGATGATGATGATTTGGATCTGGTAGATTATGATTTCAGTGATGAAGAGGAGGTTGATAATGATGATGATGGAGATGATAGTGATGAGGGTGATAATGATAAGAAAGATGATAAGAAAGATGATGATGATGATCAAGGAGGAGATATGGGCTCTGTAGCTAGTGCATCTGGATCATCGGGTACTGAAAATGTCTCCGGATGAAGTCCTGATGATACCACTGAGATACACTGTTAGATCCAGCTATAGAAGAAGCTTATGAAAGAGAGTTTTATAAATTCTAGCAAAAGATCATTGCTGAGGAGACTGAAGTAGATTTTGGAGCTTTTGATGATTTAGAAGAAGGAATAAATTACACACGCATATTTAGGAATAGTCTTAAGGACTTATTCTTAGATATCTTGGTTGAAGAAAGGGAGATCGTTAGAGTGTCGAGCACTAAAGAAACAACTGATGGGACAGTTAACGTAACAGGTCAAAGTGTTGTGCGTCAAGTCGGTAATCTTACAGTTGCAGCTCCTCCTCCACCGGCTTACATTCACGCGATGAGACATTCCAAACCTTTCACAAGGTACCAAAACTCAGAACCAATTCTTAGCTAGGCATACGATGTAGAGAAGAAGATGTACGTGATTAACAGAAAGGGTGGAGCCATCGAGTACTATTAGGACGAACACGATTTCCATACGCTCAGAGCATTAAATTTATACTCGATGGGTCGTGTTCCGTTCATTAGCCCTAGAAACTACAACAAGGCGAAATGGATTAGTAATATGATTTGGAAGCAAGACAAGACCAACTTCAAAGCTTTAAACTGCAAAATCCAAAGTTATTGAAGATGAGACACGAATAGATCCAAACACGAACAAACCAATGAAGATACGAGTGTTCAAGCATCCGAGATATGCAATGAAGATCCCTATCCATGCTCCTGTGCCAGTTAACAGCTTGTCTAAGCTAATGTGGTGGAGTTGTGAAAAGGAGATGGGACACGCATTAATTCAATGTGTGGATAAAGAGTATCGTTTCATCGACCTTGGGGATTGGCTCAAGTTTGGAAAATAAGATTTGATGAGGTTACAGGCTTGTCCAATTGTAGCTGATGAATCTGTTCATTTCATAGTAGCACAGTTTGGTTAGATGATCACGAAGGCCTTAGATAACAAGATTTATGCACATGGAGGCAGCTACAAGGTGGATGACGTGGACTTCTAAAGCATTGATTTACTGAGCCTAGGGGGAGATTGTAGCGATTGAACCTGGAGGCTCAGGAAATCAAATTAAGATAAAAAAAGATCAAAGTTGTATGAAAAGATAGACTTTCCATGTGAGAACTTGCTTCTCGCGTGAAAACTGGAAGTCGCACGAGAACTTGCTTCTCACGCGAGAACTTAATAGTTTAGTATAAATAGAAGTTATGTAATGTAATTTCTTAAGATTTTGTATTTTTCTGATTTCATTCTCATTGTAATACTTTACAAGTCAGAGAGCAATAGAATCAAGAACTTTTTTACATTCGTGTTCATCTTTTACTTTCAACCTTATTCTGTGATGTTAACATTCCGCATTTTCATCATGAGATCGATCTTGTTATATTGTTGATCCTTACACAAGTCAGACTTACATGCCCCATCTATTGATTTTGCCTCCTGTATCAGAACATATTCTCAAAAAGAAAAATATTTATCATATAGTATGTATGTTTATGACATATTTTTTATTATTATGTTCATTGACATCTTTTATTTCTATATGGCCTTTTTTTGCTTTTTTTGTTTATGTTTATTTTCCTTTTTGTCTTTGCTTTTCATATCTTTTTCACCTTTTGATATTTATATATACATATTTCTTCTAAATGATACTGAATCAGATAGTAACTGGTTTGAGTATGACTAGACTATAACTCTCTGTCTGTTTTAACATGGACTCAGTGTTACCATAAAACCTTGATGAGTAATGCACTTCACTCATTAAGAATTTACTTTCAGTGTATCACAAATCATAATGCTTTTCAGTCTTGAAAGTCAAGCCTATCAACATATCAAACATAATCCAAGTCAGTTTCTTTTAAGACTTTGTACGTAATGTACCAAAATCAAGAAATGTAATAACATTTCCTATAAATCCTTGAAAATTTTAATTTTCTCAATGTGTAAAAAATTTTTTTTTTGTAAATTTTCTTTTACTCCTCCAAAGAACAAAATCTTTTTCGAGACATTTTTGTATTTTCTCCCCCTAAAATTGTGATTATCTACAAAGAAAATAACAATTTTAACTATAATTAATAAAAAAATATTTTTGAAAGGATTTATGGATAATTATTAACCAAAGTTAATCATTCCTAGAGATTGGACTAAAAAGTCGAATCGGGAATGATTAAACACCTTAGTAAACAAATCAGCAATGTTGTCATCTGATGAGACTGAGTCCAGATGGATAAGCTTTCGATCAAAAATAGTCACGGATAAAATGCATTCGGATATTGATGTGTTTTGTTTTTGAATGTTGGATCGGATTCTTCACTATGTTTAACACTACCGTGTTGTCAAACCAAATCTTGTGTTATTGATATTAAGATCATAATCAAAAAGTTGTTGCTGAATCCAAACAATCTGAGAACAACAACTTGATGCAGCCATATATTCTGCCTCTGCAGTGGATGTGGATTCTGTCTGCTGCTTCTTGCATTTCCAAGAAATCAATTTGTTGCTGAGGAATTGACAGCCACCAGTTGTTGATTTCCTGTCCAAGTTACATCCTGCATAATCATTGTCCCTATAAGCATATAAATTGTAATTGGAAGTCTTAGGATACCAAAGGTCGAGTGTTGGTTGACCCTTGAGGTATTTGAAAATCCGCTTGATAGCTTTCATGTATGATTCCTTTGGATTACTTTGATATCATGTACACTGACAGACAGGAAACATGATGTCTGGTCAACTGGCAGTGAGATACATCAGAGATCCAGTCATTGATCGATACTAATGTTGATCAACATCTTTGCCCGTGAGATCAGGAGTTAAAGTAGGATTATTGGAGTGGGAGCAGTCTTGGAGTCTTGAAATTTATATTTGTCTAGGATACTATGAACATATTTTTCTTGATGTATCAGGATACCCTTATCATCTTGTTTAACTTGTATACCCAAGAAAAACAACATTTCCCCAAGAGAACTCATCTCAAATTTCTTTTTCATCACAGCTTCAAATTCCTTGCATAAATCATCATTGGTAGATCCAAAGATAATGTCATCAACATATACTTGAACCAGAATGAGATCATCACCAGTCTTCTGTAAGAATAAAGTTTCATCAATAGCACCCCGTGTATAACCATTTACAAGAAAATGTTCAGTGAGGGTGGCATACCAAGTTTGAGGTGCTTGATGTAAGCCATATAGTGCTTTGTCTAACTTATAAACATAGTCAGGATGATCTGAATCCTCAAAACCAAGAGATTGATAAACATTGGTTTCTTTTTTCATATCACCATACAAAAATGCAGTTTTGACATCCATCTGATACACCTTGAAGTTCTTGTATGAAGCATAAGCTAGAAAAATTCATATAGCTTCTAGTCTTGCAACTGGAGCTTATACTTCCTCATTATCAAGTCCTTCAATCTGATATAATCCTTGAAGAACAAGTCTGGAATTGTTGCGAACAATCACATCTTTCTTATCCGTTTTGTTTTTTAATATCCATTTAGTACCAATCGGCGACTTACCCTTTGAAAGTTCACACAGATGCCACACATTTAGCTTCTTTAATTGCATCAGCTCGTCTTGCATAGCCTCAAGCCAGCTGTTTTCTTTTAATGACATCTTAATGTTCTTTGGCATAATTTGTGAAATAAAACATGAGTACAAACATGTATTTATAGCACCAGATTGACTTCGAATTCAGACACCTTATGATAATGTACGAATGATTGTTTCAGTTGGATGGCCTTATGAATTTTCAGCTGAGGAATGGTATCTTCAAAAATAACTTCGTCTAAATTAGACATATGACCAACTGGTTCTTTAACATTGTTCCCTCCTTCGGGTTGATATACAATATCTTCACTTGATGAATATTATTAACAATAGATAAATCTTCAAATGGAACTTGAATCGTATCAATCGGATTATTTTGATTAGAAGAATAACTTTGATCAATAACCTATGGAGTTTGTTCAGCAACTAAATCAGAATGAGGCAATTCAGATTTAGAAACAGAATGTGGAACAGCTGTGACATTCAAAGAAGAAAGTATGTTTGAAGATCTACCTATAGCTGAAGATGACATAGGTCCAACATTATTAGTAAAAATATCTTGAATTGATGATGACAAATGTGGATTAGCTGTAGACACAACACAAGATCGATTAAGAGTTTCAAATCATGAAGCATAATTGTATACCCATGAAGGAGCAGAACCTGCATTTGTTTTGTTAGATTCATGCCAATCAATATCAAATGACTTAATTATTTGTTAACCTTTTATTATAAACCCAGTATGCAACTTTATTGGCTGAATATCCAACAAAATAACAATCATCAGCTTTTTCATCAAATTTTGATTTAGAAACAGATATTTTTAACAAAGTACAACACCATCCAAATGTTTTAAAATATTTGACTTTAGGTTTATGTTTTATAAAAGTTCTCATAAGGAATCATATTTTGTTATTTGATGATTAACACATGATTCTGAACAAAACATGCAGTGTTAATAGCTTTAGCCCAAAAGAATGATGGTAATTTGGCTGCTAATAATATTGTTCTGGTAGCTTCAAATAAAGTTTGGTTTCGTCTTTCTGCAACTCCATTTTGTTATGGAGTTCCTGCAGAGCTGAATTGTTTAGCTATCCTCTTAGAATCAAAAAGTTCATTCAAAGTACGATTGAAAAACTCTGTTCCATTATCACTACAAATGCACTTGATGGTTTTATCAGTCTGATTCTCCCACTAGGGTCATGAACTTTATCAGCAAATGAGGTGTCTCATCTTTCATTACTAAAATGAAAACCCATGTAAATCTGGAGAAATCATTAGTAATAACCAAGCAGTATGCACGACGTCCTAAACTCAAAACACTAAATGGACCAAATAAATCCATGTGTAACAGTTGAAGGATGGATTCAATTTTAGTATGAGCAACTGGTTTATGAGAAAGTTTTTTTGTTTGCCTTTTGAATATGACAGACAATGTTCTGTAAGTTGAAATTCTTTTAATGGTAGGCCTAGAACATGATTTACTCTAACCAACTTGTTCATATTTTTGATGTTTACATGGCCAAGACAATGATGCCATAACATCGAATCACTTTCCGAGACTTTAGATAACAAACAAGATGTAGTTACAAATGAATGTGAACCATTCATGTCAAGTAAGTATGTGTCTTTGTCTCTTGGTGTTCTCAACAAAATCCATTTATTAGGAATTACAAATACAGGTTTTAGAATGAGACATTATTTATCAGTGAAATGCGTTGAATACCTTTTGTCACAAATTTGAGAGAAGCTTAGCAAATTATGTTTAAGTTCCTCAACAAAATTGACATCTTCAAAACTTAACACACCATTAGACACTGTACCTTTCTTTGTAATCGTACCACCTTTATCTCCTGCAAATATAACATATCCTCCATTGTAAGATTCTATGCTATTTAACAGAGATATATTACCGGTCATGTGCCTTGAACAACTACTGTCAACATGCCAAACACTATTGATAACTTTCCTTGATTATTCTTGCACATATGAATGAATTTATTCATGTTTAGGAACCCAAGCCATGGTTGACTTGAGCACATTGTTTTCATCTAAAATATGATACAGACTATAATATCATATCTCTTTTATCATGAAAGACAAAATTTCTAACAATATCAGGCTCAGATTGTGTTTCTTTTATTTTCCACTTTTAAATTGGTTTAATCAGATGTGTAACCATTTTCCTTAAAGTGGTTTGAATTGGAGAAGAATTTCTATCATTAACATGTAAAGATTTCTTGTTTGATATTTCATTGTTCAAATCTATTTTGATTTGACCATTTTTTTATCAACAAAGAATTTGACTGATTTGTATTCCTTTTGAAATTGGCATTTATAAAGAATTGGTTTCTATTATTTGAAATTGAGTTGTGAAATCTTTGTTTGCTTGACAGTGGATGTTGATGATGGTAATTTCTAGCCCTATGATTTGGCTTGCCACATCCATAACAACACATTCTTTGATATGTATTTGATGCATGTGTATTTCGCACAAACTGGTTATTATAACTTCCACAGTCATTATAGAATCTAGCTTTAGAATTTCTTTGGCCTTGTGATTCTTTAACAGTCTCTCTTTTCTCTCTTTCATTAAGAATTGTTCTAGATGATTTCGGAAGAATTGAGGTATCTTTCCTAACTTTTTGATTCATATCTGAAGCTGATGAGGCATGAACTATTGCTTTAACCTTTTGAGTTGAAGGTACTGGAATTGGACCAGTGTCTTTGATACCTGATCTACAAATATCTTGTTTCATAGAGTTAGAAGTAATATGAGACTTATTTTTAAAGAAACTGACATTTGTTTCTTTAAAAATATGATCTTCATTATCAATGTTGCCTTTTGAAACAAATTTATTCTTGATATCAGTTTTCAAGTCAGATACTGATGTTGTGACTCTTTTTCTTTCATAGTCCTTAAAATCTATTTTTGATTTTAGTTTTTTTTGTTTGTTAGACATTTTATTGTAGAAATAAAAACATCTGAAAGTTCATTGATAACTGATGATAAATTACATGAATATTTTTCATTACAACTTTTATTTTCCTTGAAATCTATTTCATCATCACTTTCCCCATCTTCAACCAACCCTTCTTTCTTCACACTTTCTTCAAAAGAATTTTCATGATTAATTTTAATTTCAGTTTTTATGATAGGGTCAACAGTCAGTGAAACATTGACTCAGGTTGGAAACCTAATCTGTAGGTCTCTTCATTTGAAGTGGTATTTGATGAAGGTAAACATGTACAATCATGATTAATAGGTGGTGCAATGTTAGAATATCCAACACCACCTTTTCCACTGTTAATTTTCTAAGTCATTTGAGACTTGATTATACCTTTAAGCATGTATGAGTATAGCTCAAATTTTTCTACAGCCAATTTTGCAGATAAGAGTTCACTTATAAGTTTATTGATTTATAAAGATAGTTCATTGTTACGTGTTGTCAAATCCTTTATGTTACAATCTTTATCATGAAGACTCAATTTTGATTGATAAATTGACATGTTTAATCCTTCTATCTTTTCTTTAAAACTTTTCTCATCAATTTTATATTTACGAGCTTGATATTGAAGTTTTCAACTTCTAAAATTAAGCGTTCGTTGTAAACTTTGTATCTTTGAACCTTTTCTATACACGTATTTGAACAAAGATTAGTATATATCTCTTCAGTCTCTCCTTGCTTGTTCTTCTCTTCAGGTATGACATTTACTATGAAGGCTTTCAATTTCATCTTTTCTTCTGCTTTGGATGCTAGAGTGATCTCAACAGCATTGACACTTTCATCACAAGCAGGTGCTGGAGTTTCCTCAACAACATGCACAATCTTTACATTCTTAGCTAGAATGAACTCAACAGCCTTTTCTTGAACTTCTTTCATTTTCTCTTCAGATGGAGTAGTCTCAATAGCCTTTTCGTTAAGCACCTGTTCAACCTTCTAATAGACTTCTTCAGCAAACATTCCTTTCATCAAATCATCGGACGCAAACTTAGCAAATAAATTTTCATCAAAACTTTCTTCAATAGTTTGAATTTCAGCTAACAAAGCAGTAGACAGTTTGATATCCAGAATCTCCATCTGGTCTGACCAATCATATTCTTCATTGGTTTAAGACACCAGAGCTTTGTTGTTTGATGCACTTGCTTTATCTCCTTTGACTCTACCTCCACAGTCACCATCTTCTTTCCACTATCAGTTTGATTTGACCTTCCTTCAGTACATTCTCTTGCAAAGTGACCAGGTTTGTCACAGTTATAGCATCTCAAACTTGATTTATCAAACCCAATCTTGCTTGAGTTATTTAGACCAAACATCTTCCTCCCTGTTCTTCATGCAAAATTGTTCGCCTGGTACACCACCATAGCCGTCTGATACTTGATATCCTTTTCTTCAACATCATCAGCATTAACTTGTTACAAGTCATCAACTAAGATGTTGGGTGCACCAAGTCTTCCAGCAGTGAATGCTTCATAGCTGTTCATGAAAGTTATGAATAGATCTGGATGCTCTTTAGCTATTTGAATGGTTTGCTTGTTTGGGTGGGAATTTACAACAAATGCTTGTTGTGAAGGTTGAGTGGATTGAATTTATGGGTAAATCTGGGGTTGTGGTTAAGATTGTACTAGTTTTGATGAGAGGCTTGAAACTGAGGCATAGATGGATGTTTGACATTTGGATTAATAGAAGTAGCTGCTTGTTGTTAGAACAACTGGGAATAGCTGACATAATAACTGGTATTACTTGCCATTTTTGCATATAATGCTGATGCTTCAGCTCCTATTGTGTTGATGTAATTAGCAGCTCTATCCTTGTCATCCATTTGATGGTTGAAATTTGATCGCTGAGGGACAAGGTGAATAGATCCTTGGTTCTCTTGATGGTAGTGTAGTTATTATTCTAGCTGTATGGTAAAGAGTTCAATAGCTTTTTGTTTATAGAAATGTTCTCCAAGGTAATTCCATCCTTCTTCATCTTTGTTATTAGCTTAACAAACCTGGACATTTGAGCCTCCAAAGTTTCACCAAGTATATGGTTAAACATATTAAACTCTTGGTTCAACATGTCCTTCCGGCTTTCCCTCATATCTTTATTACCCCTTATCTGCTCCTCTCATCGCATCCCACAAATCTATAGCTTTTCTGTACTCCTTGAACTTTTGTGCAATCTCAGTAGTAAGCGCCATGGTGATAGCAGCATATGCTTTGTCATCAAGCTCCAGTTTCATCATGTATTCCTCACTCTAGAGGTGTTCCGGTTTAGTCACTGCAGAACCGGTTAAGGGATGGTCAATACAATCAGTCTCATAATGAGGAGAGTGTTAGAACACTTAACAGATCAAATGGGGAACCAGGTTTATGTAAATGATACTAAGAACACAAGTAAATAATGAGACAGAACTAAGAACAAGAACAAGATAAGTATGGCTTTCATGAATGTTGTATATTGCTCTAAAGTTCTTTTACAAGTGTTACAAAGCATAAAAAGAAATACAAGGACCTGAGATACTTTATACTACTTCCTACAGCCAGCCATACTTTGAAGGCCAGCTGGAAACACCAATCTAGACAACAAGATCAATGTAAAGTCAAAAGGCAGATTGCCTTTTGACTAGTGACTATGAGATGCCATAGGTCACATCCTAATATATTATAAAAAGGATAAAAGGTACAAAGTAAGAAGTTACAGACTCAAGACCATAATCTATAGTTTACTAAAGCATGGACCTTTTCACCAACTTGTATAAGTTGGTGAGTCATCAGAGTTGCAGCGGAAAGTAAGTCAGCTTTATGGAAAAGTAGATCAGAGAAAGCATGTCCTCTCTGTATTTGGAAGAAATCAATCTTCACTTCATTGGCTTTGGAAGACTTTGTCTTTGAAGCTTTGAAAGACTTCATCTTTGGCTTTGGAAGATTTGGTCTTTGGCTTCATAAGATTTTACACTTAGAATAATTTCTGTGATGAGTGTAAAACTTCTGGAGTAACTTCTACCTTGTACATCAGTGCATGCATGCAGGAAGCTCCTTGGTTGTCTTGGCTTCTTTGGTTGCATCCGCCTTCTAATATAACCTTACAAACTCCCCTGAGGCTGATGCTACTAAAACAGAGAAGTTATTCAAATGCTGACAGTCCTCACTAGGATTAAGACCATACCTTTCTTCATTATCTGGTTAGGATCCCTCAGACTCTCATAATATCTTCTCATGTCATGGAGATCATATAGAGGAAGATCAAGCATGTCTTGCCAGAAATAGACATCTTGACCTCCTTGATTTCTGATGACATACCACCTGTCTGGATTAGCAGCAAAAGTCCAGGACAAGATGGATCTTCCAGTTACAAGAGGCTCTACTTGAGTTGGAGTTGGTTGAGTATCACAGCCTCTTCTTGCACTACCTCTGGATGCTTTGAGTCATCCTGAGGTGTAAAGGTGGATGACTTGGTCTTCTTCTTGGAAACATTCTTCATGGTCATCCTTTTCCTCCTCTTTGAAGTCTTTAACTGAAAGGACTGGTCTTCAGCACCAGGTTGTTCTACTGTGTCTCTCTTTGTTGGGTTCTCTTCTCTCACAGGTTCAGAAGGAGAGTGATGAGGACCCTGATGTGGATCAAAAGATGAAGTTGGCTGAGATTCAGCTCTAGGTCCAGGTTGTGTTGACTCGAGAGGTTTAACCTTGACCTTAACTTCAGGTTGAGCTGGACTTGGTGGAGAATGCAAGTCAACAAGCTCTCACTTCTTAGTCTTCTTCTTGATCACCTTGATGTGCTCATCCATAGTGGATAGAGACATTTGACCAAGCCTCCTTCCGCAGAATCCGTACAGCTTCAAGAACCTCATTATCCTTTGTTTGTCAGCAGACTTCTTTTGGCTCTTTTGGATGATGGCTCTTGACTTTACAGCTTCTTCCTTTAGTTTTCTCTTAGTAGCCTTTTATTCCTTGATGACTTGTTGCTCTAGCTTCTTGAGATACTCGAATTCAACATACTCATATGATAAGGGAAGAAGTGCAGATGCCTGATAGAGTCCTATGGCACTTAGGTAGTTGATCATGTTCAGTCTATCAGCTTCCTTGTCTACCTGAGGTTGTGCAGTTGCCACAACCTCTGTCTCAAGACTTTCTTAAACTGGGGAGAGGGTAGGAGCATGCTTGTAGAGCTTTTTCTGTCTCCTTTCTTCCATGTTTTTGAGGAGCAATGATGCATCCTCTGCCTCCTTCCTCTCCTTGGACAATTTCTTGTCAGCTAGTTCATTCAGTTCATCTAAGAGGAGAGAGAGTAGTTCATCCACATTATAGTTTTTGGTCCCCAAGTAGTGTATCCAGGCTGCCCTCAACTCATCATCCTGAGTATTTGGCCTAGGGGCAGCCCTAATGGTAGCTTACATGAAGCCTGGAGACCCTTTTGAACTTTCTCCCCTTAGCTTCCTCTTCCTCTCTCTTTCCTCCTCCTCAATCTCCTCAGAAGTCAGTTTCCTTTTCCCTTTGTCACTCACATGCCTTGGTGACTCAGGGTGGAGAGAGCTTTGTCCTTCATTGCTTGATTCAGCAGTCAAGCTCTAGCCAGAGAGAGGTTGTGAAGCACCTTCACCAGCTGGTGCCTCATTGAGGTAATGGGTGCTGAAGAAGTTCCTGTCTCAAGGTTCACAGGTTCAACTTCTAGGCCTTTAGTCAAGGTTTCCCCTTCGAAGCTAATCTTAGGGTCCACCTCAACATCCAGTTGACCAAAAGTCTTCCTTGCTAGCCTCTGTCTATGTAGTCTTGACCTCAGCTTGTATTCTTCAAACACTCTTTCTTGAATCCTATATGCTAATCTTGTAGCTTGCCTGTTTTGACTTGGGTTGACAAGTGGAAGATCAATCAGATGGATGAGCTCATAGAAGCCCAGGTTGAAAAAGTTGAAAATTTCCTATTGACTCTGAGATCTAGAGATGATTAGAGCTCTTCTGGAAGTGTCATTCCTCCATCCTATGATTGGATTCTCAAAGTGAGGAGATGGGGTAGGCATAGCTCTGGGAATACCCTCCTCAAACAAACTTTGTATGAGTGAGTCCACATCCATATAGACTTGAGGAGGTTGCTGAGTATGGACCATTGCAAGTGAGGGTGGTGAATCCTCAAAGTCCATACTCTGTGAAGAACTCCCAGGTTCTGTGATTGTTTGGACTTTCTCCCCCTTTTTGGTAGCATCACCTTCTTTCATAAGCGAGCTTGGGGTTGCGTCTGTCACATCCACAGGTTCTTGTGGACCTGGTTGAGTTCTCCTGAGTGGTCTCTCAGCTAACTTGCCCTTGAGATTGGTGATCTCAAGTTGCTGGTCATTGACCCTCCTTTGTAAGACACTCACCTGAGATTCCAGGTGACTTATCTTTGAGACTAAATAGGTGCATGTTTTTTTCAGTTTTTGCACCTTTAGTTTCAGACTCCCCTCATCTTCATCTAAAGAATCATGGGGAGATGAGAGAATAGGACCAAGGTCTTTTTCCTTATTACCAGCACTTTGTTCTTAGCTGCTGGATTTCCCCTACACCATGACAGCTTCAAGTGAAGTGTCAATGGGCTGGGTTATGATGGTTGAGGCCTTAATGATATAGTCACTTGCTAAAGTGAGAGCCTCTTCCATATAGACCTCCTGAACAGGTTCTGGGAGATCTACCTCAGTAGTAGGTGGATGATGTGGGCTAGACATGGGAGAAACAGGAGTACTAATCTCTCCTTGAGTAGGGGTGGAGAAGAGAGACTCAAGATACTCACTGAAGCCCATGTCTTCATCATCATAGAATTCAAGGTTTGGAATTGGTTGGTTTAGATCAAGAGGCTTGGGATGGTAACTTTCCTATGAAGGTTGTTCATTAGAGTTTTGAGACTCTGAGTGAAGGCTTAAGGTTGTGGGGGTTGTGAGCTCATCAGGCTGAGCATGAGAAACCTCAGCATTAATCATTGGTGAGATGGGAGTAGTTTGCTCCTCAGGAGAAATGGGAGCTCCAGTGTCCACTTTCTCCTATATGGGTGATGATATAGGGGCCTGCACAAACTGAGACGTTTGGATTTTCTTTGGTAGGTGAAGGTTATTTGTGGCTGTATAGGTGGTTGGGAAGTAGAAGGTATGGGTTCAATACTAGCTGGTGCTGCTATGTTGTCAACTTGAGAAATAAGCTCTAACATTTTTGGGACAAGGGCTGTTTCTACCCCTAAGAAGCCAACAGTTGGCTTCCTTACAGTCTTGAAGATGTCAGGCTTCATCTGTCTCAATTTTAGAACACTACCTGTTCCCCTCAACTGTGAGCCCAGTTCACAGTTGAGAATGTGCTAGACATATCTAGGGAACATGTAGTATTCTAAGGAGTCTAAGTTTGCAAGTAAATTAGGGTAGAAAAATTGTGAATACCTGAACTTGCCCCTTTAAACCATCCCATGGACTATAAAGGAAAGATCTTCAGGAATCTGGTCCCAACCTCCATGTTTGTTGGATAAACTGTGGATAACCACATGGAGGAGGTACTTCCATTAAGAAGAGACCTTCCCCTTTCTGAAGGTTCTGATTGAGAAGTCACCTTCATAGCCCATCTTCTCAAAGGACTGGTTTACAACAGATTTTGAAAAGGAGAAATCACCTTCTACATCATCCAGCTAAAGGTGAGTGTTTATGGAGTCTGGAGTGATAAAGATTGTCCTCCCCTGCACTGTGGCAGACAGTGGCTTCTCCCCATCCATGGTGACCTCTTGGCAGGTCCTCTAAAATTCCAAAAGCTGATCCTCATAGAATGGAGGATCTATGGTGAGGGAGGTGAAGTAGTTTGATAAAGTGAGAAAGCGACAAACCTCTGAGAAACCAGGATCTTTCTCAGTGTCTAACAAAGCAACTTGATTATGTTGCCTGTGAAGATGCATGGAGAAATCAGGTTGGTTTCTGTGATAAAGGTTGGCCATTTTGAAGTAGCTTTGTTGTGAAGGAAGATAAGAACAATGGCGGTTTGTGTGTGAATTTAGGTTAGAGAATTTTTAGATGAAGAAGATAGTGAAAAAAGGGAGAACCGTTGAGAGAATATATATGAAATAGATTTGACACAAAGTTAATACAAAAGAATAAACTTTGAAATCCGAAAGTCAGTCCCACCTCTGAAAAAGTGCCCAAAAAGGTAGTTTTCTTGGAAGTTGAAAATCTTCCGAAGGTAATTTTGTCATCGGAAGTTTTAAGAAAAAGCTTCCAAAGCCAATTTTGGCTTCGGAGGATATTCCTAAGGTTTGTGAAAATTTTGCTTCGAAAGGAAAATACTTAGAGAATTTTCACCTCCGAGACATGTTTGGTTTCGGAAGAGATTAAGACTTGGGAGTTTTATTCTAAAGCGAATAAATCTTCCGAGACTTAATTGCTTTCAGAAGAAAATTGTCCTTCAAAAAAATGTAAGTACTTAGAAGCATATTTAAGCTTCGGAAGATATCTCGGAATTTCTTCCGAAGGTAAATTTCTTATAAGTAGTTATTTGACTTGAAGGAAAATACTTAGAAAATTTCTTATAAATTTCTTTCGAAAGAAAATATGTTTGGAAACATTTTAAAAAATCTAAGGAATATCATTTTAAAGATTTTCTTCCAAAATAATCTGGGCTTATAAAGGTAATAAAATAGACAACTTAGGACGCATAGGTTTTTAGAAATAAAGTTAATTTAAGTTTAAGAAAATCTACTCAAAGTTAATCATCCCAAAAGCTGATACCAGATATTTGAATCTCTATTCATCAAAAGCTTTAGTGAACAAATCAGCATATTATTCATTTGTGTTAACTTTGACTAGTTTGATTAATCCTGTTTTAAAATTATCACTAATCAAATGATACCTGATGTTGATGTGTTTTGTCCTTGAGTGCTGCACATGATTCTCTGTAATAGAGATAGCACTGTTGTTGTCTATATGAATAGGAGTCTCTATGAAGTTGAATCCAAAGTCTAGCATCTGATTTTGAATCCAAAGCACTTGAGCACAGCAGCTTGCAGCAGCAATGTATTCAACTTCAGCTGTTGATGTAAACACACAGGATTGTTTCTTGCATTGCCAAGAGACTATCCTTCCACCAAGGAATTGACATCCCCCAGATGTAGACTTTGCAGTCATGTTGCAGCCACCATAGTCACTATCTGTATAGGCATACAGATTGAAGTAAGAATTCTTTGGATACCAAAGGCCAAGCTCGGGAGCACCTTTGAGATATCTAAGAATCCTCTTGACAACAACCAGGTATGACATCTTAGGGTTGGCTTGGTATCTTGCACAGATGCATGTGGCAAACATGATATCAGGCCTGCTGGCTATGAGATACATAAGAGACCTAATCATAGCCCTGTAGAGATGTTCATCCATACACTCCCCCTCAAGATCAGGTCCAAGGGAGTGGTTTCTGGCTATGGGTGTCTTGGCAACCTTACAATCAGTCATGTTGAATCTTGTAAGTATGTCTTGTACATACTTTGACTGACTAATGAAGATGCCATTGTGACTGACTAATGAAGATGCCATTGTCAACTTGCTTTACTTGAATTTCTAGAAAGAAATTAAGTTCTCATATGGCACTTATTTCAAATCTATTCTTCATCAGCCTCTCAAATTCTTTGCAGAGCTTTGGATTAGTTGACCCGAAGATAATGTCATGTACATATACTTGAACCAGCATTAAGTCATTTCCTGTTCCTTTGATGAAGAGAGTTTCATCTATGGTACCCCTCTTGTAGCCATGTTGACATAGATACTGAGATAATGTCTCATACCACTTTCTTGGAGCATGGTACAACCCATAAAGAGCTTTATCAAGCTTGCAGACATAATCAAGATGATCTGGGTTTGCAAAGCCAGGTGGTTGTTTGACATACACTTCTTTAGCAATCACCCCATATAGAAAAGCACACTTGACATCAAGTTGGTAGACCTTGAAATCCTTGGATGTAGCAAAATCCAGGAATATCCTTACAGCTTCAAGTCTTGCCACAGGAGCAAAAACATCTGTGTAGCCAATTCCCTCTTCTTGTGTGTATCCTTGAACAACTAGTCTGGCCTTATTCTTGATGACAAGTCCTCTATCATCCTTCTTGTTTCTAAAAACCAACTTGGTTCCTATGATAGTCTTCCCTTAAGGAAGAGGACATTGGTTCCAAACCTTTTGTCTTTTGAATTGAAGTAGTTCTTCTTGCATTTCTTCAACCCAACTTCCATCTTTCAAAGCCTCATCAACTTTATTTGGCTCTATCTGGGACAAGAAGCAAGAGTATAAACAAACATTTTTGTCATGGGTTTGTCCTCTTGTTCTCACCCCTGTATCAACATTTCCAATGATGTTTGTGGTGGGGTGTGAATTATGGATCCTGAGTTGAGGGATCACAGCAAGTTGATTGGAAAGATCTAAATTTAAGAAATTTAGATCTGGCAATGGAGTATCACCCACCACATCAGCACACTTATCAAGAGACGCTTGATCCAATGAGTGTGTGACATCATTTATGTTGTCTTCTATGGAGTGGTTATCAACATCAAGAAATTCTTGATCACTATCACCACTTCCAATTCCTCCTACATTTGAAGCTTTTTCACCTGAGTTGTGAACCTCTGAGCTGGAATTTGTAGGCATCTTAGATGTATCAGCTAAATTTGTCATGTTTATGGTGATAGGATCTTCACTTGTAGAGTTAGTTACCACTAGAACTAAGGTAGTATGCTTGCTTGGTCTTCTTAGCTCAAATCTTGGGTTAGGATTTCCTGTTGATAAGTTACTTATAGATCCTGAAACATTCTCACAAGATTTATTAAAACAGTTGGTAACTAAATCAAGATCAAATAGCCAATCAGGACCAAAACCTTTCACACAAGGAGTGTACTCATTGAAGGTCACATTGGCTGACTCCTCAACTACTCTAGTTCTGAGATTGTGTAATCTATAAGCCTTAGCTTGGGAAGAGTATCCAATAAAGTGTCCATCATATGATTTCTCAACAAATTTGGCTACCTGATCTTTGGTATTCAAGATGGTGCAAGGACATCCAAATGACCTGAGGAAACCAATAAATGGTCTCCTTTTGTGCCATTGCTCATAAGGAGTCTTACCATGAGTCTTAACCACTAAAAATCTGTTCTGCACATAGCAGGTTGTGTTGACTTCCTTTGCCCAGAAGGTGATGGGCAGTTTAGAGTCAGACAACATGATTCTTGCAGCCTCAATAAGTGTTCTGTTTCTCCTCTCAGCAATACCATTTTGCTGAGGAGTCCTGGGAGCACTATATTGTCTTGTAATACCTTTTTCATCATAAAATGAATCAAGGATTTGGTTCTTAAATTCTGTTCCTTGATCACATCTTATGGTCTTGACCTTGTGATCACATTGATTCTCAATTTTTAGAATGAAGTTCTTCAAGATCTCAGGAGTCTCATCCTTAGTTCTAAGGAAAATGGCCCAAGTGAATCTTGTGAAGTCATCTGTGATCACCAAACAATATGAGGTCCTTCCTAAACTCATTACACATGTAGGGCCAAAGAGATCCATATGTAATAAGTGTAGCGGAGTAATGATAGGGTTCCTTTTCTTTGGCTTGTGAGACACTTTGTGTTGCTTCCCTTTCAGGCATGCAACACAGTGGTCATCACTTGTAAACTCTTTCTTTGGCATTCCGGCTACCAAATCATTCTTAATTAATTTATTCATGTTTTTAAAGTTTACATAGCACATTCTTTTATGCCATAGGAAACACTCATCACTATTTGCTTTAGATAGAATGCAAGAAACTTCTCTTGAGGGAGATGTTTCCTGCAGATCCATCTTGTACATGTTCCCTTTCCTGAGGGCTCTAGGCAGGATATGCTCTTGAGGAATGACCACCCTGGGGTTGAGAACAATGCACTCATGTTGTGTCTCTGATCACAAAATTGGGATACACTCAGTAGATTGTACCCAAGCTCTTTGATAAAATTTACCTTTTTAATATTGAGCTTACCATTTATGACCCTACCCCTTCCAGTAATGTAACCTCTAGCATCTCCTCCAAAAGCAACTGGCCCTCCACCAATTTTCTCAAAATTTTAATGTAAGGAGCCATTACCTGTCATGTGCTTGGAACAGCCACTATCAATGATCCATACATACCTATTCATCTTTTACAGTTCCTGCATAAAAGGAAATGTTTAGTTAAATTTGGAAACCCAATCCTTATTTGTCTTGGGCTTATCAAAGTGATTTGAAGACAATGTAATAGTAAATAATCCTATGTTCAAGCTTTGAGGATCATTAGCTGTTGTTGATGAAGAACTTTTAGTCACTTGGTATTCCTTCATCTTCAACACCATCTTTGGAAGATTAGACTTGACCCCCAATACTTCGGAAGTTTTGGAGACTGGACCTTAGGAAAATCTTGCATTCACTGCAGCAGGCTTCAGTACTTCGGAAGCATTCCTTTATTCCAAGACCAATTTTTCTTCCGAAGGCAAGTTTTCACTTGTCTTCATTTTCACCTTGGAGCTTCTGAAGGGAAAAGATTTTCCTTCCGAAGCTAGTTTTTCATTCTTCTTCTCAGAAGTTTTCTATTTGATCATGTGAATAGTACTTTTACGATTGTAGATGCAATCCTTAGCAAGACGAGAATTGCTACCACACATGATGCAATCCATTTGCTTCCTTCTAAGAGTCTTCTTTTGAGAGAAATACTAAAATTTATCACTTTCCACCTCCATATTCATCTTCACAGATGATGTAGCAAGCTTTTTAGGGTGAGGCTTGCTCTAGGAACTAGATGGTTCAGGCTGTGTAGTAGTGGTACACAGCTAATCAACCTTCTTCTCTATGCTGGAATAAGTTGGACATGAACTAGAACTCCTTGTACTAGAGTTCATAGTTGAGTCTTCAGCCTTCACCACTTAAAATCCTGCCGAGATGAGCACTTGTTTCTACTTAGAGTTGAAAGTGGCCTTGATCTCTTGAGCCTTCTTTAATTTCCTCATGGCTTTCCTGATCAAGTTCTTCCTCTTAGACTTGGTCATCCCAGATTCTTTTCTTTCCTCAGAAGAATAGTGACCCTTCTTAGGATGATCTTCTTCACTCTTCTTAGAATCATCCTTCTCTATCTCCTCTTCATCCTCTTCATCTATGGGGTCTATGAGGGGAAGCTCGTCTTCACAAGTTCCACACCTTGGAGATCTTATAGACAATAGAGTGTGTGGAGGAGCTATCTCAGTAGATCTCTGTAACACCTGAAAATTTTTAAGAAAAGAATAAAGAAAGAAAGGAGAATTTGTATAAGTGGAGGGGCTAAAGTGTACAAAAGGACAAAATATTATTATTTTATGTTTAAAAGGGTATGGCCGCCCTTACACCCCCTCCTCTACACTGCTTTCGGCTAAAACAAGAAAAAAATAAGAAAGAAGAATTTTGTGTTCATCGCTTTCTAGAGAGAGGAACTGAAGAATTGGTGAAGGTGAGTGTTTACTTGCATTTTTGTTCGGTTTTAGCTGAGTTTTCAGCTTCAGGACCGACTCTTATGTGTTTTTTTGTGTTTGGTTTTGTGTTTTGGTGTGTTTAGGTGTTTGAACTCCTTGTGCTCTCGAGTCTAGTGGATATTTGATTGAAGGCTATAGTAGGTGAGTTCTAAATCCCCGGTTTTTATGTTTTATACTTGTTTTGGGGCTGAAAATGCATTTAACTAACTTTTTATTCTTTTCAGCATGTTTTAACCGTATTTTTATACTCTGTTTATACGGGTGAATGTATGTTTGTTTATCATTTGTTGTGTTTCATGTTTATATGCTTGTCGTAGGTGTTTGGTATGTTAGATTTGGGTTAGAATATGTTAAAATGATGATTGGGTCTGAAAAATAGTGTAAGTTCGAATTTATAACTGCCCATACGCCTAATATAGTGCCCATGCGCCTAGAAAGTTGCTCATGCGCTTAGAAATTTTGCCCATAAGCCTAAGGGTTGCCCATGCGCCCAAACAGTACCTTATGCGGCCACTGCTCATACGCCTAAGTGCTCATGCGCCTAAGTGAGGTTCATGCGCCCAAACAGTACCTCATGCGCCCATTGCTCATATGCCTAAGTGCTCATGCACCTAAGTGAGGCTTATGCTCCCAAGCAGTGTTCATGCGCTTAAGTTTCCACATGCGCCTAAGTCTTTCCCATGCGCCCAAGTGTCGTGCACCTGCATAGTACTCATGCGTCTAACAAGTGCTCATGCGCCTAATGCCTTAGAAAATTTTCTGAAATTTTAGGAAATATAAATTTTAAGACTAAACCCTAGGATGTTTTGGTGGTTATGTTTGCAGGTGTTATGTATGTTTGTGGCTTGTTTTTATGTTCCATATTATGTATTATTACGTGACTTTACGTGGTGTGTTTATGCTCGTATGTAAAGTATTATCATAAAAGAAGCGAAAGATTAATGATAATGAAAAGTGGAACATAACGAATGAATGAAAGTCTTGCAAGCAAATGAAAGGAGGTTCACAGCCATTGGGTTGTCAGCTCAACTGTGTGCGGTTTAGCTAACCCGAAGGATGCACACAGGGTCAATCCTAGAGATTGACGGGACCCTTGTTGCTTGCCCTAAGTACTGGAGTCAGCTTTGTGCACAATGTTCGGGGTCTATTTATAGGACATAGGCCAGTACCAGCTTCGTGCATAATGTTCGGAGTATTACACATTGGTTCAGAAGAAAGTGAAAGATAATGATGAAAGTATGAAATGAATGAGAAGAATGACGAAAGATAATAATGAATATTATCTTGTTGTATGTATGATGCGTGGACACGTACGAAAGTAATGGATTTTATAAAAAGGAAGTATTTTAAGAAAATGATATTTTTATATATAAGCAAGGGACTTTAATTTTAAAACGAGAACTCACTCAGAAACATTGACTTTTATGCATTTTCAGTTTGCAGGTAACTTATTGCTAGGGATGGCACGCGGATAAGGCTACTTGGCGGGCAAAGACTGGCATCCATTCGTGCATGATGATATTGTTGTTTTGTAATACAATTGAATGATTCTTTTTGTAACTTTTAAAATACAATGATGTATTATTTAGCAACATAAAATATTAATGCATGAATGGTTTTTGATAACTTAATCTGCTGTGATGTTTTTATGAAATGTATTTATTTTATATGAAAAATGTTGTGATTGTCCAACTGTGAGGTCTTCGAGAACAGGGGCCTTACAAGTTGGTGTCAGAGCCAAAGTTTAAGATAAATGGGTAAATTATTTTAAAAACCTAAACTTAAACTGAGAATGGGACCGAATGAAGGGATGCCAGCCCAAGTAGCTACGTGCCATCAGGTAATTCATTTTCTTAAATGTTAACCGGTATTATATGCGTGTGCTATCTGATTTATGTGCTCTTAGTAGATTTGGATACTGATGTAGTCAGGATAGGCAATGCTTGGGGGATGAAGAGTAAAGTAAGTGGCTAATCACAACTAACCACAATAATTAGGGACTTACTATACTTGACATAATCTAAGCTATTATCTTGAATGACCGTGTTGGTGTTTGAATCTTATAGTGTTTAGAGGATGACGGGTGGTAGATCTTCGAAGGCTTCTCGAGAAGGTGTGCAGGGTGGTCATGGTGCTAGGCCACGTGTCACCAAGAACCAGGCTAAGGCTGCTGAGACGGCTCCTACAGAGCCCGAGCTTCATCACCAGGAAGGCGGTGATGAGAGTGATAACTTGAGAGCCTCTGTGAAGGAGGCAGTTGTGGAGGAATTTCATCAGGTCATGCAGACGATCCTGCCTTCTGTGGTGACCGAGGTCATTCGTGCTGTGAAGGAGTGTGAAAAGAAAGAGAAGGAGGAGAGGAGGAGGACCGTTAGGAGAGGTTCAGGTGAAGGGGAGCAACCAAAGACTGAGATGGTTGTCTCTAGTGATAATGATGAGGAGGAAGCGGTGCAGGAGACCGCTAAGGGGTGTAGTTACAGGGCATTCCAGAGATGCAAGCCCCCAACTTTTGATGGAAATGGAAATGCTACTGCTGCTCACCGATGGGTGAGGGAGATGGAGGCGGTGCTCGATATCACTGAGTGTCGAGAGGACCAAAAGGTGAAATTTGCTACCCACTCATTTGTGGACTCAGCCTTATGCTGGTGGGACAATATTGTCCAGGCCGAGGGCAGCAGGGCTGTTGGAAGGATGAGGTGGAGTGAACTAAAAAAGATGGTGATTGAGGAGTTTTGTCCTCACAGGGAGCTAAACAAGATTAAGAGAGAGTTACTACAGCTGGAGGTGGGAACTATGTACACCAGTAATACACGACTAAGTTTAATGAGATGGCAAGGTTGGTGCCAGACCAGGTGGCACTGGTGTCGAGGAAGATCAAGAGGTATATCCAGGGACTGCCGGCAGATATCCGCAGGCACATGATCATCGCCCGGCTGAGTAAGTTTAGGTCGGTGGTTGATTTGGCAGGGAGGTTATATGATGAGAGAGAAGAAGTGGCAGTAGTGGAGGTGAGCAAGAAGAGTGGTGGTGACAGGAACTGGGACAGGAAACGATTTGGTCGTAGTGGTGTCACCCCGAACAACAAGAAGGCGAGGGTGGATGATCGGAGGGTAGTGTAGGCAGATACGGGGATGAAGCGGTATGGTAAGTGCAGGAAGGAGCATACGGGAGAATGCAAGTGGGGACTAAATGTTTGTTTCAAATGTGGGAATCCTGGTCATGTGGCAAGGGATTGTAAGGTGATGAGGTGCTACAACTGCGGTGAAGAAGGTCATATGAGTAGGAATTGCAAGAAGTCGAGGGCTGAAAGTTCTGGGGCGAAGAAGAGGACCGAGAATGAAGGGCAGAGGGCAAGCGCTAGAGTATTCATGATGACCCGGGAGGAGGCTAGAGTTGACCTCGATATGGTGTCAGGTATGTTCCTAGTAAACCAAACTTGTGCCTCTATGTTATTTGATTCTGGTGCTAATAGGAGTTTCATTTCTGCTGCTTTCTGTGCTAAGTCGCCTGTTAGTAATAAAAGCATTGATGAGCCCTTCGATGTAGAAACTGCCATTGGTAAGTCTACCAAGATTTCCAATTTGATAGAGGATTGTGACATAGAACTGGAAGGCCATAGGTTCTCTACTAAACTATTTAGGATGCCCCTAGGAGGATTTGATGTATTTCTAGGGATGGATTGGTTAGCAGCCTATGAGGCTAATATTGTGTGTCGCAAGAAGATGATCCGACTGACAGCGCCTGATGGGAGTTCAGTGACCAAGTTACTATGGTTCCGAAGGTGATTTCGATGGTGGTCGCCGAGAAGTGCATGAAACGGGGATGTAGTGCCTACCTGGTTTACGTGAAGGATGTGGATGCGTTAGTACCACAATTGGCCAACATACCAGTTGTATGTGACTTTCCAAACGTGTTCCCAGAAGAATTACCAGGTGTGCCACCGGACCGCTAGATCGAGTTTCTGATCGATTTGATACCTGGTGCTCAACCTGTTGCCCAAGCACCGTACCTATTGGTTCCGTCGAAAATGAAGGAACTGATGGTTTAGTTACAAGAGTTGATGGACAAGGGTTTCATCCAACCGAGTATCTCTCCCTGGGGTGCTCCGGTCTTGTTTGTAAAGAAGAAGGATGGTAGTATAAGGATGTGCATTGACTACCATGAGTTGAACAAGTTGACGGTAAAGAACCGATATCCGCTACCGAGAATAGATGACTTGTTTGATCAGCTCCATGGTGCCAGTTGGTTCTCGAGGATAGAACTCCGATCTGGCTACCATCAATTGAAGGTGAAGGAGCAAGATAACCCTAAAATAGCTTTTCGCACACGTTACAGACACTACGAGTTTCTCGTTATGTCTGTCGGTCTAACTAACGCGCCAGCTGCCTTTATGCATTTGATGAACCGGGTGTGTCGGCCGATGTTGGATAAATCAGTGATTGTGTTTATAGATGATATTCTAATTTATTAGAAGAGCGAAGAAGAACATGCCGGTCACATTCATGAAGTATTAGAGACGCTCAGAAGAGAGAAGTTGTACGCTAAGTTCTCCAAGTGTGCTTTCTGGTTGCGTGAAGTTCAGTTTTTTAGTCATGAGGTAAATTCCGAAGGGATCATGGTAGACCCGAAAAAGGTTGACGCGGTGATGCAGTGGAAGTCTCCAAAGAAGCCATCCGAGATCCGCAGTTTCTTAGGTTTGGCGGGCTACTACAGGAGGTTCATCCAAGACTTTTCCAAGATAGCCTCACCATTGACCAAGTAGACCCGTAAGGACGTGAAGTTTGTATGGGGTCTGGAATAAGAGAATGCTTTTGAGGAGTTAAAGAAGAGATTGACTCAAGCTCGTGTCTTGACGTTTCCTGAAGGGAGCGAAGACTTAGTGGTCTATTCGGATGCTTCTTACTTGGGATTGGGTTGCGTGCTAATGCAGAGGGGAAGAGTAATAGCCTATGCGTCCTGACAGTTGAAAATCCATGAGGCTAATTGCAGGACCAGGTTAGGGTGTTAACTACAATTAGTTTCACAAGAGGAGTGATCTTAGATCCACTTAACAGTTCAAATAGGGAACACAAAACTTTGAAGGTACAAGGAACACAAGTAACAATAAGACAGAACTTAGAACAATAACACAAGTATTAGTTTTCAAGGATGTTGTATATTGATCTCAAGTTCTATTACAAGTGTTCAAAGCATAATTTAATATACAAGGACCTGAGACTCTTTTATACTACAACCTACAACCGTCAATACTTGGAAGGACAGTTGGAATTGACTGATTTAGACAACAAGACCAATCTGGAGTCAAAAGGAAAATTGCCTTTTGACTAATAACTATTACATGCCATAGCTCACTGACTTTTCCTAGTACAAAAAAGTCTAAAGGAACAAAAGAAAAAAATTACAGACACAGACTTTATCAGCTATTCACTAAAGCATGGAAGTTTCACCAACTCATACAAGTTGGTGAGTTATCAGAGTTGTAGCAGAAAGTTGGTCAGCTTTATCAAAAGTAGATCAGAGAAAGCATCTTTTCTCTGTCTTTCGAAGAAATTAGTCTTCACAGCAAAATGGCTTCGGAAGACTTTGTCTTTGAAGCTTCAGAAGACTTTTTCTTTGAAGCTTCGGAAGACTTTGTCTTTGAAGCTTCAGAAGAACTTGGCCTCTGGCTTCGGAAGTTTTTACACTTGGAATATTTTCTGTTAAGTCTAAAGCTTCTGAAGTAATTTCTTCTAAACTTTTGGCTTCGGAAGACTTCACACTTAGAGTTTTAGAGAGTGTAAAGCTTCCACAACAAGTTCATCCTTGTTCCTTAGTGCATATTGGAAGATCATTGGTTGCATCAGCCTCATAATCTTCAGATAGATCCTTACAAACTCCCACTAGGCTGATACTACCAAAATAGAGAGATTCTTCAGATATTGATAGTCCTCATAAGGATAAGCAGCAAACCTCTCTTCATCATATGGTTAGGATCCTTCAGACTCTCATAGAATCTTTTCATGTCATAGAGATCATGCAAAGGAAGGGCAAGCATGTCTTGCTGAAAGTAGACATCTTGACCTCCTTGATCTCTAGTGACATACCATCTGTCTGGATTGTCAGCAAAACTCCAGGACATGATGGGTCTTCCAACTGTAAGAGGTGCTACTCTGATGGGAGTTGGTTGAGTAGCCTCTTCATGCACTTCCTCAGGAAGTTCTGACTCAACCTGAGGTGTAGAGGTAGATGCCTTAGTTTTTTTTTCTTTGTAGGGGTTCTTCTAGCCATCCTTTTTCTCATCTTTAATGATTTCAACTGAGAGGACTGATCTTTAGCACTAGATTGTTCAGTAGTGTCCCTCTCAGTTGGGTTCTCTTCTCTCACAAGTTCAGAAGGAGAGAGAAGAGGACCCTGCAGTGGATCAAAAGATGAAGTTGGCTGAGATGCAGCTCTAGGTTTAGGTTGTGTTGTCTCAGTGGGTTCAACCTTTACCTCAACTTTAGGTTGAGCTGGACTTGGTGGAGAATGTAAGTCCATAAGCTCTCCCCTTTTGATCTTCTGCTTGATCACCCTTATATGCTCATCCAATGTGGATAGAGACATAGGACCAAGCCTCCTTCCGGAGAATCCATACAGCTTCAAGAAGCTCATCATCCTTTGTCTATCTTCAGACTTCTTTTGGCTTTTGTGGATGATGGCCCTTGACCTTACAGCTTCTTCCTTTAGCTTTTTCTTAGCAGCTTTTCTTTCTTTTATGGCTTGTTCCTCCAGCTGCTTGAGATATTCAAACTCTATGTACTCAAAGGATAAGAGAAGAAATGCAACTGCCTGATAGAGTCCTATGGCACTCAGGTAGTTGATCATATTCATTCTTTCAGCTTCCCTATCTACCTGAGGTTGTGCCTGTGCCACAGTCTCTGTCTCAAGACTTTCTTGAACTGTGGAGAGGACAGGAGCATGTTTGTAGAGCCTTTTCAGTCTCCTTTCTTCTTTAACCTTGAGGAGCAATGCTACATCCTCTGCCTCCCTCCTCTCCTTTAACAGCTCAGTGTCAACCAGCTCATTCAACTCTTCTAAGGGGAGAAACATGATTTCATCTCTTTTGTAGTTCCTGGTCCCCAGGTAGTTTAGCCTGGCAGCCCTTAACTCATCTTCTTGAGTATTTGTCCTATGGGCAGCCCGGATTGCAGCGTCCATGAAGCCTGGGGACCTACTTGAACTCTCTCCCCTCAGCTTCCTCTTCCTCTCTCTCTTCTCCTCCTCCAACTCCTCAGGAGTTAATTTCCTTCTCCCCTTATCAACCACAGGCCTTGGTGACTCAGGGTGGAGAGAACTTTGGCCTTCATTGCTTGGTTCAGCAATCAAGCTCTGGCCAGAGAGAGATTGTGAGACACTTTCACCAGCTAGTGCCTCACTGAGGGTACTAGGTGAAGAGGGAGATCATGTCTTAAGGTTCACAGGCTCAATCTCTGGGCCTTCAGTCAAGGTATTCCCTTCAAAGCTAATCTCAGGGTCCACCTCAACATCCAGTTGACCAAAGATCTCACCTGCTAGCCTCTGTCTATATAATTTTGATCTTAATTTGAATTCCTCTAACACCCTATTTTGAATCCAGTCTGCTAATCTCTCAGCTTGTTTGTTGTGGCTTGGGTTGATAAGTGGAAGATTCACCAGATTGATGCACTCATAGAAACTCAAGTGTGAGAAGTTGAAGATTTCCAGTTGACCTTGAGCTCTAGTGATCACAAGAGCTCTTCTGTTGGTCTCATACCCTCATCCCATAATTGGATTCTCAAACAGAGTAGACATTCCTCTTGGGATTCCCTCCTCAAACAAGTGTTGAATGAGTAAGTCTATGTTTATAACTTGAGGAGGTTGCTGAGTCTGGACAATTGCAAGAGAGGTTAGTGACTCCTCTATGTCCATACTCTGGGAGGAACTCCCAGGTTCTGTGGTTGTGAGGACTTTCTCCCCCTTTTTGGTAGCATCACCTTCTTGCATAGGTGAGCTGAGGGTGTCATCCATCACTTCCACAGGTTCTTATGGACCTGGTTGAGTCCTCCTTAAGGGTCTCTCAGCTAATTAGCCCTTGAGATCGGTGATCTCAAGTTGCTGGTCATTGACCCTCTGTTGCAAGATAGTCACTTGAGATTCCAGGTGAACTATCTTTGAAACTAGATAGGTGCATGTGTTTGTCAGTTTATGCACCCTATGTTTTAGACTCCCCTCATCTTCAGTTGAAGAATCACTGGGGGATAAGAGAATTGGACCAAAGTCTTCTTCCTCATCACTAGCATAGTGTTCTTGGCTGCTGGATTTCCCCTGTATCATGACAACTTCCAGAGAAGTTTCAAGAGGCTGGGTTGCCATGGTTGAGGTCTTACTGACGTAATCACTTTCTAAAGTGAGAGCCTCTTCCATATGGATCTCCTGAACATGTTCAGGAAGACCCACTTTAGTTATAGGTAGATGATGTGGGCTAGACCTGGGTGAGTCAGGAGTTCTCATTTCTCCTTGAGTGTGGGAAGAAAGGAGAGACTCATTATACTCACTGAAACCCAAGTCCTCATCATTATAGAAATCAAGGCTGGGAATTGGGTGGTTTAAGTCCAGTGGCTGAGGGTGGTAACTATCCCCTGAAGGTTGATCACTTGAGTGTTGAGACTCAGAGTGATGGCTTAAGGCTGTTGGGGATGTGAGCTCATCAGGCTGAGCATGAGGAACCTCGGCACTGATCATTTGAGAGATGGGAGTGGTCTGCTCCACAGGGGAAGTAGGAGCTCGAGATTCCACTTCCTCCTGTATGGGTTGTGATATGGGGACCTGCACATGCTCAGTAGCCGGTGCAGGGGTTCATTTATTTTTTATTTTGTAGGTGATGGTAATTTGAGGCTGTGGGGGTGGAGTTGAGGTAGAGGGTGTGGTTTCAACACTAGCTGGTGCTGCTAGGTTGCCACCCTGAGCAATGACCTCAAACATTTTTGGAACCAGGGCTGTTTCTACCCCGGAGAAGCCAACACTAGGCTTTCTCAGTATTTTAAAGATGTTGGGTTTCATCTGTCCCAATTTAAGAATATTACATGTTCCTCTCAACTGTGAGCCTAGTTCACAGTTGAGAATGTGTTGGACATATCGTGGGAACATGTAGTATTTTAAGGAGTCTAAATTAGAAAGTAAATTTGTATAGACAAATTGAGAGTACCTGTATTTGACCCCCTGAACCATTCCATGGACCATGAAGGAGAGGTCCTCTAGAACTTGATCCCATCCTCCATGCTTATTGGAGAGACTCTGTATAATGACATGGAGGAGGTATTTCCATTTGGATGAGACCTTCCCCTTCCTGAAGGTTTTGACTGAGAAATCACCCTCATAGCCCATCTGCTGAAAAGAATGGTTGACAGCAGCTTTCAGAAAGGACAACTCACCTTCTTCATCATCCAGCTGAAGGTGTGAGCTTATGATGGCCGGAGTGATGAAGATTGTCCTCCCCTGCACTATAGCAGATAGTGCCTTCTCCCCATCCATGGTGACCTCTTGGCAAGTCCTCCAGTATGCAAGCTCATAAAGAGGAGGATCAATGTAAGGAGGTGAAGTAGTGAGATGCAGAAAGGTATCGACAAACCTCTGAGAAATAAGGATCTTTCTTAGAGTCTAACAAAGCAACCTGATTGTGTTGTCTGTGAAGGTGCATGGTAAAACCCGGTTGGTTTCGTCGATTAATGTTTGCCATGAAGGAAGTTTGTTGGTGAAGAAGAAGGTTAATTTTGGGAGAATTTTAGGTCAAGAATTTATGGAAGAAGAAAAGAGTGAGAAGAAGGGAACCGTTGAGAATATATGGAATGGATTAAGACAAAGTTAATGTAAAGGATAAACTTTGAAATCTAAAAGTAGGTCCCACTTAAGGTAGTTTTCTTGGAAGTTGAAAATCTTCCGAAGGTATTTTTTGCTTCGAAAGTTTTGAGAAAAAGCTTCCGAAGCCAATTTAGCTTCGAAAGATATTCTTAATAAATGTGAAAATTTGGCTTCGGAAGAAAAATACTCAAAAGAGTTTTTCTTCCTACACATATTTGATTTCGAAAGATATTAAGTCTTGGGAGTTTTTTTTCCGAGACTTAATTGCTTTCGGAAGATATTTGTCCTTCAAATACATGCAAATACTTAGAAGCATATTTAAGTTTCCGAAGATATTCTCAGAATTTCTTCCGAAGGTAAATTTATTATAAGTAGTTCTTGATTTGAAGACATAAATTTCTTCTGAAGGCAACTTGAAATCTTTCGAAGGAAAATATGTTTTAAAAAATTTTCAAAAATCTAAGGAATATCATTAAAAAAAATTTTCCAAATATTCTGGGCTTATGAAGGTGATAAAATGGACATCTTAGGACACACAGGTTTTAGAAATAAAGTTGATTTATGTTTTTAAGAAAAAAAATTACTCAAAGTTAATCATCCCAATAGCTGATACAAGATATTTGAATCTCTGTTCATCAAAAGCTTTAGTGAACAGATCAGCATATTGTTCATTTGTGTTAAATTTGACTAATTTGATTAATCCCTTCTCAAAATTATCTCTGATCAAATGATACCTGATGTTGATCTGTTTGGTCCTTGAGTGCTGCATAAGATTCTCTGTAATGGAGATAGCACTGTTATTGTCTATGTGGATGGGAGTCTCTTTGAAGTTGAATCCATAGTCAAGCATCTGATTCTGAATCCAAAGCACTTGAGCACAGCAACTTGCAGCAGCAATGTATTTAGCCTCAGCAGTTGATGTAGAGACATAGGATTGTTTCTTGCATTGCCATGAGACAATCCTTCCACCAAGGAATTAACATCACCTAGATGTAGACTTTGCATTCATGTTGCAACCACCATAGTCACTATCTGTATAAGCATACATATTGAAGTTAGAACTCTTTGGATACCAAAGGCCAAGCTTGGGAGCACCTTTGAGATATCCAAGAATCCTCTTGATAGCAACCAGGTGTGACATCTTGGGGTTGGCTTGATATCTTGCACAAATGCATGTGGCAAACATGATATCAGGCCTGCTGGCTGTTAGGTACATAAGAGACCCAATCATAGCCTTGTAAAGATGTTCATCCACACACTCCCCCTCAAGATCAGGTCCTAGGGAGTGGTTTCTGGCTATGGGTGTCTTAGCAACCATATATTCAGTCATGTTGAATCTTGTATGTCTTGCACATACTTTGACTGACTTATGAAGAAGCCATTGTCAACTTGCTTCACTTGAATTCCCAGAAAGATATTTAGTTCCCCCATGGCACTCATTTCAAATCTGTTCTTCATCAGCCTCTCAAAGTCTTTGCAGAGCTTTAGATTAGTTGACCCGAAGATAATGTCATCCACATATACTTGAACTAGCATTAAGTCATTCCCTGTCCCTTTGATGAAGAGAGTTCCATCTATGGTACCCCTCTTGTAACCATGTTGGCAGAGATACTGAGATAGTGTTTCATACCACTTCCTTGTTGGTGCAGTCTATAAAGAGCTTTATCAAGCTTGCAGACATAATCAGGATGATCTGGGTCTACAAAGCCAGGTGGTTGTTTGGCATACACCTCTTCATCAATAACCCCATACAGAAAAGCACCCTTAACATCAAGTTGGTAGACCTTGAAATCCTTGGATGCAGCAAAAGCCAGGAATATTCTTACAGCTTCAAGTCTTGCCACAGGAGCAAAAACATCTGTGTAATCAATTCCCTCTTCTTGTGTGTACCCTTGAATAACTAGTCTTGCTTTGTTCTTAATGAAAAGTCCTCTATCATCCTTCTTGTTCCTAAAAACCCATTTGGTTCCTATGACAGTCTTCCCTTGAGGAAGAGGACATAGGTTCCAAACTTTCTATAAACTAATTTGAAGTAGCTCTTCTTGCATAGCTTCAACCCAGCTTCCATCCTTTAGAGCCTTATCAACTTTCTTTGGCTCAATCTGGGACAAGAAACAAGAGTGCAGACAAACATTTTGGTCATTGGTTTGTCCTCTTGTTATTACCCCAGACTCAACATTTCCAATGATGTTTGTGGTGGGGTGTGACTTGTGGATCCTTAGTTGAGGGATCACAACAAGTTGAATGGACAGATCCAAATTCGAGAAATTAAGATCTGGCAATGGAGTGTCACCCACCACATCAGCACACTTATCAAGTGAGGCTTGATCCAATGAATATGTAACATCATTTATGTTGTCCTCTATGGAGTGGTTATTAGCATCAAGAAATTCTTGATCACTATCACCACCTCCATTTCCTCCTACATTTGAAGCTCCTTCACCTGAGTTTTGAACCTCTGAGCTGGAATTTGAAGGAACCTCAGATGTATCAGTTGAATTTGTCATGTTTGTGCTGATAGGATCTTCATTTGTAGGGTTAGCCACCAAAGGAGCTGAAGTAGTAATCTTGCTTGGTCTTCTCAGCTCAAATCTTGGGTCAGGATCTCCTGTTGATATATTATTTGTAGATCATGAAACATTCTCACAAGACTTGTTAAAACAGTTGGTAACTAAGTCAAGATGAAATAGCTAATCCAGACTAGAACCTTTCACACTAGGAGTGTGCTCATTGAAGGTCACATTGGCTGACTTCTCAACTACTCTAGTTCTGAGATTGTATACTCTATAAGCCTTAGCTTAGGAAGAATATCAAATAAAGTGTCCATCATCTGACTTCTCATTAAATTTGGCTACTTGATCTTTGATATTCAAGATGGTGCAAGGACATCCAAATGACCTGAGGAAACCAATAAATGGTCTCCATTTGTGCCACAGCTCATAAGGAGTCTTACCATGAGTCTTAACCACTAAAACTTTGTTCTGCACATAGCAGGCTGTGTTAACTGCCTCTGCCCAAAAGGTGATGGGCGGTCTAGAGTCAGACAACATGGTTCTTGCAGCTTCATTAAGTGTCTTGTTTCTTCTCTCAGCAACACCATTTTGCTGAGGAGTCCTAGGAGCACTATATTGTCTTGTAATACCCTTTTTATCACAAAATGTATCAAGGATTTGGTTCTTAAATTCTGTTCCTTGATCACATTTTATGGTCTTGCCCTTGTGATCAGATTGATTCTTAATTTTCAGAATGAAATTCTTCAAGATCTCAGGGGTCTCATCCTTAGTTCAAAGGAAAAAGACCTAATTGAATCTTGTGAAATCATCTGTGATCACTAAGCAGTAAGAGGTCCTTCCTAAACTCATTACACTGGTGGCCAAACAAATCCATATGTAATAGGTGTAGGGGAGTAATGATGGAGTTCATTTCTTTTAGTTTGTGAAACACTTTATGTTGCTTCCCTTTCAAGCATTCAACACAGTGGTCATCACTTGTAAACTCTTTTTTGGCATTCTAGTTACCAAATCATTCTTAATCAATTTATTCATGTTCTTAAATTTTACATGGCACATTCTTTTATGCCAAAGAAAAGACTCATCACTATTTGCTTTAGACAGAAAGCAAGAAACTTCTCCTGAGGGAGATGTTTCATGTAAATCCATCTTATACATGTTCCCTCTCCTAGGGGCTCTAAGCAGGATATGCTCTTGAGGAATGGCCACCTCGGGCTTGAGAACAATGCACTCATGCTCAGTGAAGAGCATATGGTGTTTTTTATCACAAAATTAGGATACACCCAGAAGATTGTATCCAAGCTCCTTGACAAAGTTTACCTTCTCAATGCTGAGCTTACCATTTGTGACACTGCCCCTTCCAGAAATGTAACCACCAGAATCCCCTCCAAAAGCAACTGGTCCTCCATCAATTTTCTCAAAATTTTGAAGCAGAGAACCATTGCTAGTCATGTGCCTGGAACATCCACTATCAATAATCCAAACATTCTTACTGTTCCTGCACAAAAAGAGGTGATTAGTTACACTTAGAAACCCAATCCTTATTGGTCTTGGGCTTATTAAAATGAGTTGAAGATAATGTAACAGTAAGTGATCCTATATTCAAGCTTTGAGGATCATTTGCTTTTGTTGATTAAGAACTTTCAGTCACATGGTCTTCCTTTATCTTACACACCACCTTTCGAAGATTGGGCCTGACCTTCAAGCCTTCAAAAGTTTTGACAACTTCGGAAGTTTTGGAGACTGGACCTTTAGAAGATCTTGCTTTCACTGCAGCAAGCTTCAGTACTTTGGAAGCATTTCTTTCTTCCGAGACCAACTTTTCTCCTGAAGGCAATTTTTCACCTGTCTTCTTCTTCATTTTGGAGCTTTCGAAGGAAACAGATTTTCCTTCCGAAGCTGTTTGTTCCTTCTTCTTCTCAGAAGTGTTCTTCTTGGTCATATGGATGGTACTTTTAGGATTGTACTTGCAATTCTTAGCCAGATGAGAAGTACTACCACACATGACATAGTTGAGTTCCTTCCTTGTGAGAGTCTTCTTTTGAGAGCAAGACTGGGTCTGATCACTTTCCTTCTCCATCTTCATCTTTACAGATGATACAACAAGCTTCTTAAGGAGAGGCTTGCTCTTGGAGCTGGATAGTTCAAGTTGTGTAGCAGTGGTACACAGTTGGTCGATCTTCTTCTTTTTGCTGGAATGATTTGGAATTAAACTAGAACTCCTGGTACTAGAGTTCATAGTTAAGTCTTCAATCTTTACCACTTCAAAACCTATAGATATAAACACTTGTTTCTGCTTTGAGTCAAAAGTGGCCTTGATTTCTTGAGCCTTCTTTGATCTTCTCTTAGCACTTCTAATCAAGTTCTTTCTCTTTGACTTGGTCATTCCAGACTCTTTCCTCTCCTCAGGAGAATAGTGACCCTTCTTAGGATGATCTTCTTCACTCTTCTCAGAGTCATCCTTCACTATCTCCTCTTCATCCTCTTTAGCAATAGGGTCTATAAGGGGAAGCTCATCTTCACAAGTTCCACACCTTGGAGATATTACAGACAATAGAGTGTGTGGAGGAGCTATCTCAATAGATTCCAGTCCCTGCTTGTTCTGATAATAAACTTTTGCATGTAGGGATGAGGATATTATGTTCTTGAAGGTCTCTTCTTCAAGAACACATTTTTCTGCCCTGGTTTTGCTGATCATAAGCTTAGCCTGGCATTCAGTTTACTTTGAGATGAGATCTTTGATTTGAGTCATGTAGTTAGTGTGCTCATGCTTAAGAGTTGAAATGGTTTTCTCTAGATATTATATCTTAAGTTTATAATTATTTTCAGCTCTTTTAAAGTCAGCTTTTAAGATATTTAAGGACTCAAGATCAGATCTCATCTCTAAGTTATAGGACCTGTATCTATTAACTTTAGCAATGCATTCAGGAGTACAAAGATGTCCCAATACCTTGGCTTCATCATGGTCTGCCATTAGTGCTTGGTTTGGAGAAGCATCCTCAACCTAAAAGCTCCAGTCAAAGCCTCCTTCTTTAATAGTAACTACAACTTGCTATCTTGGCTTCTCATTCTGGTGAGCTCCCTCAGTGTAGTTTGGCCTGGATTGGGCTTGGCCACCATTTGACTTTGGGGCCTTGCACTCCCTGGCAAAGTGTCTCATTTGGTTAGAGTTGTAACACTTTACCTTGCTTTTGTCCAGCCCAAACTTTCCACTGGCTGCATTGCTGGGAAACCTTCTCCCAGTCCTCTTGTAGAACTTTTGGGCTCTATGAGTGAGTAGATCCATCTGCTAGACTATTTCTATATATTCCAGATCATCTAGATGGATACAGTCCAGGTCTTCAAAAGTGAAGAGAAAGTTGCCTGAACATTCATCAGAAGACATAAAAGCTTATGAAGAACTTGTCTCCTGGAATGGGCTTCCAGGGATGTAGCCTTCCCTTGGTGTCTTCAGAAAGGTGATGAAAGGACCTTTTTCTGATTTGTCCGGGTAGCAGATAAGATGGTGCTGTGGTTCTCTGCAATCCCTTTCAACCACATAAAGGGCTGAACTCTAATGAGTGTTGGAGTTACCAGATGAGTTCTGCATGTTCATCTCCATCTGGTATCCATTGAGTATTCCATATAACTCTGTGAGAGTAAGATTCTTAAGGTTTTCAGTCCTCTTAATGACTACACAGTAGTGTGTCCATTGTCTGGGAAGAGAGGACATGAACTTCCTAATAATATCTCTCTTCTCAATGGTTACTCCAACATCAGCTAGAGTATCCACAATCTCAACGTACCTGAAGTACTGTTAAGTCATGGTTTCACCTTTCTTGAAGGTGAAATTTTCAAACTGCTGGTTCAAGAGGTCCTTCTTGTTCTATTTGGCTTCATTGGACCCCTCATACATCAGCTTCAGTGCATCCCATAGCTGTTTAGTGGTCTTGCACTTCTTGAAACCTCTTTAGATGGAGTAAGGAAGAGCAGTTTAAAGGGCTGTCATAGCTTTCTAATCAATATCACTTTTCTTTCAATCTTCTTTAGAAAAATCAGCCCTTTCATTTGGTATTATACCACCACCAACAGCAGCTGAAGTAGTGTATAGTACATGAGGTCCATTGACAACAGACTCCCACATCCTAGAATCATGAGACTTGATGAAGCCTTCCATTCTTTGGCACCAAGTATCAAAATCCTCAGGAGTGATCAGTGGGGACTTTGTCATAGTTCCAATTTCCATATCAGCCTTTGAGATAGATGCCATTTGAAAAGTTAAGTGAAGTGTGAAACTAAGAGGATTTAAGATGGTGAGATCTTACAATCAAGAGCCTGGAATGCTCTGATACAAATTGCAGGACCGAGTTAGGGTGTTAACTATAATTAGTTTCACAAGAGGAGTGATCTTAGATCACTTAACAGTTCAAATAAGGAACAGAAAACTTTGAAGATACAAGGAACACAAGTAATAATAATATAGAACTTAGAACAATAACACAAGTATTAGTTTTCAAGGATGTTGTATATTGATCTCAAGTTCTATTACAAGTGTTCAAAGCATGATCTAAACTACAAGGACCTGAGACTCTTTTATACTACAACCTACAACCGTCAATACTTGGAATGACAGTTGGAATTGACTGATCTAGACAACAAGATCAATCTAGAGTCAAAAGGCAGATTGCCTTTTGACTAATGACTATGACATGCCATAGCTCACTGACTTTTCCTAGTAGAAAAAGTCTAAAGGAACAAAAGAAGAAAATTACAGACAAAGACTTTATCTACTATTCACTAAAGCATGGAAGTTTCACCAACTCATACAAGTTGGTGAGTTATCAGAGTTGCAGCAGAAAGTTGGTCAGCTTTATCAAAAGTAGATCATAGAAAGCATCTTTTCTTTGTCTTCCGAAGAAATCAGTCTTCACAGCAAAATGGCTTCGGAAGACTTTGTCTTTGAAGCTTTGGAAGACTTCATCTTTGGCTTCGGAAGAACTTGGCCTCTGGCTTCGAAAGTTTTTACACTTGGAATATTTTCTGTTAAGTGTAAAGCTTCCGAAGTAATTTCTTCTAAACTTTTGGCTTTGGAAGACTTTACTCTTGGAGTTTTAGAGAGTGTAAAGATTCTATAGCAAGTTCATCCTTGTTCCTTAGTGCATGGGTTGCATCAGCCTCATAATATTCAGATAGATCCTTACACTAATTACCCTGCACATGACTTGGAACTAGCGACCGTGGTGTTTGCATTGAAGATTTGGAGGCACTACTTGTACAGGACGAAGTGCACTATCTTCACGGACCATAAGATTTTGAAATACTTCTTTGAGCAGAAGGACCTCAATATGAGGCAAAGGAGGTGGCTAGAATTGATCAAGCATTATGATTGTGAGATCCATTATCATCCGGGCAAGGCTAACGTAGTGGCAGATGCCCATAGCCAAAAGGAGAGACCCGAGCCAATCCGGGTGAAGGCTTACCAGTTGGTGATGACCTCTGATGTGATGATACACGTCAAGGGGTTCTAAGAAGAGGAACTAAAAAAAGATAATCTAAACTCTAAAAGGATGAGAGGACTAGTCACGGAGTTGGGTGAAAACACTCTCGGAGTTAGAACCCGTTTTTGGCGGATGTGGATCCCTCGTTACGGAGACCTACGGGGGAGAATTATGGATGAAGCCCATAAGACTCGATACTTCATTCATCCGGGTGCTACAAAGATGTATCATGATATGAAGAAAGATTACTGGTGGCCAGGTATGAAGCGTGATGTAGCGGAGTATGTGAGTAAGTGCCTTACTTGCTTGCAAGTGAAGGCGGAGCATCAGAAGCCATACAGGAAGATCCACCCATTGGATATACCCGAATAGAAATAGGAGCACATCACCATGGACTTCATCACGAAGTTACCACGTACGACAAGGGGGTATGATGCCATATGGGTGATAGTTGATCGTTTAACGAAGAGTGCTCACTTTCTACCGATCTGTGAGACATATTCATCTGAAAGATTGACGAATCTGTTCATCAAGGAGATTATGTCCTGTCATGGTGTACCAGTATCTATTGTGTCTGACCATGACACTCGGTTTACATCTAAGTTTTGGAAGAGATTCCATGATGCAATGGGTACGAGGTTGCATATCAGTACGGCTTACCATCCTCAGACAGATGGTCAGTCAGGGAGGACTATACAGATGCTTGAGGATATACTCCAGGCCTGCGTCATTGATTTTGGAGGAAGCTGGGATGAACTGTTACCGTAAGCTGAATTCTCATACAACAATAGTTATCATGCCAGCATTGGTATGCCACGATATGAGATGCTGTGTAGGATGCCCATATGTTGGGGTGACATTAGACAGAAGGAGTTGGGAGGCATTGAAGTAATCGAGGCTACGACTGAAAAGCTGGAAAGGATCAAGGCCTTTATGAAGGCGGCAAAAGATAGGCAAAAGTTGTATGCTGACAAGAGGCGTAGACCGATTGAATTCAAGGTGGGCGATAAAGTTATGCTAAAGGTTTCACCTTGGAAGGGGATTATTCAGTTTAGAAAGAGGGGTAAACTGAGCCCGAGATATATAGGACCTTTCCGAATCATCGCTTGAGTAGGAGAGGTGGCCTATAGGTTGGAGCTACCCGATGAGTTAAGTGGGATTCATCTAACATTTCATGTATCTCATTTGAGAAAATGCCTAGCTGATGAAGATATGATTGTACCACTGGAGGACATTGATGTGGATGAATGGCTCAACTATGTAGAGCAACCAGTGGCAATCATTGACCTAAAGGAGAAGAGATTACGGAATAAAGTACTTCCACTGGTGCGAGTACAGTGGAGGCACAGGAAGGGATCTGAGTCTACGTGGGAGACTGAGGAAGAGACAGCACTACCCACAATTGTTTGAAGAGTGACAGGTTTCAGGGACGAAACCTCTATAAGGGGGGTGGACTTGTAACACCCGAAAATTTATTAAGAAAAGAATAAAGAAATGAGAATTTGCATAAGTGGAGGGGCTAAAGTGTACAAAAGAACAAAACATTATTATTTTATGTTTAAAAGGGTATGGCCGCCCTTACACCCCCTCCTCTACACTGCTTTCGGCTGAAACAAGAAAGAAGAAAGAAGAAGTTTGTGTTCATCGGTTTCTAGAGAGAGGAACTGAAGAATTGGTGAAAGTGAGTGTTTACTTGCAGTTTTATTCGGTTCCAGCTGAGTTTTCAGCTTCAGGACCGATTATTATATGTTCTTTTGTGTTCGGTTTTGTGTTTTGGTGTGTCTAGGTGTTTGAGCTCCTTATGCTCTCGAGTCTGGTGGAGTTTTGCTTGAAGGCTGCAATAGGTGAGTTCTAGATTCCCGGTTTTTATGTTTTATACTTGTTTTGGGGCTGAAAATGCATGTAACTCACTTTTTATTCTTTTCAGCATGTTTTAACCGTATGTTTATACTTTGTTTATACGGGTGAATGCATGTTTGTGTATGATTTGTTGTGTTTCATGTTTATATGCTTGTGGTAGGTGTTTAGTATGTTAGATTTGGGTTAGGAATATGTTAAAACGATGATTGGGTCTGAAAAATAGTATAAGTTTGAATTTAGAAATGCTCATACGCCTAATATAGAGCCCATGCGCCTAGAAAGTTGCTCATGTGCCTAGAAATTTTGCCCATAAGCCTAAGTGTTGCCCATGCTCCCAAACAGTACCTCATGCGCCCACTGCTCATACGCCTAAGTACTCATGCGCCTAAGTGAGGTTCATGCGCCCAAACAGTACCTCAAGCACCTACTGCTCACAAGCCTAAGTGCTCATGCGCCTAAGTGAGGCTCATGAGCCCAAGCAGTGCTCATGCACCTAAGTTTCCTCATGCGCCTAAGTCTTTCTCATGCGCCCAAGTGCCGTGCGCCTGCATAGTACTCATGCGTCTAACATAGTGCCCATGTGCCTAATGCCTTAGAAAATTTCCTGAAATTTTAGGAAATAGAAATTTTAAGACTAAGCCCTGCGATGTTTTGGTGGTTATGTTTGTTGGTGTTATGTATGTTTGTGGCTTGTTTCTATGTTCCATATTACGTATTATTACATGACTTTACGTGGGTTGTTTATGCTCGTATGTAAAGTATTATCATAAAACAAGCGAAAGATTAATGATAATGAAAAGTGGAACATAACGATTGAATGAAAGTCTTGCAAGCAAATGAAAGGAGGTTCACAGCCATTGGGTTGTCAGCTCAACTGTGTGTGGTTTAGCTAACCCGAAGGATGCACACAGGGTCAATCCTAGAGATTGATGGGACCCTTGTTGCTTGCCCCAGGTACTGGAGTCAGCTTCGTGCACAATGTTTAGGGTCTATTTATAGGCCCTAGGCCCAGTACCAGCTTCGTGTACAATGTTCGGGGTATTGCACAATGGTTCGGAAGAAAGTGAAAGATAATGATGAAAGTATGAAATGAATGTGAAGAATGATGAAAGATAATAATGAATATTATCTTGTTGTATGTATGATGCGTGGACACGTACAAAAGTAATGGATTTTATGAAAGGGAAGTATTTTAAGAAAATGATATTTTTATATATAAGCAAGGGACTTTAATTTTAAAACTAAAACTCACTCAGCAACGCTGACTTTTATGCATTTTCAGTTGGCATGTAACTTGTTGCTGGGGATGGCACGCTGGTGAGGCTACTTGGCGGGCAAAGACTGACATCCATTCGTGCATGATGATATTGTTGTTTTGTAATACAACTGAATGATTCTTTTTGTAACTTTTAAAATACAATGATGTGTTATTTAGCAACATCAAATATTAATGCATGAATCATTTTTGATAACTTAATCCACTGAGATGTTTTTATGAAATGTAATTATTTTATATGAAAAATGTTGTGAACAAGATAAATAATGAGATAGAACTAAGAACAAGGACAAGATAAGTAAGGTTTTCAAGAATGTTGTATATTGCTCTCAAGTTCTTTTACAAGTTTTACAAAGAATAAAAAGAAATACAAGGACCTGAGATACTTTATACTACATCCTATAGCCGGCCATACTTTAAAGGCCAGCTGGAAACACTAATCTAAACAACAAGATCAATGTAAAGTCAAAAGGCAGATTACCTTTTGACTAGTGACTATGACATGCGATAGCTCACATCCTAATATATTATAAAAAGGATAAAAGGTACAAAGTATGAAGTTACAGACTCAAGTCCATAATCTATAGTTTACTAAAGCATGGACCTTTTCACCAACTTGTATAAGTTGGTGAGTCATCAGAGTTGCAGCGGAAAGTAAGTCAGCTTTATGGAAAAGTAGATCAGAGAAAGCATGTCCTCTCTGTCTTCGAAAGAAATCAGTCTTCACTTCATTGGCTTCGGAAGACTTTGTCTTTGAAGCTTCGAAAGACTCCATCTTTGGTTTCGAAAGATTTGGTCTTTGGCTTCGAATGATTTTACACTTAGAATTATTTCTGTGATGAGTGTAAAACTTCCGAAGTAACTTCTACCTTGTACATCAGTGCATGCATGCATGCAGGAAGCTCCTTGGTTGTTTTGGCTTTTTTGGTTGCATCAGCCTTCTAATATAACCTTACAGTCACCAACTCTCCCTTATCATTGTTATACACAGGGATATATGGGTCTTGATTGATTGACCACATCATCCGGGGTTCGGTGTAAATAACATGATTTCGTAAACGATAAACCCAGTCTGGATAATCTTCTTCGTTGAGAAGTCTAGAGGGTTTTGTGCTTGTACCAATCTCATTATCGAGGTTGAGAGTAGCAGTGATGTGCTGTAGGTTAGCCATTTTGAAAATCAGAAATCAAACTTTTCAAAACGTTTCAAACTTGAAGTTTTCGCGTGAAGATCAAATTTCTCGCACGAACAAACACCAACTTTTCGCACTGTTAGTTTTCTAACTAAATTTTGCGAAAAAAAACTTCATGCGTGAAAGGAATATTTTGTAACAAACTTTCCAACAAACTTTTAAGAATTTCAAACTTCTCGCGCGAATAAGAGCTTTTCGCGTGCGATTAGCAAGTTTTCGCCTGATCCATTTTCATTCCAATTTCGATGATTTCAACTTCAATCTTTCACCAAATTGTTCAAAATTGATTAATTAAGCTTTAAATTAGTGATTTAGGTTCAATTTTGATCCTAAGTGTCTCTAATTGATTCAATTTAGATCGTTTAATCAGATGAACATCATCAAATCTTCAATCAACCACACAATAACTTTCAACATCTTCAAATGTGATAAAAGACAACAGAAATCAAGTAGATCTTCAAAGGTGAACAATCTGAAGCTTATGAACACTTTACGAATCAAATCGATCTCGTGATAAGAATGTGGAATGTAATCATCACGGTAAGAAGATATAATAAGCAAAAGATGAACACAAGTGTAACTAAACTTCAATTTCTATTGCTCTCTAATTTGAAAGATACAAAATACAAGTGAAATCAGGAAATGATAAAAGCTTTCTAAATTACAACAAGTAACAACTATTTATACTAAATTAGTAAGTTCTCGTGTAGTTCTCGCTCGACTTCCAAGTTCTAGCGCGAGATATAACCTCTCGCGCGGCAACTTCAGGTTCTCGCGCGACTAGATCTTTATCATCTTGATTTGATTTTCCGAGCCTCTAGGTTCAATCCCTACACCAAAGCTGCTTAGCAGTCTTGCACTTCTTGAAACCTTTGTATTTGGAGTTTGGAAGAGTAGTTTGAAAATCGGTTATGGCTTTCTGATCTATATCTATTTTCTTCCAGTCTTCTTCAGAGTAGTCAGGCATTTTCTTTGGTATCATCCCACCTCCAGCAGTGGCTGAAGAGGTGCATGGGACGCAAGGTCCTTCAACAACAGATCTCTACATCCTGCTATCTTGAGACTTGATGAACCCTTCCATATATTGGCACCAAGTATCAAAGTTATCAGGAGTGATCAGTGGATACTTTGTCTTGGTACCTGTTTCCATATCAGCCTTAGAGATAGCTGCCATTTGAGTTGATAAATGTTTTGTGAAACTGAAGAGATTTAAGATGGTGAGATCTTACAATCAAGAGCTTGAAATTCTCAGATACCAATTGCAGGACCGTTGAAGGGTGGTCAATACAATAGTTTCATAAGGTGGAGAGACTTGGAACACTTAGCAGATCAAATAGGGAACCGGCTTAGATGATGAAGCAATGAACACAAGTAAAAAGAACAATAACAAGAACACTAAAATATAGTTTTCAAGAATGATGTATATTTCTCTCAAGTTCCTACCAGTGTTACAAAGCTTAAATCTAAATATAAGTACTTGAGATACTTTATACTACATCCTACAGACGGTCATACTTTGAAGGCCAGCTGGAAACACTAATCTAGACAACAAGATCAATGTATAGTCAAAAGACAAATTGCATTTTGACTAGTGACTATGACATGTCATAGTTCACATCCTAATATATTACAAAAAGGATAAAAGTACAAAAGTGAAAAGTTACATACAAAAGACCTTAATCAACAGTTGACAAAATCATGGACTTTTCACCAACTCATATAAGTTGGTGAGTCTTCAGAAGTGGCAGCGTAAAGTTGTTCAGTTTTTGTCAAAAGGTGATTAAGAAAAAGCATGTATTTTGTCTTTGGAAGAAATCAGTCTTTGGCTTCGAAAGACTTTGTCTTTGAAGCTTCGAAAAACTTCATCTTTGGCTTTGGAAGATTTGGTCTTTTAACTTCGGAAGATTTGATACGTAGCATAATTCACTGAGTTATATCAAATCTTCTTAAGTAACTTCCTTGTACTTCACATATGCATGTTCAGAGCTCTTTGGTTGTTCTTTGATTGCATCAGTCTTTAAGCGTATTACTTATAAAACAAAATATGAATTGAAGATGATCTGAGAATATGAATTGTGATTCTTGTCGTTCAATTAATAAGAATAATATGAATATTGCATGAAATAATCATATTTAGTTGAAAATGTCGTTCAAATAAAAACATAGATATGGTGAAACTAATTTTAAAATTGCAATTAGAATAATATGGGATTTAGTTAAAAGTTTAGAAAATACCATAAATAGATTATTATTAAAATTACAAAAACACCCTTTATAATAAAAAAATAATTATAATAACAAAAATCTTACTTAGTTTTTATGATTTTCTATTATAATAGTGGTTTTCATTTGACAAGCTTAACAACTATTCAACATGTTACAAATTTGGCAACAGCTAAGATCAGTTATATAATTTCTTAAAAGTTAGAACCATTGACGTAATTTCTCAAGGGACCAATCTTTTAATATAATCATACCACATGAACTAATCATATAGTTAACTCAAATCTTGTAACCAGCTTACCATCACTATTTAAGTTAAGACACCAGTGACTTTTCAAATCAATCCTAATCGACCAAAGAAAGAAAAAAAAGTTGGGGTCTTTTGACCAAAACATGTTCATTGTGATTTAGTATGATGTTATGGTAATCATGGTTAATTAACGTAAAATTCCCAACATGCCTTTTTATCTACGTTTCCTCCCATATGGTTTTCTCTACACAAGGCGTCGACGCTTCTATATAAGCCCACTCAAAATTATATAGGTGTTCTACAAAGTTGAGGTCTATTACTTTTACCAGACACCGCTTGTATAGGTGTATGGTCGCAGGCACCACTCCGACATCAATGTCGGAGGCGTTGACGCATATTTTTTATTTTATAAAACAGGTGATCAAATGGGAACAGGCGCCTACCTTCCATCACCGCAAGACTTGATTGGTAATGAAGGAGTTTACGTTTGCATGTTAATAGAAAATCTTTGTTACGGGTAAAACTCTAGATTGTATTCGAGATTTTAAAAAGACATGTAAGTTGACATGTAAGTTGTATCAGCAGTTTATGATAGATCAATTTTATTTTTAACGTAATCTACCACATCCACGCCACAATGTTTTGTAATATTTTTATGATATTATTATTGTGTTTTAATTATTAAATTTTTTTTTGTCTCGACTAATTTTATTTTAATTATTAAAGAAATTTTTTTTGTGGATGTTAAAAGGCCCCAGTTAAGAGCAAGTAGACGCCTCTTAAGAGCAGACAAGCGCCTCTTCCTCGTAGGTGGGCGCCTATAGTTTTATTTCTTAATTGAAGTACGTTAAACAATAATAAGAGTTATACAACAAAAAAAATTTAAATAACATATAAATAAATAAGTAAAAGCAACATATAAAATTTTAAAACAGGAGATTACTTAAAAAAATACAAAAACTAACAAATATGTTCATTGAGTATATAGTCGGTTAGGAAGATACGATCCAAAAGTTGAATGTAATAAACACGAGAGGAGGCTACTATGAAAACTGATGAAAATGCTCTTTCCCATACTCATACACCTCTTCTATGATAATAATCTCGTAGTTATTATCCCTTATTCCTTCGAGCTTTGTTGCCACAAGCAAATGGCATGCTATAATAAAAACCGGTTAGGAAGAAACGATTATCCACCACGCTCAAATTTCCACATAAAATTAATCACTTATTAAATATGTGAGTTGGGCTGGTGGTTTAAAAAACCTATTCGTTAATCTATGTGCTATACATAGACAAAAAATATGGTTATTGCTAATAAATTTCTAGCACCATTTTGTTAGTACTAATAATTTTCCTAAAAACGATTTAAAGTATATTTTGGTAGTTTTGGTAAAGTTGAAGGGAAGTAAAGCATACCTTAGAAATTATTCTTGAAACGTATTAAAAAAGTTTTAATTTTTGTTAAGTATCAAATGTATTTATAGGGAAAGGGAAGAGTCAGCCGCCTCTATAAAAAAGGCAGGCACATGAACTTGGGCGTCGGCCGCTTCTACCTAGAGTCAGCTGCCTGGCTGCCTGATCCCATTTGAGTGCCTTTTTGACCACTCGTTTTTCAAAAAACAAAGAAATATCAAAAAGGTGCTGGCAGCTGGCACCCTAGAGAGGCCCCCTCAACCATACACATGTACAGATGTTGTCTGGTAAAAGAAATAGGCGACGACTTTGAAGGATACATCTACAATTTAATTAAGTGTGCCACTATACGGGTGCCCACACGGCACCGGCACCTTGTCAATAGGGGACATTTCTTAGAATAATTTTTTATATAATTAATGGTGACTATATATGATATGTATAGCTTCGTAGATTATAAGACCACCATCATTATTAATCGTTTTTTCCTTCTACCTCTCGGCTATGTGCCTATCTAGACAGCCTTCGTTCCACATTTTGTCAAAAATACATGGTTCTATAAGGGTTTACGTGGGGGCACGCAGAAGGATATGAGCGACACCTTTTCTACCATCTTTTATTGCTTGCACTAGGCTGAATTTTAGAGAGCCTACTGTCCAGAATTTTGATCACATAAAAGTTAGTTTGAAGTGACTATTATAAAGATCTTGAATAACCTAAAACGATAATTAAGTGTAAGTGATGGTTGCTTCCATGTTCTTTTTACGTAATCAAGAGTTGGCTACAACTTTCCTTCAAAAGTTGTAATCTCTAAAAGTCTGTATTGTTTTATTTTAGTTTCGTATTTTTGTAATTGGATATTTTATGAAAACTTTAATAGAGAGATTTAAAGTTTATATGTTTAAAGCTTCTGTTATAAAAATGTTTGAAAGGAACACATAAATTCCGAACAAATACCACGGTTAGTTTAAATTAAACATGATAATAGCACAATAAAAGTTGCATAATAACAAAATTATCTCACATGTTGTGAACTTTTTTAAGGAATATTATATTAATTAAAGTTAAAGAATAGTTAAACTGATGGTATATTTGTTTATAAAAATAATAATGTGTGTAAAAGTGTTTAGTTCAAAAAATTTGACAGAACTATTGTTTAATGAAAAAAGTTAATAAAAATATTTTTTTGTATTAACTACAGAGATTTTTCTTTAATTAAAATAGCTCAAATGACGAAAATACCCTAAATGTCATTAACTAATGCTTTAGTTTTTTTATTGATATCAATCTTATCCGTTGATCTGATAAACTAATGAACAATTGATTCTTACGATTTTTTGCTAACAAAAGTTTGTATTGGACATGAATTTACACATGTATATTGTAGGGCTATAAAAGATGAAACTACCAAAAACTTAAGATTTCAGCACTGGAAGCCAACTGCCGAATCAAGTCAAGTGCTGAATCAGGATTTCAACACTAGTCGCCAACTGCCGAATCAGGGCAAGTGCTGAATCCACTCCCGATCAGGATATGTTGAATTCACTGCCAATGAGCATATGCTGAGCTACTGCTGATCAGTAGAGAACTCCATCAACTGCTGGTCACCTGCTACTCAGAACAAGAATGTTTGTGCCGAGGGCTGTTGTGTTTCACCTTTTGGAGACAACATAGTACCGAAGGTGCCAACATTGATACGCAAATTATCTTTTTTTGCCGGAGACTCTGAAAATAGAATATTTTTTTCTTATTGTTTAGATTTCATAGTATATAAGTTCTCATACTTGTATAGTCAAGGCAAGCTTTTTAAGCCATTTGATTGTATTTGCCGAATTGTATAACTTGTACAAAACAGACTAATCAAGTGAGTACTTTGAAAAAACAACTTATGTATTTACATTTCCACAAAGTATTTGTGTAGTGATAGTAATTACCTAACTTAGATTTCACATTCGTTAGTTACTGATCAAAGAGGAAGTTCTTGTTAAGTCTAATCCAACCCGATCCAACAAGTGGTATCAGAGCTTTGGCTCTTGATTTGCTTGAAGTCATCTTTCAATAAATCACTTGTTTCTTCTTTTGATGACACTATCAAACACCACCTTTCTTCATATCTTTCTACCCTCTCAAAATGACTGATGTAGCCATTTCTAGTAAGCATGATTTGGAGAATTGAACTCAGACCAAACCTCCAATGTTTACTCCACAAGATTATGAAACCTGAAAAATCTGAATGGAGGATTTCATAAGAAATCAAGACATGAGGCTCTTGCTCTTAATTCTGAATGGACCATATGTCCTCATGGTCCAAGCTACTGGTGAAGGTGGAGTTATGATCCCAAAGATCCTACAAATTATTTAGATAAAGATCTGAAGAAATTGGATGTTAATTCAAAGTCTCTATGGTTGATTAGAATAAGCATACCCAATAACATCATGCATGACTTCAAGAAATTCACAACTGCTCAAAAGTTGTGGGAAGCACTGAAGGTTAGATTTGAAGGAACAGAAGATACGAAAGAAAACAAGAGAGATGTCTTGAAACAAAAGTTTGAAATTTTGGTTTCATAAGGGGAGAAACCATGACTACTACATATCTTAGATATGTTGAACTTCAATACTCTTTCAATAAAGCTGGAGTGAAGATGGAGAATAGTGATGTTCGCAGAAAGTTCTTAAGGTCTTTACCAAAGACATGGACGGTTTATACTGTGTCCATCAGAAAAACTGAAAATCTAAAGACAATGACTGTTAAGGAGTTATATGGCATCCTCAGGATTTATCAAATGGAGATGGATACAGATGAAGAATCACTAGGCAGATCTTCAAACCCCTTAAAGTCATCAGCTCTTATGTCCCTATTCACGAGCCAGTTCACTCTTACTCCCACTCCCATGTCTATCAAACTCCTATGGTGACTCATCAAGCACCCATAATCACCTATCTTGAGTCTCCAACTGCTAAATCTCAATCATCACCATCCTTCAGCAGATGGAATCAGCAAGCCTCATCATCCTTTTCACCATCATATCCCTCAAACTCTACCTTCATAAGTGATCAAGCTAACTTTTTCAACTCTCTGAAGAAGATCTGGAATGCATTCATCCAAATGACCTTGAAGAAATTGATATCAACTACCAGATATCCATGATATCCTTTAGGGCCAAGTAGTTTTAGTAAAGAACTGAAAGAAAATTCTTGAAGCAGAAAAGGTTAGGATTTGGGTTTGAAAAAAGCAAGGTAAAATGTTTCAACTACAACTAGCTGGGACATTTTGCTAAGTAATGCAAAGTACCAAGTTCTTCACACCATCAACAAAACTCAACTTATCAAAGTCCTTCCTCTCCATTCAGTAAGAGAAATACAACAATTGTAGCCACAGGAGAAGAGGTGATTGATTGGAGCTTTTAAATGGAAGATGTTACACCAGTCAACAATGCATTGATGGATAGATATGGAAGCTCAACCTCCTCATCTCAGGTAACATCTGAACCCTACTATACTCCTAAATGCATAGCTAAGGTTAACTTGTATAGAAATCATAATTTGGATATCAAGAAAGATGTTGAATCTTCAATCTTCTTAAAACTGATTTTAAGAAAAAAGATCAAGCTCAAAAGGAAAAGATAATGGAGCAAGTAAAGATTATTCCATAATTAAAACATGAGCAAACCAACTTAGAGACCCAAATTGATGATCTCTTGAGTAGACTGAAATTAGCACAATGTGATTTACCCATAGCTAAAACATATGTTGATAATAATAATGTTCAAACTGAGAAATTTGAAAAATTACTTGATTTTACTTAAAGTTCCCAAAGGTTGTATCAAACAAAGACAGGTTTAGGTATAATTCTGTAGAAAGACCAACAACATACACTCCCACACATACCCCTAAGTGCAACCTTGAGGTAAAGAAGCAAGCATCTACCGAACCCAACTATACAAGAACATCTACAGAAGAGATTAAGACAGCGAAGAAAGAGGAAAAAGCTGTAATAGTTGATGAAATAGATGAAGAGGGGGAGAAGAAAGAAAAAAAAAAGGAGTAAGAAAAAAGAGAAAAGGAGGAAGAGAGAAGGAGAGAAGAAGGAGACAAGATCTCAAGGCAAAAACTAAGTAGGATGGGATTCGGAAGATAAAATTTGTAAAGAAAAACTATTTTCCAAAACCAACCAGCTATCTTCCGAGTCAAATCTCACCACCAAGACAAAGCTTTATTCAAAGCACAATAGCAACAAGAAGAACCACACAAGAAGCTTCTGTGTTGGAACCTCAGACTCCTAAGAAACAAGACCCAACCATACATTCAAAAGCCTATTTTTGAAGAAGTTGAGATTCATAACAAGAGGTTCCCTAAGAAAAGGATAGAGCTAACCACCCATGCTGATCATAAGATGAACAAGAAGATGGGTGGAGCAGAGGGAGGTAGGTATGAGAAGATGAAGAAGGAGTTACAAGAGATCAGGCAAGTGATGAAGTCTAAGAAGTAACAAATGCAAATCATATGCCTAATGTGTAGGGAAGACAATAACTTTGCAAAAGACTGTCAATACAATCCCTTAGCCCACTCCATCAAACATCCCAACAAGCCTAAACAATCAAGAAGGTCTGCAGCTGCCAAACAACAATCAAAAGAAAAAGAAGGTGGTGAAGGAACCGTTCGGCAGTCAGATTGCTCAAGTGCTGATTCTAAGAAAGATTCATCACCTCTAAAACATCTACCTAATAAGTAAGAAGCTACAAACAAAAAGAAAAAGAAGACTTTTGAGAAACCTTCACCATCTCCAAAAGTTTCAAAGGGTCACAACAAGAAGGATGATGTTAAAGAATTAGGCAAAGCGAAAAGAAAAGTCTAGAGAACAAAGACATCTACTGAATCCTTAGATGACCCAAAACCAACATAAACACCAACCCCTTCAGCACTTAGCATTGATATAAAATTACTAAAAGCCGGAAGACCCAAGACAAAAAAGGCTTGGGTTCCTATTCATCACTAACCAACTTGTGTATGTGCGAGATCATTCGCAGACCAAAACAAACTTGTGGATTGCGGATAGTGGATGCTCTTGGCACATGACAAATAACAGATTATGCCTGCTGAACTTAGAACCATTTGATGGTGGATCTGTTTCCTTTGGAAGTTATACTAGAGGAGAATACATTACTGGCATGTGGAAAGTCAGTAATGGTAAGGTAAGTTTTGACAAGGTGAACTATGTGAAAGAGTTAAACTATAACCTACTGAGCGTGTCTCAGTTGTGTGATAAAAACATAGCAATCTTTTTATAAAGCATTAATGTATTGTCTTATCCCATGGGTTTGAAATTCTAAATGACAAAATACTTTTAAGAGCTCCCAGGAAAGACAATATGTACATGCTCAACATGTTGAATGCACCACCTTTAGGAAATATGTCTTGTTTCATTTCCAAAGCTTCCTTAAATGAATCCTCCCTTTGGCACATAAGATTGGCACATGTAAACCTCAAAAACATGAATAAATTAGTTCGGAATGGGTTAGTCACAGGACTGCCAAACAAAGAGTTTACATGTGTTGACCATTTTGTTGCCTGTCAAAAAGGAAAGCAACACAGATCTTTTCTTAAGTCCAAAGAATTGAATTAAGTCATAACTCCTTTACGCTTGCTGCACATGGACTTGTTTGGACCAACAGGTGTAAAGAGTTTGAGTTGAAAATCATATTGCTTGGTTATTATAAGATTCACTTGGGTTTTCCCTTTAGAAACTAAAGATGAAACTTCTAAGATTTTAAAATCATTTATTATCAAAACTGAGAACCAAATTCATTGAAAAGTTAAAATAATTAGATGTGATCAGGGCACAAAATTCAAAAACCATACCATTCATTCTTTTTGTGAATCCAAAGGTATTACAAGGAAATATAATACTCCTAGAACTCCTTAGCAAAATGGAGTTGCTGAGAGAAGAAATAGGACACTTAATGAGGCTGCAACCACCATGCTGTCCGATTCCAAACTTCCTATAACATCTGGGCTGAAGAAGTCAGAACCCTTGCTATGTTTAAAACAGAGTGTTGATATTCAAGCCACACAGAAAAACCTCTTATGAATTTTGGCATAAAAGAAGACCATTCATAGGGTCCTCAAACCTTTTGGATGTCCATGCACCCTTTTCAATACCAAAGATCACCTATCCAAGTTTACTAAGAAATCTGTAAACGGGTCCTTTATCGGATACTCATCACAAGCTAAGGCTTAAAGAGTATACAATAAAGTTAACCATACTATTGACGAATCTAAAAATGTCATATTTAATGAAAATTCCTCAAACAGTTTGGAAACGCTCCAAGTTGGATGTTTGATCTAAATAGATTCAGAAATGCATTTAACCATTTGATTGATAATGTTTTAGGAGATTCTCTTAACAAGTCAACAGACTTACAAGTTCCAAGTACTAAAGATCACAGGGTAGATCTACCACAAATGACCAGTCACAACAGGTTATCTGCTGATACAGTCCAACCACATTCAGCAAAGGTAGATGCTAGTACCACAAACAATATGGATCATCCATCATATGCTCATTATGTCTCATCAGATGAAGAGTTTCATGATCATTATGGTACTAGACAATCCCCCCCAAACGAACCAAGTGTGACAAATACTGAAGATAGAGAAAGTTCGGCAGTTGAACCAGTCAATCTATCTGCGGAACTTTCGGAAACAAACTTCTCCAATTTGGATCTATATCAACAACTCCAAGTAATCCCAAGACTAAGAATTCATAAAGAGCATCCAATTGAGAATGTCATGGCAATGTAAATGTTGGTGTCAAGGCAAGAAGCAGGTTTAATAAAGCAAACATCTATTTGTTTACGTGCTTTCTTTCTCAATTATAACTAAAGAATGTTGATGACGCCTTAAGAGATAACATCTGGGTAGAATCCATGGAAGAGGAGCTTCTTCAATTCACCCGGCAAAAGGTTTGGAAACTATGTGCACTTCCAAGGGGGAAGACTACAATAAGGACCAAATGGGTTTCTAGAAGTAAGAAGGATGACAAAGGCATTGTTATCAAGAACAAATTCAGACCTGTGGTACAAGAGTACACATAAGAAGAAGGGATTGATTATGATGAAGTCTTTGCTCCTATGTCCAGGCTTGAAGCAATCAGAATTTTTCTAGCATTTGCTGCCTCCAAAGACTTTAAGGTGTTTCAGATGGATGTCAAGAGTGCATTCCTCTATGGTGAGATTGATGAAGAAGTTTATGTCTGCCAGCCTCTAGGCTTTAAAGATCCCAAGTTCTAGATCATGTATGCAAACTTGATAAAGCTATGTATGGTCTTCATCAAGCACCAAGGAAATAGTATGAGACACTCTCTACCTTTGTCTTGAAGAATAGGTACACTAAAGGATCCATAGATAAGATTCTCTTCATCAAGTAGGATGATTTGGATATCATTTTGGTACAAGTCTTTGAAAGTCTCATGAAGTCAAAATTTAAGATTAGTTCAATGGGCTCACTTTCTTTTTAGGGACGCAACTAAAACAAACCTCTGATGGCATCTTCGTAAATCAATCTACGTATGTTTAGGACATCCTAGTGAGATTTCAAGCTACTAATGCTAAGGCTGCTAAAACCCCAATGTCGAAGACATGTTCATTAACTCCTGATTTTGAGGGGGAAGCAGTTGATTAGTGGTAGTATAGAGCCATCATTGGATCTCTCATGTATCTTACAGCTAGTAGACCAGATATCATGTTTGCCACATGCTTGTGTTCAAGATTCTAAGCTACTCCAAAGGTGTCACATCTGAAGGTGTCAAGAGAATTCTGAAGTATCTCAAAAGAGAACCTAAGTTGGTATTATGGTATCCTAAGAGTGTTAACTTCAATCTCTATGGATATACATATAGTGACTATGGAGGATGTAACATCAACAAAAAGTCCACCTAAGGAGGATGTCAATTTCTAGGAGGGAGACTAGTTTCAAGGCAATGCAAGAAGCAAACCTGGGTCTTCATATCAACTACTAAAGCAAAGTACATTGATGCATCAAGTTGTTGTGCTCAGGTGGTATAGATCCAAACTCAACTTAGAGATTATGGAGTAACCTTCATAAGAACTCCAATTCACATTGACAACAAAGTGTCGTCTTAATCACCAATAATCCTGTTCAGCATTCAAAGAAAAAGCACATTGATATCATGTATCATTACATTAGAGATTATGTAGAAAAGAAAATCATTAAATCAATTAAGGTCCATACAAATGAACAATATGTAGATTTATTAATAAAGGCTTTTGATGTGTCAAGATTTAAATATCTTATATCTGCTATTGGGATGATGAACTTTGAATAATCAAATACCTCAAATTGATGATATCTGAAAACTTGGTAAAGAAATGCTTTTCTTGATAAAATGGGTAAAACTATATATCTATCAAAATTTGCAAATCAGCAGATAAATAGGTATCTGCCGAATATCAGTAGATACCTAGGTATCTGCCAAATTATGCATGTCAGTAGATAACTGGGCAAGGCGGGTATCTGCCAAAACATGATTTCAACACATGTTTTTCAAAACGATCTGGTAGGTCACACTTTCTCCTTCCAATATGTAGTAGCGCCGGAGAAGTTACCTGAAAAGACTGTTTCATCATCTCACGCCATCAATTTTATAGTTACATTGGTAAAATATCTTAAAATTCACATTTTTTATATTATCCATAATTGTTAAAACCAAAGATCTTCCTACTATTTTCATCTTTAATCTTTCTAATGAAACAAACGCTTAAACTTTCAAACTCTTAAAGTCCTACCAAAACCAATCAACTTTCAATGGCCGCCCAATCTCAAACCCTAGAATTTCGTTTGAGCCACAACATCAATTCATCACTACAACCCGTAGATCTTCCTACTATTGTCATCTTTAATCTTTCTCATGAAACAAACGGTTAAACTTTCAAACTCTTAAAAACCTGCCAAAATCAATCAACTTTCAATGGCCGCTCAATCTCAAACCCTAGAATTTCGTCTGAGCCACAACATCAATGCATCACTACAACCCGTAGGTGATGAAGTCTATGATCCTGTTCTTCAATTCCTATAAAATAGCCACTATGCTTAGGCCATCACCATAGACCCAGTGATCTGTGAGTCTCATATTAGGGAATTTTGGACCACCTACTCCATACAAAGGGAACATGGAGTATAGGTCCTCACTTCAACGGTGCAAGGAATGAAGGTCACCATTTCATGCGCCACAATTCATCAACATCTAAAACAATGCCAATGGTGAATCCTCTTTCTCCTAAAAAAATGGTCATTGCCACATTTAAGAAGATAGGATATGTAGGACCCCTCCCGACATCCACCTTCTCCAAATCACTGATATATCACAACTGGGGAATTAACCATCGTATCTTCCGGCACCGTCTATCCAATAAGTCGAGAAGGTGGGATCAAGGACCATTGGATTTAGCAGAGGCTATCCATGGTCTAGTCAAACAGCAGAGTTACGATTTTTCAAACTTTATTTTCAACGTATTTGTAAAAATGTAACTGCTACTGCAAAATTTAAGTTTTTAATGTATCCTAGATTCATACAATTTATTTTACAAAAGGAACTAGGGGATAAACTTAAACTTAGTGGAGTTGTTCATAATCTAGGAACTCTAAATAAGGTAACTCCCCTGTTTGTTCATATGTTTGAGGTCATTGAAATCAGGGTGGCAGCATGGAACACCTACCATTGCTAATCCTACACCCTCTACATTAAAGCAAAAATCACACAAACAAAAGCAAACCCCTGTATCTTCTACTGAGAGGATGCAGGCCCCCAAATCATCTCCCCACAAAAAGAAAAGACTGGAAACAAGGGTCCTAGTCAAGTCAAAGATGTCAGCCACACCTAGAGCCTTGTCTAGGTTCTACCCAACCTGAAGCCCTCAATCGGAGTCCCAACACTCCATTGAGAAAACCAAAAGGGATACCCACATAACTGATACAACTTCTTAGGAACTCTTATTAGGATCAGGCTTACATCCGGGGCCATTAAACTTAGCTCCACTTTCTCCCATACATATGTCTATCACCCAGGATGATGATGTCCCTACTACACATTAGGATGAACAACTATCTCCCCCTTCCCATACAATATAAATAGTGAAGACTAATGTGTTTAGAGAAATGTTTAAACCATATCCTTTATCCTAAGTGATTGATCCTAGTGAGGATAGAATTAATATGGAAAAGGCTGCCTCTACTACTGATCCATTAATTGATCAGCAAGACAGAGACGACATCCCTAAGACCTCAACCATGAAAACTCACCTTGAAAATGTATCCTTGGATTCATTCCTTAAAAAAAGGAATCCAGGGTGCCAAGAAACCATATCTGGTGGTGAGTGTGCAGCGGCAAGGTCTAGTACCTCATCTCCCAAAGATTCCACATCTGTGGTTAAGGGAAACATGCTACAGATACAGGAATTGATGGCCCATAACCTTGATCTTGCACAAAGACTATCTGTCTTACAAGAGGAAAATGCAAGACTTCAAGGTTATGTAGAAAGAGCCACAGTTCTCAAATTTGAGAACTGTTTGCTGAAATCTTTGACAGATAAAGTGTCTAACGTGGAACCCCAACTCAGAGCTCTCTACAGCAAGTTGCAAGACTTACAATCCTTGAAGAAAAGCTTATAACTCTTCAACAAGCTGCTAAAAAAGCAATGGATCTTTAGCATAAAATGGAGCAACTTCAAGAGACCATTGACCTTTAACGATCCATCATTCTTAGCCTTCAACTCTTAGCACCATAAGAACCTTTGGATGTGCCTTCCTCTCCGCACATAGTGTCATCTAAAATCTTAAATGATGCTACCAAAAAGGGGGAGGATGAACCCAAAGAAGCTGATAACATTCTCTAGTGATTGGCTACTTAAGTTATACATGCTGCATAACCAATCTCTTTTGCCTCCAAATGGATTGATCAATAAGAGCCACTATCGAAAGCTAAAGACAAATTGAATAAGCTTCTTGATAGATATGAGTATGATAGCTCAAAGGAGAAGGAGATGAGAGCTAGAAGAATGATGAAAAAGATGAACCAAAAGGTTCAACATTAAAAGAAGAAACTAGCATTGCTAAAAAGATCTCGCACTTTCTCTGTGCTCTCTCTTAAAAGAAAGAGATCTGATGAGGAGTCATCAAAGTAAGATCTCGTGCTTGTACTTGAAGAATTTCCCAAGGCATCTACCGAAGAAGAAGCACCACTACTGAAAGTCATATAAAAAGTTGCTGAAGAACTGAATAAATCAGCTGCTGGTGCAACTATCAAAAGCACCATGCTAGAAGCTTGTTCGGTATATGAATCCTCAGAGAAGATGGTAGTTTACACAATAGGTAGCCAGACCATGGATGATGACATGAAAAGGCATAGGGTGACTCTTAAGGCTGAACCAACCCAACTTCATAAACAACAAAAGGATGCACCTGAGTCTATACTCAAAAAATCAGCTGAGGTGATATTTGGTCAACCAGAGGTTGAAACATAAACCCCGGTTAGCTATGAGGTGAATATTGAAACTGAGGGCCTAGAAGTCACTAATAATGCTAAAAAAGCTCAAACAAATTCCGATGAACCCAAGTTAGCTGGTGAGGCATCAGGTGTAACTTTAAGAACTTTCAGCAGTCAGACATACTACATTCTCTACCTCTAATAAAGGTAAGAGACCTATGAATGCTGAAAAGGAAGTTGAAATTGAGGAACAAAAACCAAAGGCAAGATTTATGATGACCAAGAATATGGAGTTGTTCCCACATAACGTTGAAGAAGAAGTCATAGTTCTGAAGGTAGGCAGATCTCAAGAATCCTTGATGAAGAAGAACATCATTGCACTAATCAAAAGTGCAAAGGATTCAAGAGCTGCAAGAACTATAGAATTCAACTGTGCTGGTGAACCCAACAAAACAACATCAAAAGCTCAAACTAAATCAAAAGAAAAAGCTATTAAAAAGGTGCCATCTAAGTTGCCCAGGCCATCTGCCGAAATCACCCAAAGAACAGCAATCAACAGGCTTCAACAGATGTATCTGTGGAATCTAGACATGTGATCTTGTTAGAAAAGAAAGAAAAGAATGACAAAGAAAAGTGTCTACTAGCATCTCACCTTGAGTTGAAAGGATTCAACTTTGATGAGATCATGGAGTAGAGCATTGCTGAGATCAGATCAAAACAAATAGCCGCAACTCATGTTGACATGGAGAAAGCAACTGAGTTGGCTAGAAAAAAGAGAGTTGCATCATAGTGGAAGCAAACAGAATGAATCCAAAAAGAATTCAAGGATAAAAAATAGATGAAGCAGTTCCTCAAATACTATGGTTTCTCTAGTAAACAAGTAAGACCAATGAGTATGTCAACTCTTGATCTGAATATCAGAGGAATCAAGCAGAAGGTTGCAGCTGGAGAACTCCTAAAGTTTGAATAGGCCAAGGAGTAATGGGAAAGACAATATGGTAGAGCAAAGAAAGATACTCATAGGTCTTCCCATCTGCCGACTGAGTCTCCATCATCCCCTGACTCTACATCAACAGCCTCTGATAACAATCAGTCAATCTCCTCAATCCTTGCAAAGAAGAAAAGAGAACAAAAAAGTCATAAATCAAGTATTGTTGATCCGGAGGTAAAGTAGAAAATACTTAAAGGAACAAAAGTGTTGGTTGCCGGGTATCTTGCTCAGATTAAGAAATTTGCTGTCAAGAGGGCAAATGGAGAGATTATGTACTATGACCATGAAAATGAACTACTTGATTTGCCCCTTGACATCCTAGAGCAAATTATAGAGTACTTTAGCACTTTTAGATGATAGAATGACAAATCCAAAATGTTGATGCATAAAGTACTAACCTTAGTCAAGTCTGAAGTTGGTTAAGAGATTCCTGAAACTCCACTATTAACATATGATCCCATAGTGGAGTGTGAATATGATGAAAGGAAAGACACTTACTTCATAACCAGATCAACAATTGGAAGAGTAACTTACTCAAGAAACCAACTAGTGTGCGTCAACCGTTTTGAGATAGCTAATTTGACAAAGCTGAGATAAAGGAATCCGAGCAATGATTCCAAGGCAAGGGAAGTGGAGATAGTACTAGTGAGAATCTATAACACTCATCTAGAATGGTCAAGGAAATCTTCAGATCAAAGAAAGAAGATACCAGAGTCTAAAACTACCAAAACCACTCACCAACCATAATCAGCTCCTACTACTTCTCCACCTACTCAAACTACTAAGCATGGTTCTCCACAAGTCCAACAAACTTCTAAAATAGCTGAATCCCCTACCCATAGCCAATCTAAAGAATCAGTAGATGAATTGATCATCTCTGATGTTGCTGACAGAATTAGACGTGGGTTAAATCATCCAAAAGAAGAAGAAGAACTCTTAGATTCTAAGGAATTAGAAGACTCAAAGAATGATGATACAATCATCAAATGGGATTATGATTTTAGAACTGAGAGGTTCTTTAGAAAAAAAAGAACATGTGAAAATCCTTCTTTCTATCCGAATTAGATGTTTTAAAGCTCAGCCTTGAAAACAATAAAGAAGTTGCACAAGTTAATCTCAGAGAATGAAGACATGCCAGATAAATACAAATCTATGGTTGTTATTCTAAAGATACAGTTTGGTTACAAGGCTGAGCAAAGGGAAGAAGAAGAAGAAGTTCTGCATGTTACTCCACTGAGTGTTCATGACCTTTTCACCCATTGGAGTTACAATTCCTCATCAAATACCTTCAGTCTGATATACGTTGGTACTGACAAAGTTGAAGTTAAAGAGTATGATCTTTTCAGACTCTCTCGGCATTACATAAAGGACTTGGTGAATCTACCTCTTGACAATCCCTTAAAGAGATAGAAGAGGATATATGTATGAACTTCTGCTTATTAGAATGCTTAAAGGATAGAGTTTTGGTAGCATCATCCTAGGGGGAATTTATTGAGATATAAAGAATGAAACTACCAAAAACACAAAATTTCAGCATTGGATGGCAACTACCGAATCAGACCAAGTGTTGAATTCACTTTTGATCAACATATGTTGAATTCACTGCCAATCGGGATATGCTGAGCAACTGCCGATCAGCAGAAAACTTCATAAACTATTGACGGCTATTCATAACAAGAATGTCTGTGCCGACAGCTGCTGTGTTTCACTTTTTGGAGACAACATAGTACTGGAGCTATCAACTTTGATACGAAGATTATCTTGTTATGCTGTAGACTCTGAACATAGAATAGTTTATTCTTATTGTTTAGAATTCTTAGTATATAAGTCCTCATACTTGTATAGTTGAGGCAAAAATTTTAAGCCATTTGATTGTATCTGCCGAATTGAATTACTTGTACAAAACAAATTAATCAAGTGAATACTTTGAAAGAACAACTTTTGTATTTACATTTTCTCAAAGTATTTGTGTTGTGATAGTAAGGACCGAACTTAGATTTTGCATTCGTTAGTTTCTGATCAAAGAGGAGGTTCTTGTTAAGTCTAATCCAACTCGATCCAACATATATAAAAAACATAATGTTGTATATGTGTAATAATAATATTCGTATAACAAAAGTAATGATTTAACTTGATGATGACTTTGTTTTTGAAAATTTGCAAAAGTTTCACAATCTCTTATTTTTCATTTGAACTGCACGCTATATATATAGGGAGAGGATTTTGTGAGAATTAGTTTTAATTTGAGAACTACAGAACTTATGCAATTTTTTTAAACTTCTATAAGATATGAGATGGAAGCTTTCATCGGTGGCTGGCCACCGTTTACTGTGACGACGATGGCGAGTGTGGCGACTACGGATTGGTGTTTTTTGTTGGTGTTCGAGGTCACATATGGGTTTTTTTTGTTCTTTTCGGAAATATTTTTTAATGTTCAAGATTAGATCTGGTTTTTTTGTTGGTAATATTTTTTTAGATCTAGATTACACATGTTATATATATTTTTTGTTGGGTAGATCTATTTTTGGTAGATTTTTTGAATATAAATACGTTTAAATTGAGTTTTACACGTGTGTAGTTTGTAATGTTTTGTAGAGAACTAATCAAACATTATTATTTAAAACATGGTTTTAACGTATGCATTTAGACTATTATGCATGTATAAAATGATTTTTATAGGTAAACTCAGTATATACATGTGCACACATTTTCATTTAAAATATTCTTAATTATAAATATTCCTATTATGTCTTTTTTTACTAGCGTTTTTTGGGATAAAAACATATGTAAAGTAAGTTTTACACATTTGTTAACTGAGTTTTACACGTGTGTAAACTAAGTTCGCACATATATAAGTACACATTTGTAAACTAAATATACATATGATTGAATATACATATATGTAAACTTCTTTTTTTTTTCTTCAGATTTATATTTCTACAGTTTAAATAGTTACTAATTCATGTTACATCTTGGCTTTTTTTCTTGGTTTTTTTTCTTTAGAACATGTTGAATAGTTAGATATGAGATGTAAACAAATCATAATCAACAAATAAGAATGTGAATTTTTTTCTTATTTTGTAAATATTATTTTAAACTTTAGATGTAAATTCATTTATGTTTTGTGTAAATGTCTTCTATTTATATTAAAGTATTTAGAACTATATTTTCAACATGTGTTAAAATATTGAAAAACATTTGTTGTATTCACAACTATCTAAAAACTATCTTTAACGCATGTGTTAAAGTATTTATTAAATTATTTACACATGTGCTAAAGTATATAGAACTATCTTTTATACATGTATTTTTATACATGTATTAAGATACGGAGAAACATCAAATCACTAACATCAAGTTTATTATTTTAATATAATACTAAAAATATTACTAGTGAAAAGGATGGAGAAAAAAAATTAAAATGCACTTAACATTAGATCTTTTTAATAAATCATGACACGTTTCACATTGTGAGTAGTGTAAATCGTTTATTAGTTTTCACAACTTCTTTTGACTTTCATTTGAACCACGCCCTATATACATGTGTGTTTATGTATCGTAAAGGTCGGTTGCTATAATAGTTGTTTTTTTGGTTTTTTAATTAGAATTAACTACATGATTAGTGTCTGTGGTATGTTCATATGTTACTAACTATTTTCCAAACCGTAACACGATTGATATTTTCACTACTAGAAAAAAATAAAAAATGCAACACACAAGGTTGCAAATTTGTCACAAAACGTGTTTTGCGACAAGTTTACGTCAGAAGCTGTTTTGTCGCAAAAACCATTGTTGCAAAAATTTTGCGACAACTTTCTAACTGTGATTGTGACAGGTTTACGACAAGTACTTTGTGACAGGATACCAACAATCTTCTGACATAATTTTGCGACAGCTTTCCAACAACCGGTTGTAACAGATTTGCGACAAGTATTTTGCGATAGAATACCGTCAATGTTTTGACAAATATTTACGAAAAATTTGAGACAAACATATTTAAATATTATTTATTACTTTTTATTGTTGCGAAAAAGTTGTGACAATGTCTATTTTTCTACTGTGCAACAAACTTGCGACAAAACTTGATATTAACAAAAAAAATAAGTTTAAAATATGAAATGATCTAGTTTTTTTAACGTGTTCGAAACTTAATACAATTCAAATAAACCATTCGACTACAATCAAAATCCAATTACATAAATCCAAACAACTATTGTTTACATAATCCAAGAACAATGCATAATTAAATTAAACTAAACTATAGTGAATGATTGCCGGAATTTTTACTAAATTGCTTAAAAAGAGAGGCCATTTGTTGTTGCATCTCCTTTCGAATTTGTTGTTGCATCTCCTCTCGCATTTGTTGTTACATCTCCTCCCGCATCTTTTTTCTCATCTCATCAACTTGTTGTTGCATTTCATCCCGCATTTGTTGTCTCGGAACTACACGTACACACAAATATAATTAAGTTGAGCCTAAACACACACATACATACATGAACAACATATAAAAAAAAATTTACATCGATATCTTTATAAAAATAAAAACAAAAGTCTAACTCGACTTTATCTAAATACTCATTTAAAATTCCATTTTACATAACACAAAATAAAAGTCAAAATTTTTAGGCCAAAGAAGTAAACATTAATTGTATATCTAGACCATAGTTTATATGCTCCAACATATGATTATCATAATCTTGTTTCATCTTCAAAGTATCATTATAAATATAGTTCACTATACAATGAAATAAAATTATGTTTACCGGTGATAAAGCAAACCAAAATCTAAAGAAATTTCATTAAATATAATGATGAACAAATCATATATCAACATCTATAACCTAAAGCATCCTATCAATCGGGTAATATATGAGATGTAGCACACATTCATGAGTAAATATAACAATAAAAGGTTATTTAAGTAAATTACCTCTTCCTATCATGGTTGGAATGCAGCTTGTGTTAGTCCAGATGTGGAAGATGTAGAAGTTGTCCCCGTCACGACGAAATAAGGATCTGATGATCCTATCACATATAACTCCCCGCCCTCTCTCATGCTATCACGCCAACAATCAACATCACCCAGGAATTTTGCAACCTCTAAGAGCATTTTTGTTAACATATCAATTTCTAGTACAAACAATATCAAACGATAATGTAAAAGTCTAAACAATCATACTTCTAAATAATCAAGATCATGTAGATAATCAATTACCAGGTAGCAAGATCAGCACAGGGAGACGACTGGGGTAGGGAGACGACCGACAAAGAGATGCGGCGAAGAGACGACCGGAGTAGGTATACGACTGCCGAAGAGACGACCGGCGAGAGACGACCGGCGAGAGACGACCGGCACAATAGGGTTTTAGGTATGATGTGCGGCTTGGAAGTGGGTGTTTGGGATTGCTTATTTTATTTCCAAATTAACTTATTAACCCTTTAAAATTAACTTTTTAAATTTTTCCCAAACATACTTATTAACTTATTAACTTTTCAAAAGTTAATAAATCAAAAGTTAATCAAAAAATTGGTTTGCCAAACATGGCCGAAGAACGAGGGGGTGGTTTTAATTTGCAAACACTGGTCTTAATCGGGGTTTTTAATCGGGGGTCTTAATTGGGGCTTTCGAATTAATTTGTAGAAATTTTGAGTTAGAATATGAATTATATTAAAATCAATTTTTGAATAAAAAAATTGTCGCAAAGTGGTTGGAGTTTGTCGGGTTGCGACAAGTTTGTGAAAAAAAAAAAGATTTTGTCGCAAATGTGTTGCATTTTGGCGACAATTTTCCAACGAGTATATTTTGTTTATTGTTTTCCAAGTTCTAAACATTGTTTTTTCCGCTCTATCTTTTTGTTGTCTTGATTATCATGAAAAAATCTTACTCCACATTTTATATGTTGAACACATACGTAAACGCTAATACACAATGATATGGCGATACTCAAATGTTTTCTTGTCATATATATATATATATATATATATATATATATATATATATATATATATATATATATATATATGTATATATATATATGTATATGTATATATATATGTATAAATATGTATATGTATATATATATATATATGTATATCTATAAATATGTATATGTATATATATATATATATATATATATAGATATGTATATGTATATATATGTATATGTATATATATAGATATGTATATATATATATATAGATATATGTATATATATGTATATGTATATATATATATATAGATATATGTATATATATATATATATATATATATATATATATATATATATATATATATATATATATATATGTATATATACATATATGTAGATTTAGAAATTTAGTCATTGCCCTATCTTTCTTATCATTTATGAATAATTAAATTAATTTTTTCCGGATATTTAGACAATTTAAGATATGGATATTTATTACTGATGTAATGCCACTTAGAGAATCGCTTTCAATGGTGTAATAATTAATTTTGAATTTAATTAATTCCGCTGCGTTATGAGGATATCAATCGGTCACGGCCATACCCGATCAACGGGGTGTGACACTATCTGTAACAGCCCAGCGTAACCGCACCATGATATTGTCCGCTTTGGCCGGGACGAACCACCATCGCCTCACGGTTTTGTCTTCACCTGGACCGAGACGTACCACCATCGCCCAGGCAAAACGCGTCACAGTGGGGAAGGTCTCAAGCCCCTTATAAAGAAGCCTTCGTTCACCTTCCCAACCAATGTGGGATTTTACAATCCACCCCCCTTAGGGAGCCCAGCGTCCTCGCCGGCACACCGGCCCGGCTCTAGCTCTGATACCATCTGTAACAGCCCAGCGTAACCGCATCATGATATTGTCCGCTTTGGCCAGGACGAACCACCATCGCTTCATGGTTTTGTCTTCACCTGGGCCGGGACGTACCACCATCGCCCAGGCAAAACGCGTCACAGTGGGGAAGGTCTCAAGCCCCTTATAAAGAAGCCTTTGTTCACCTTCCCAACCAATGTGGGATGCTACACTATCTCCACCACTCTTCACCGCACAACTCCATTGCCTCCGACACTACTTTCCATGGGACCCACCTCTACCTCTCTCTTCCCTCCGGCACCACCTACCACCTGCAGTAGTTCTAACCATTGTCGTCATTTCAGATCCGGAAGAAACCAAATCGATTAGACGGCTACAAAATTGACCATGGCTCCTACGGTGGTTCTAACCACCATGGCGGCGCCAGCTTCGAGGCAAGATAGATCCATCTGTTAGACGACTGCGAAATCCAAGTTGTTTGGGGGTCTTCAACGGCGGTGGTTAAACGGTGTTGGTGGTATGGTAGCGGGGAGCCGGTGGTGGTTGACGGTGGCAGTGGGTTGCCAAAAGTGGTGGGTTTTTGGTGGTTATGTTGATGTGTGGATGATGATGATGTATATATATGTACGCATCTATATTATTAATATATATATATATATATATATATATATATATATATATATATATATATTATTAAATAATAGGGGTACAATGGCCATTTTAAAAAATCTAACAAAAAAATTAACGATCATCCACCCTAGGCATGAATCGTTTCGGTTTGACAAACAGTTGGTACCAATAACATAATTTCTAAGATTGTGACCAATAATACAATAGGAACAAACGAAAGGGACCAATCATGTCATTAACTCTTTTAATTACTTTTTTCTTTTAGTTTTGTTTTTTTTTATTTTGAACGGTAAATGTGCGATCCTTATTCGGAGGATAACTGTTATCTTAATCGTGCCTACCTATCCGTTTTCCAGCTGGTACCGCACCCTAAACCTCCTGAGGAGGAAACACATTGCTGAGAAAACCCTTTTTGTTCAACTCGGATTATTTTGCTTAAAGTGAAACTTAAACCCATAACATCCTAATATTTACATGTCATGTGTATCTCACTTTAACTAATCTAGGTAAAGATTATTGGTCATTTTTCTTTGAGTTAAATAATTTTGTAAACAAAATGTCACACTAATATTCAGTGAGTCAAATAGTCTTCGGCTTCAAATGTATTTTAAGTTGCGATGATCGAAGCTCCGCCTTCATTGTTAGTTAGTTTTTTTTTTCGCCACACATATATTTATTCTTTTTATTTTCTATTACCCACATATATGCATTCTTCTTATTTTCGGAATATATATATTTATTCTAATAGTTTAACGGGAAAATTGGTTAGGTTACTATACAAAGTGCAAAAAATTTGCGAATCGTACGAATTTACCAGGGCAAGACACGTGTCTTTGGGAGAGGGGTAATTTCGTGCGCGCCACAATTACGCATATAAGGTGGATAATTACGCCAGTTATATTTATTATTACGTAAGTTGTAACTATAATTACGCAAGTTAAAATTACTCAAGTTATAAATAACAATTACGCAAGTTATAGTTATAACTACGCAAGTTATATGATAATTATGCTAGTTATTTTCATAAATACACAATTATAATCACGCAAGTTATATGTACAACATATTCACATTTCTTTAAAACATGTTGATTTTAAAAAAAAAATATAGCAATACTATATACTCAAATTAAAGAGAATAAAATTCTCAAATTTATGGTATAATTTTTTAAAAAAAAGATAATATTGTAAATAAAAGTTATATGTGTTTAAATTTTTGTGGGAATTTGAAAAAAGTTAACAGTAGTATGCTATTTTCCAATCTACCCCTCTTATCTCTTTCTTGCGTGATTACTCACATCTTTGTAATCTCTTCCTAGATCAATTGCTGTTATCACTTCGTATGTTTCGCACAAACTAATCACTTTGTACCGTAAACTAAGTGCAAAAAACATACGAAGCGAACGAAGTCACCAGGGCATGATACGTGTCTTTTGGGAAAGAAGTAATTTCATCCGCGACACATATAAGGTGGATAATTACGCAAATTATATTCATTATTACGCAGGTTGTAACTATAATTATGCACGTTAAAATTACTCAAGTTATAAATAACAATTACGCAAGTTATAGTTATAATTATGCAAGTTATATGATAATTATGTAAGTTATTTTACTAAAAACCGTTTAGTTGTAACATATTAATGTATTTCCAAGCTTACTTTTTTTGGTTTCTATAATTTATTTTTACTTTGGTTGCTACATTTGTTAGTTTTTTTTTAATCTTTTTATTATTTTCTTTTATTAAAATAATTTGTAAATCAAATGTAACACTATTACGCTAATGTTCCATCCAGTGTATTTGGTTCAATTGTATTTCAAGTGATGCATAATCGAATCTTCTAGATGACTCCGCCTTCATTGTTAAGTTTTTTTTAGCCACCATCCTTAAATTTACTTGTTTTTATTTTTTACTAATAGTATTTTTGAGAACCCACTCATATTTTAAAAACCGTAAAAAACAATTTGAGACACATATTTAATATCACATGTAAGTCACGTACACTTTACATCTTTTTTAAAAACAACGTTCATGACTTTTTTTCACGACATTATTTTTTCAAAAAACATTTCACCTTAAAATTCAATATTCTTTTTATCTTTTCAACACATACCATATTGATATACTTAAAAAAATCATCCACCCGTTATTTACACATATGTAAATTATTCATTACACACGTGTAAATTAGTCATTACACACGTGTAAATACGGTTTTACGCATGTGTAAATTAGGTACTAGGCTTTGTGTTGTGGAGGGCGCGGACCAAGGTGCGAGTCACTTGGCTTGTCACCATGGTTGCGCACAGCGCAACATGATGGCGTGATTAGGCTGCGTGAGCCTGGTAGCGACTGCCTTTGGATGTTGTGTTTGTTGGGTTTTAAAAAAAGAGCCATTTCGCTCATTAAAATTGTCACACCCTCAAAATCCACGTGCGGGACTTCACCACGTGACGTGTGAACAAACCAGGATTCAAGTCATTAATTACTCAGAACGACTCTATATGTAACATTTAAAACAAACCAGAGTTTAAAACTTTAAAACATTGTGGAAGCATTTAGTAAATATTTCAAACTCAAAGTATTAAAATGCAAATTGCGCAAAACATGTGCCCAAACCAATATTTGTAAGTATGCATTAAAAACAAATGTAAACGAATGAGTGTTCAAAAGCATGCTCGACTCGTGAGTGCTCCTAAAGGCAACTGCTAGTAGCGACCTGAGAAAAGCATACTAAAATGTCAATACGACGGTTGTTAAGTTCAAAAGTTTGTAGGTTATCATAAACAATAGCGTTTGTAAAACATAAGCAAGTGTACTGAAATAGATAACTAGTCTAATTTCATAAGTAATAACTATAGCGATTTCGTGATCAAAGCTGACTGTGTTCGTTTGTTTGCCTTCTTCCATGACATACCAAGTCGTGACAATGTTAGTCGTTTAGGACAATTTTACACCCACTTGACCTCCGGTCATACGGGTGGGGCTTGTCATACCCGGTAGTACTACCCAAGATTTCTGGCTAGATTAACACAATAGGCAAATCCCACATCGGCTGTGGACAAGAGGGATTTCTAGTTCATAAAGAATGTCCTGCCTCTCATATCACCAACGCGTTTTGAGCGATAAGAGGAGAACTCCATAGTTAAGCGTGCTCAGATGGCAGCAATCCAGGGATGGGTGACCTCCTTGGGAAGTTTCCATTCGGGCAACCAAAAGCAAATCCGTGAGCTACTCGTGGGTGAAGCGGACAATATTGGTGGTATGAGGGGCTGGGTGTTAGAATGGTATCAGAGCCACTCCTGTGTCATTTGGGATGGTGGGGCAAACCTCATCAAGGATTATGAGTTCCCGATGGTGTTCAAAGGGGCACCTTAGGGAATTCCCACATCCACAGATGGGATGGTCGGGCGAATCTCATTAAGGACTATGAGTCCAAAGAGGGATGATTGTAACATCATAGGCAAATCACACATCGGCTATAAAACAAGATAGATTCTTGGTTCATAAAGAATGTCCTGACTCTAATATCACCAACGCGTTTTGGGTGCATTGGTTGTGGATGAGAGGAGAACTCCATAGTTAAGCGTGCTCAGGTGGCAGTAATCCAGGGATGGGTGACCTCTCTGGGAAGTTTTCATCCTGAAAACCAAAAGTAAATCCGTGAGCTCCTCGTGGGCGAAGCGGACAATATTGGTGGTATGAGGGGCCGGGTGTTACAAAAATAAAAAAAAAATGTTTTTTTGAAATTTTATTTTTTTACCTATATATATCCATCTTCAGTTTTTATCTAAACCATCTCATTTCACTCTCTTTCTCTCCGGCATAGTCTATAGTTGTCTTATTCTACATAACATGATTTTAGAAGATGAGGGTAAGGTTATTTGTCAAAACTACCAAAGAGACGTTTCGCCACACAATCGACAATCACTAATAAAAAAAGACTCAAAAACATAGCATAAATCAAGAACCGTTAAATACAAGGAAACAATGGTCATGAATTGGTCGAGCATTTGTGTGCTAGACGCCCTGATGATCTCGTATTAAACTAGCATTTGCATTGTTTTTAAAACAATTATGTAATGTTTTCTATTTATATTTTAATATAATATGTTGTTTTTCATATTCATGTATTTTGATGGTTTTTTAAAAGTATAAAAAGAGTAATTTGTGAAGAGCCCCTGATCACCTCAACCAAAACAAGATCAGACTACTTTATTAGGGGTTTTATCCAGTGTCTCGTTAGCATATATTGAGAGCCACATGGAGTAATATTAGAGGATAACATGAGCGTCTCGTTAGCATATATTAAGAGCCACATGGAGTAATATTAGAGGATAACATGAGCCTGATCTTTATCCCATAACACATAGCCTTACACATGTGTAAACAAAGTTTATAAAAATTGAGTTTTTTTCTTTTATATATATTTTTTTATGAATGAGGGAAACAGGAGAAACTTTTTAAATTTTTATTTTTATGTTATTTTTTATTTTATAATATTTTTATTATATTTTCATTATTCACTTTTTCACCATTTAAAACTTGTGACTCGCATACGTGGGTTTAAGTGGGTTTTTATTCTATGATTTTCAAGTGTAAGTTTGTTTGTTTGTTTTTTTATGTTTTCAAATGTAAGTTTTAATGGATTCGTTTAGAAACAATAATAATATTCATTAAAAAATAGACATGAAATATTTTTTAAGTTATTATTGTTATTAACACTATCATTGTAAATAATACAGACATCCCATTGCATCATGGGATGTAATTTACTAGTTCAATTCAAACAAAAATCATTTTAGATTTTTTTTTAATTTTAATCCTTTCACACTGGAGTTCCTTTAAACAAGCATTTTAGTTATTTGTTTTACCTTTAATTGTTGTTATTATTTTAATATTTTACTTAATTTTATTTGGTTTCGCTTATAACTATTATAATATTAAGTTTTATAAATTTATATGCACTGTTGGAACGTACTTATATTTATCTACTTTTTTTAATTAGATTTTATTCGAAACCAAGTTAAAGGTAATAATGTATGTGATTTTTTATAAAATTACTAAAGTTCGCCTTGCTTGTGTTTATTTTTACTAAAAATTCGACTGTTACGTTTTTATCATATTCAAGTTGGGAATAGTAAAATCCCTAACGTACATATTTATTTTTATCTAAGTTTGGATGTAAATTTATGCAATACTACTTAGTGTATACTAATGCCTAGAGATTGACAGAGCCTTTTTTGTTAGAACGCACGATGATACTGCTAGTTAGTTTAAAATAATGCAACGAAGCAGTTTTTTAACACGAGGGCAAATTTTATTATTTCACTAACTTTTCTTCTAGAGGCACCTCTCCTTTATTTTATATTTTTTTAGAAAATGTAAACATACTTTCATAAAAGGGACAAATTTTTTTCTCTAATATGTTTTTCTTTCAACATGTGCCTAAATTAAATCTCTAAACCATAAATTGGATCATCGGACCTTTTTGTGTCATGAATGAAATGGAGTAGAAGATGTGAGAGTCGTGATTTCAATACATGTAATTATATTAAAAAGTTAGAAAAACATTTAATTGTATTAATAAAAAAATTCTTAAATTACGAATCACCACTCCATATCAGTATAAAATAACAAAATAAATATATTTCCTAATTGAAACAAAAAAGAAAAACATGTTAAAACCTTTGAGTTAAATTAAACATAAAAGATGAGTGACTTAACTATAATATATTATTTTTAACTTTAACGACCTGATTAGAACACTTTTAAAACTTAGATTATAATTCTGTAAAAATACTTTTTTTCTACTTAGTTTAGACTACTACAATAACAAGGCTTCTATGTTTCATGTGGTTAGTATGCATAAACTATATGTATTTGTAATGTGAAAAGGTTAAACTGTACTAGACGAAGCACTTGATTTTACAAGAACTTGTCTAACTAACATCATGAAGGATCCTCATCATACCAACTCTCATTTTATGTGCCCATATGCACAAGGCACTTGTGACACCATTGCATAAAAGGATACCAAGATTAGAATCATTAAGCTACATTTGTTTCTAAAAAAACAAGTTTCTCATGATAACTCTTTACTTATACCAACCAAGTTGGGGTATAATTTGCTTTAGTCATTACAAAAGCCTGAGCTGAGTCAAATTTCCAAGTATTCAGATATGCATTAAACCTCATGTGTTGATCTAGTCTTGTTCATCTATATCAAAATAATTTTGTTCATATTTTTTATATGTGGATAAAAGATATTGATGCCTCCTTATGTAAGAGATAGAATCGTAGAAAGCTATTTTTGGGCATTGGGTATATACTCTTAGACAAAATTGATTCAAATAATTATTGTTCTTGATTACACTTATGACGCTTACAATACTTGAAAGGTATATCTGCCACTGTCGCCGTGAACATGCACACAAACATGATCAACCTAGACCAACGAACACATTTTTTGTCACTAATATAAAAGTCTATTGATGAAACAATAGTAGTCATTAAAAAATAGATATGTAATATTTTTTCATGTAATTATTGTTATTACCACTATCATAGTAAATAATACAGGTATCCTATTGCAACATGGAATGTATTTTACTAGTTCAATTCAAACAAAAATCATTTTTTATTTTCTTTTAATTTTAATCCTTTCAAGCGGAGTCCCTTTAAACAAGCATTTTAATTATTTGTTTTACCTTTTAATTTTTGTTATTATTTTAATATTTTAGTGAATTTTATTTGTTTACTCTTATAACTATCAGAATATTATATTTTATAAATTTACATTCACTGTTGGAACGTATTTATTTTTATCTACGTTTTGAATTAGATTTTATTCGAAACCAATTAAGGGTAATAATGTATGTGTTCTTAATTAAATATACAACCATACAGATCACTAAAACTACTTCGAAGTTTTATATTTTTAATGTATTTTATTCCTCTTGCAACTTTCAAAATTTGATTTTCAATAAATTCCTAAATTTCGCATTGCTTGTGTTTATTTTTACTAAAGTTTCGACGGTTACTTTTTTTCATATTTGAGATGTGAATAGTAAAATCCCTAATGTACATATTTATTTTTATCTTAGTTTCAATGAAAATTTTCTACTTAGTGTATATTAATTTGTAGGGATTGACAGAAACCTCATGTGTTGATCTAGTCTTGTTCATCAATAGGTGATCAAAATACTTTTATTCATGTTTTTTATAGGTGGTTGAAAGATATTGATGCCTCCTTATATCATAGATAGAATTGTAGACAGCTATTTTTGGGTATTTTGTATATACCCTGAGCCAAAATTGATTCAAATAATGATTGTTCTTGATGTCATTTATTATGCTTACCGTACATGAAAGGTATATCTGCCAATTTTGACTTGAACATGCACACAAACATGATCAACCTAGACCAACGAACACATTTGTCACTAATATCAAAAATCTATTGATAAAACAATAATAGTCATGAAAAAAAATAAATATGTAATATTTATTTAAGTTATTATTGTTATTACCACTATCATCGTAAATAATACATGTATCCCATTGCAACATGGGATGTATTTGTTTAATTCAAATAAAAACCATTATAGATTTTTTTTTAATTGTAATCCTTTCACGCTAGAGTCCCTTTAAACAAGCATTTTAGTTATTTCACTTTTTAATTTTTGTTATTATTTTAATTTATTAGTTAATTTTATTTGTTTTCTCTTATAACTATTAGAATATTAAGTTTTATAAATTTATATACACTGTTGGAACATACTTTTTTATTTATGTTTTGAATTAGATTTTATTCTTAACCAAGTTAAGGGTAATAATGTATGTACGTGTTCTTAATTAAATATACATCCTTACAGATCATTAATGTAGGGAATGAACCTAGAGGCTCGAAAAATCAAATGTAGATGATCAAGATCAAGTCGCACGAGAACTTGAATTATCCGCACGAGAACTTGAATTATCCACGCGAGAACTAGAAAGTTTAGTGTAAATAGCTAGTTTTGATGTAATTTAGCAAGCTTTTTTTTTTATTTTCTGATTTCATACTCTATTGTAATAGTTTAAAATCAAAGAGCAATACACTGAATCTTATTTACATTTGTGTTTTAGCTATTGATAAAGTCTTCTACTCATTCAATTTTCTTACTGTGAGCGATTACATTCTGCGTTTTTCTCACGAGATCGATTTGTTCTGTTATTGTGGATCCTTACAATTTGTATCAGAGCTTGGTATGCTCTAGATAGATTTGTATGAAGATTGAATAATTTTGAAGTGTTCTTGAGATACGAATTTGATTTCCTTTGAATATTACTTGATTTTTGCTGTTTGTGATCATAATTGAAGATGTCAAGAGTTGAAACTCGTTCGATTGAATCAAATTAGAGACAATTAGGATCAAAATTGAACCTAAATCCCTAATTCGAAGCTTAATCACTTAATTCTAGACAATTTGGTGGGAAAATTGAAGTTGGAAACTTCGAAATTGCACGAAATTGATAAGGCGAAAAGTTTGTTCTCGCACGCGAAAAGTCTGTTTTTCACGCGAGAAGTTCACTTATCACAAAAGTTTGATGGAAAAAGATTCCTTTCGCGCGAAAAGTTCATCCTTTCGCAAAAGTCAGTTACAACAGTCTCTGCGCAAAAACTTTGTGCGAAAGTGTCTAAGAAGACTGTTCGCCGAGAACTTCTAGTTTCAAGAATTTTTGAAAAGTTTAACTCTTGAGTTTCAAAAATGGCAAATTTGAAGAATATCACTGGTACACTAAACCTTGACAATGAGATTGGCACAAGCACCAAACCTTCAAGACTTCCCTACAAAGACGATTATCCAGATTGGTTTTACAGGTTCAAAAACCATGTCATATACACCTAAACCCCGATGTTGTGATCAATAAAATAAGGACCATACATTCTTGTGTATACTAATTACAAGGGAAAGCTGGTTCCTAAACCCGAACATCTATGGGATGAGGAGGATATGAAGAAACTTGAACTTGATGACAAAGCCTATGTTGCAATCACCATGGCGCTTACACTGAAATATCCTAGAAATTCAAGGAGTTCAGAGGAGCTAAAGTTCTATGGGATGCAATGGAGGAACAAATAATGGGAAACAAAGACATGAGGGAAAGCCGTAAAGATACGCTGAAACAAGAGTTCAACATGTTTAACCATGTGCTGGGTGAAACATTGGAGGCTAAAATGTCGAGATTCGTTAAACTGATCACTAAAACGAAGAGTGAATGAATATCTTGGAAAATATAGTTGTCAACAAGAACCTGTTAAATTCCTTACCTTACTGTTAGAATAACAACTATATAACGATAAAGAGAACCAAAGATTTATTTACTTTTGTCACACCCTCAAAATCCACGTGCGGGGTTTTGCGCGAGGCGTGTTAACAAACCAGGATCTCAGTCATTAGTTACTCAGAACGATTCTATATGAACCAACATACCAAAATCAGAGTTTGACTTTAGAACGATGCGAAAGCGTTTAATAAACCAGAAAAACCAAAGTAAAGTAACATAAAGTAAAATGCGCAAACACACGCGCCCAAAGTAGTACCAACAAAGACTTAAATGTTTAACAATCAAACCAAATACAAAATTTCAATCATGCTGACAACTACAATGATGCTAACCCATGTACGTGCTCCTAGGCAATGGTAACCTCAACCTGAGAATAGCATACTAAAGAGTCAACACAATGGTTGGTGAGTTCAAGAGTTTGCGTTAATCATAATCAGTAATAATTGCAAAATATAAGAGGTGCATTGAAATAGATAGCTAATCTATATTCACAAGTAATAATCATAGTGATTTCGCGATTGAAGCTGACTGTGTTTCGTTTGTTGCCTCCCGTCTCGACTTACCAGGTCGTGACAACGTTTGTATTAGGACAAAATTGCACCCGTTTGACCTCGAGTCGCACAGGTGGGGCTCGTCAGACCCAGTAGTACTACCCAGGTTTTCCCGCTAATTATCATTATTAACAATCCGGAAGTGTGAGGACTTTCATGGTATTCAGCACTATATCATACTATACACAACTCATATTAATAAAGTGTTTGTAAAATCAGTATGCTATCTCCCCCAAAAGAGAGTATGAAAAAGAGTTGGGCATGAACTCACCTGGTGTGCACAAGAAAGAACTTAAGAGCTTTACTTGAAAGGGAGGACAGACAACCTTCAAAGGTTACCTAGGACACGCAAGTACATGAGTACATGTACACAAAACTATTATGAAACCCTAAGTGCTCTATAAACCAAAGAACTCAAGGTTTCGGAAAAACAAGACACATTGACCCAGTTGACCTGTTTGACTCATTGGTGACATTATTTGTGAAATTCCATTCAATCAAACATAACAGTTCATCACACATGATTATCATTCTAGTTGTTCACGTATGCCACTTCATTAACCACATGTATTACCTAGATCATCATACAACTAGATTATCATACAAGTCATGCGAATCTCAAGTAATCATCATGTTCAACATAATTATACCATAGCTAATACATCATACATAGAATCAAATCATGCACAACATGCCATGTGAAGCCACTCACAACTTCACACCCTAAACCCTGCCAATCCTACTAAGTAGGGGCCTCAGATTCGCACGCGTATATGATGATCATCATCATATTATTCAACAGAATCCATGTCAATGAAAATGTTCAACCATGATCTATTACAACCCAAACAATAGTTCTATCATAACCTACATGATCCATCACCATGTGCACCCACAAAGAGACCAAATCTCCAATTAACCAACTAAGCATTCATACAACCCAAACAATACATTCCACCATATTAGAAATCATCTATGAACATGCTAACATGATCCTAATGTCACAAACATGCTCAAATCATCATATCCAAGATTTTGTACAAATAAAGTTTCCCTTTTGGGAAAGTGCATCCCAAAATTTATCCTTTCATGAATTACAACACATGTTTATCACTAACACACCCTATATAGTTCATAAAGATCATGATCAACCATCAAGCACTTGCAATTTACCCAAACATAAATCTTCATAAATTAAAGTTTCCACTTTTGGCAATTTATGAACTACATTATCAATTCTTGGATTCCTAGCACAATCATCATCATTCTAACATCCATACAACATCATAAATACCCTAGTAACATCAATTCATCATCAAATCACCATATTCATGAAATTAAAGTTACTATTATTAGTAACGTATGAACAACGCATCAAAATCGTAACTTTCTTGCATAATCTACGTAAACTAGCATCTATACAATCTAATTAACATCACATAAAAATCAAACATCAAATAATCGACATCCAATTCATCAAATTCGAACCAAAACTCTCGGCCATAACAAAATACGTGAAAAGAACACCAAAAGCTAGCCTTTAAACGTATAATGAACAAGATTCGATGTTGTTAACGTGTTGTGTAGCTTGAAATCGCCCAAAACCGATCACCAATTGCTTGTTCTAGCACCAAAATCGCAAATGTGTGTGTGTTTGAAGAAGTCGCGGCCGATGGGGTGTTTTAGGGTTAAAATTTTGTATTTTGTAACTTAATTTAGTATATTTACCATTTAAACCTTGTAATTTTTATTTTATAAAAAGAAAACTCTTTTTAACACTTTTTAAATGGTTTTTAATTACTAAACACAAATATTATTAATCACCAATAATAAACATGCATAATTTTTCACTAGCCACAAAACACACGAAACAAATATAACACGTTTCCACGTTACGCGATAAAATTCACACTTAATATTTAAATCACGTAAGCACAACTTAATAATCTCGTCATCAGCTAAATTATTATATGTTTAACATTATTAATTATTATTAAGTCACCAACGTTCAACGACAACTAGTGTGTGCTCACGACACGTGTATGCAAGACTTAACGGAACTAACGGAGTTTGGTAACGGAAAATTACCGGATGTCACAGTATCCCCATGTTGAAAGAATTTTTGTCCCGAAAATTACGTTACATGGTGTGTGTTCCATTACTGGTCTATTGCATTGGCACAAAGTAATCGAGTGAGTTTCGGGTACGTTGTCACATCATCCCCATGTTGAAAGAAATTTCGTCCTGAAATTTAAATCAATACCTTCGCCGGCTGGCATCGTCTTTTCGAATAGCTGAGGATACTTAAGCTTCATCTGGTCCTCACGTTCCCACGTGAATTCCGGTCCACGTCTTGAGTTTCAACGAACCTTGACTATGGGTATCTTGCTTTGCTTAAGTGTCTTTACCTCATGATCCATAACCTCGACTGGTTCCTCAATAAAGCATAATTGTTCATCTACTTGGACTTCCTCAAGTGGTACGATCATCATTTCATCCGTTAAACACTTCTTTAGATTTGAAACATGGAAAACGTCATGGATTCAACTCAGTGAATCAGGTAGGGCTAATCGATAGGCCACTGGACCTATTCTTTCTAATATCTCAAATGGTCCAACGTATCTCGGATTTTGCTTTCCTCTTTTACCAAACCGAATCACGCCTTTCCACGGTGAGACTTTCAATAAGACTTTGTCACCAACCTCGAACTCTAGAGGTTTTCGTCACTTATCAGCAAAACTTTTTTGTCTGTCGAGCGCAGCAGCCATACGGTTCCTTATTTGTACAATCTTCTCAGTGGTCTCGTGTACTAACTCAGGACCTGTTAGCTGGCTATCACCAATTTCAGCCCAACAAACTAGTGATCTACATTTTCTCCCATACAAAGCTTCAAAAGGTGCTGCCTTTATGCTAGTGTGATAACTGTTGTTTTAAGAAAATTCCACCAATGGTAGGTGAGCTTCCCAGTTATTCCCGAAGTCAATCACACAAGCACGTAGCATGACCTCCAACGTCTGTATAGTACACTCACTTTGACCATCGGTTTGCGGGTGATAAGCAGTACTCATGTCTAACCGCGTACCTAAAGATCTCTGTAACGACTGCCAGAAGTGAAATGTAAAACGAGCATCGTGGTCAGAAATGATTGAAACTGGTACACCATGTCTTGAAAGTATCTCCTTCAAATAAAGTCGAGTTAACTTCTCCATTTTGTCCGTTTCCTTTATTGCCAAGAAATGAGGGAACTTCGTTAATCGGTCTACGATAACCCATTGAGATCTATCACACCCTCAAAATCCACGTGCGGGGTTTTACCGCGAGGCGTGTGAACAAACCAGGATCTCAGTCATTAGTTACTCAGAACGACTCTATATGAACTAACATACCAAAATCAGAGTTTAACTTTAAAACGATGCGAAAGCGTTTAATAAACCAGAAAAACCAAAGTAAAGTAACATAATGTAAAATGCGCAAACACACGTACCCAAAGTAGTAACATCAAAGACTTAAATGTTTAACAATCAAACCAAATACAAAATTTCAATCATGCTGACAACTACAATGATGTTGACCCGTGCACGTGCTCCTAGGCAATAGTAACCTCAACATGAGAATAGCATACTAAAGAGTCAACACAATGGTTGGTGAGTTCAAGAGTTTGCGTTAATCATAATCGGTAATAATTTCAAAATATAAGAGGTGCATTGAAATAGATAGCTAATCTAAATTCACAAGTAATAATCATAGTGATTTCACGATTGAAGCTGACTGTGTTTCGTTTGTTGCCTCCCGTCACGACTTACCAGGTCGTGACGATGTTTGTATTAGGACAAAATTGCACCCGTTTGACCTCGAGTCGCATAGGTGGGGCTCGTCAGACCTAGTAGTACTACCCAAGTTTTCCCGCTAATTAACATTATTAACAATCCGAAAGTGTGAGGACTTTCATGTTATTCAGCACTATATCATACTATACACAACTCATATTAATAAAGCATTTGTAAAACCAGTATGCTATCTTGTAACACCCGAAATCTTGTCAAAATAAAAGAAAAGAAAGTATCAAGAAAAAAGCAAAAAGAGGCCAAAGATAAGGGGTGTAAAGTGTAAAAGTACACCAAAAAGTCAAAAAGATGTGTATAAGGGGCATGGTGGCCCATGCTCTTTCTGCTGCTGCTGCTACCGAAAGAAAAGAAGAAGAAAGAGGCTGAAAAACTTGTTTCTCTTGGTTGTGAAGAAGAATAAGGCAGAAACTTTGAAGGTTAGTGTGTTTTGGTGTTAATTGGTTTGGTTTTTTATGGGGTTTTCAACCTTAAAAAACCGATTATTAAGTGTTCTATGTGGTTTGGTGTTTGTTTTGTTTGTTTCTAGGTGTTTGAGCTCTTGTACAAGCAGGTTTGGAGGAGTTTTGCTTGTTTGCTACAATAGGTGAGTTCTAGACCCCGGTTTTTATGTGTTTTAAACTTCTTTGGGGCTGAAAGTGCATGTTTAAAAGGTTTTACAACTGTTTTATGCTTTACCGTATGTTTATAGGTGTTTGTGTTTGTGCTTTATGGTGGTTTATGTGCTGTTGATGCTTGTGATGTTGAGTATAAGCTTCAAACCGATGGATAAGCATGGCTGGTTAGGAAATGTTGGTGTTTTCATGGTTGTATGCATGTTCTAGATGTTAAGCATGTTAGATCCATGATATGGATGTGTTAGATCGAGGATTCGGGACTGAATAATTGCATAAGTGCATTTGCAGGTTGGTTAGTTCATCCGCATTTAAGTACTTTCTTCATGCGCATTGTAGTTTGTTCATCCGTATTTGTAGCTGCTTATGCGCCCAAGTGTTCTTCCGCATTTCTTTTGTAAATGCGTATTTGCTACAGCGTTCATGCGCATTTGTTTCAGTCATTCGCATTTGTTCTACCAGCATTTTGTTGGACACTTGGAACAATCTGAAGACTTTCATCCGCATTAGTTATTGTTCATCCGCATTAGTATTTGTTCATCCGTATGAGTTATTGTTCATCCGCATTAGTATTTGTTCATCCGTATTAGTTATTGTTCATCCGCATTTGTCTAAGGACTTAGGATTTTTCTGAAGCTTGGGAAATAGAATGTAGCGGGTAAGTTCTGGAATGTTTGCTGGTTCATGTCTGTTGTGGTGATGCATGTTGTAGGCTGTTGTTGATGCTTTATACTATGCATAATGTGGCTTTGCGTGGTGTGTTTATATTCGTATGCGTAAGTATTATGTAACGAAGTGGAAGATAACGATAATGAAAAGTGGAACGTAATGAAGGAATGAAAGTCTTGCAAGCAAAGATTGAGGTGAGTGACCGTGTTGTCACAAAAGACTCGTAAGGGGTTTAATCCATGAGATTGACCCGAAAGATGTCGTGATGCTCACCTCGGTGCTGTGACGGTCTTCGGACATGAGGCAGGGGTGTAGCAAAAAGAGACGGGGTCCTTGTCACGTACCCCGGTACTGTCGGTCTTCGGACATGAGTAGGGTATTGCATGAGACAGGATCCAGATTATAGTGAAAGATAATGATGAAAAGTACGAAACGTACGAAATGAATGAATACGTGAGTTAATGAAAGATAATTAAGTCTATACCTTAATGTATGTATGATGAATGCTCACGTGCGAAAGTAAAGGAAGTATTTATTTGAAAAGGATATTTTCATATATAAATCCTACAAGGTATTTTGAACATTTTAAAACTAGAACTCACTCAGCAATGCTGACTTTTATGCATTTTCAGTTGGCAGGTAATTGTTGCTGAGGGTGGCACACGGGGGAAGCTACTCGGCAGGGCAAGACTGGCATCCATTCATTTTTAATGATATTGTTGTTTTGTAATACAACGAAACAGGATCTTTTGTAATTCAAGAAAACAATGATGTATTGCTTAACAAGGTTAATTATTAATAGAATGAATGGTTTTTATTAACTCAATTCCGTTGCAATATTTTATGAAATGTGTGTTGTTTAATGTTTTTATGCTGTGATTGACCAACTGTGAGGTCTCCGGGATCGGGGCTTTACAAGTTGGTATCAGAGCGAAAGTTTAAGAGAAATAGGTAAATATTTTCAAAACCTAAACTTAAACTGAGAATGGGACGAACGGAGGGATGCCAGCCCGAGTAGCTACGTGCCATCAGGTAATCTTTCTTAATGTTAACCGCTACTATGTGCGTGTGCTATTTGATTTATATGCCTTTAGTAGATTTGAATACTGATGTAGTCAGGATAGGAAATGCTTAGGGGATGAAGAGTAAAGTAAGTGGCTAATCAAAACTGGCCACTGTAATTAGAGACTTACTATACTTGACATAAACTGAGCTATTACCTTGAATGACCGTGTTGGTGTTTGAATCTTATAGTGTTAGAGGATGGCTGGAGGTAGATCATCTAAAGCATCTAGAGGTGGAGTACAGGGTGGTCGTCCTGTTAGACCATAGGCCACAAAGAACAAGACAAGAACTGCAGAGACGGCTCCTGGTTAGCCTGGGCTTCATCACCCGGAGGGCGTAGATGAGAGTGCCAACCTGAGGGCCTCAGTGAAAGAGGCAGTGGTGGAGGAGGTTCACCAAGTCATGCAGACTATCCTACCGTCTATCATGACTGAGGTGATCCGTGCCGTAAGGGAGGATGAGAGGAAAGAAAAGGAGGAAGAGAGAAGGGCTGCTGCTGGGAAAAGGGGGAATAAGAGAGATCATGATGATGAGGAGGAGATGAATGATGAAAGGAGAGCCTCCAGTGATGAAGAAGATGTAGAGGTGCGGGAAACCACGAGGGGATGCAGCTACGGGGCATTCCAACGGTGTAAACCCCCTACTTTTGATGGCAATGGTAACGCTGCAACTGTCCACCGCTGGGTTAGAGAGATGGATGTAGTGTAGGACATTAGTGAGTGCAGGGAGGACCAGAAAGTGAAATTTGCCACTCACACATTTGTTGACACAGTTTTGTGTTGGTGGGAAAATATTATCCAAGCCGAGGGCAGCAGGGCCATCGGGAGGATGAGATGGGGAGATTTGAAGAAGTTGGTTGTTGAGGAATTCTGTCCTCACAGGGAACTAGACAAGGTAGAGATAGAGTTCCTACAGCTTGAGGCAGGAACCATGACCCACCAGTAATACACCACCAAGTTTAACAAAATGGCGAGGCTGGTGCCGGATCAGGTGACGCCGGTGTCGAGGAAAATTAAGAGGTATGTGCAGGGATTGCCGGCTGATATCCGCAGGCACTTGATTGTGGCCCGACCAAGCACTTTTAGGTTGGCAGTGGATCTGGCTGGGAGGCTTTACGATGAGAGAGAGGTGTCAGTGGTTGAGGTGAAGAAGACAGGTGGTGGTGACAAGAACAGGAGTGGGAAGAGGTTTGGGCATGGTGGTTTCACCCCAAACAACAAGAGGATGAAAATGGATGACCGAAGAGTGGGGTCATCAAGCTTGGGGGCGAAGAGGTGTTGTAAGTGTGGGAAGGAGCATATCGGGGAATGCAGGTTGGGGTTAAATGCTTGTTTTAAGGGCGGGAAGCCTGGTCACATCGCTAAGGATTGTAGAGCGTTGAGGTGTTATATCTGTGGGGAAGAGGGACACATGAGTAGGGATTGCAAGAGCCAAAAGGTAGAGAGTTCCGGGGTGAAGAAGAGGACAGAGAGTGAAGGGCAGAGGGCAAGCGCTAGAGCATTTACAATGACCCGAGAGGAGGCCAGGGTGGATCCAGATGTCGTGTCAGGTATGTTTCTAGTAAACCAAACTTGTCCCTCCGTATTGTTTGATTCTGGTGCTAGTAGGAGTTTCATTTCTGCTTTTTTCTATTCTAAACTGCCTGTTATTAGTAGAAGAATTGATGAGCCATTTGATGTAGAAACTGCTATTGGTAAGTCTACCAGAATTTCTGATATGATTGAGGATTGTGGCATAGAGTTAGAAGGCCATAGGTTCTCTGCTAAACTATTTGTGATATCCCTAGGCGGATTTGATGTAGTTCTGGGGATGGATTGGTTGGCAGCCTATGAGGCAAACATCGTGTGTCGCAAAAAGATGAATCGACTGACAGCGCCCGATGGAAGTTCAGTAACGGTTTACGGTGACCGAGTTACTACAGTTCCGAACGTGAATTCGATGGTGATGGCCGAGAAGTGCATGAAATGCGGATGTAGTGCCTACCTGGCTTATGTGAAGGATGTGGACGCGTAAGTACCACAATTGTCTGACTTACCAGTTGTGTGCGATTTTCCAGACGTGTTCCCAGAAGATTTACCAGGCGTGCCACCAGACCTTGAGATCGAGTTTCAGATTGATTTGATACCCAGTGCTCAACCCATTGCCAAGGCACCATATCGATTAGCTCCGACCGAGATGAAGGAGCTGATGGTTCAACTGCAGGAGTTATTGGACAAGGGTTTCATTTGACCGAGTATCTCTCCTTGCGGTGCTCCAGTCCTGTTTGTCAAGAAGAAAGACTGTAGTATGAGGATGTGCATAGACTACCGGGAGCTAAACAGGTTGACAGTGAAGAATCGATATCCCCTACCGAGAATAGATGACTTGTTTGACCAACTCCAAGGTGCCAGCTAGTTCTCACAAATAGATCTCCGATCTGGTTACCATCAGTTGAAGGTTAAGGAGCAAGACATTCCTAAGACAGCTTTTCGCACGCGTTATGGACACTACGAGTTCCTCGTTATGTCTTTCGGTCTAACTAACACACCAGCTGCCTTTTTGGATTTGATGAATCGAGTGTGTCGGCCGATGTTAGATAAATAAGTGATTGTGTGTATTGATGATATCCTGATTTATTCAAAGAGAAAAGAAGAACATGCCGGCCACATACGTGAAGTAATGGAGATGCTTCGCAGGGAGAAGCTTTATGTGAAATTCTCTAAGTGTGCTTTTTGGTTACGTGAGGTTCAATTTTTGGGTCACGTGGTGAATTCTGAAGGAATTATGGTGGACCCGACGAAGGTGGTGATGCAATGGAAGTCCCCAAAGATTCCATCCGAGATTCGAAGTTTCTTGGGATTGGCGGGCTACTATAGGAGGTTCATTCAAGACTTTTCCAAGATAGCCTCACATTTGACTAAATTGACTGGCAAGGAGGTGAAGTTTGTATGGGGACGGGAATAGGAGGATGCTTTTGAGGAGTTAAAGGCAAGATTAACTCAAGCTCCTGTTTTGACATTACCCGAAGGGAGTGAAGACTTAGTGGTGTATTCGGATGCATCCTATTCGGGACTGGGTTGTGTGTTAATGCAACATGGGAGAGTAATAGCCTACGCGTCCCGACAGTTGAAAACCCACGAGGTCAATTATCCCACGCATGATTTGGAGCTCGCAGCTGTGGTCTTCGCCTTAAAGATTTGGAGGCATTACCTGTACGGGGTGAATTGCACAATCTTCACGGATCACAAGAGCCTAAAGTATTTCTTTGAGCAGAAAGATCTCAACATGAGGCAGAGGAGGTAGTTTGAGCTGATTAAGGATTATGATTGTAAAATCCACTACCATCTGGGTAAAGCCAATGTAGTGGCTGATGCCCTCAGCCGAAAAGAGAGACCCGAGCCAATCCGGGTGAAAGCTTACCAATTAGTAATGACCTCTGACGTGATGACACGGGTCAAAGAGTTTCAGGATGAGGCATTGAAGGAAGATCACCTTAACTGTGAAAGGATGAGAGGTCTAGTCACCGAGTTGGGAGAAAATGCCCACGGAGTTAGAACCCGCTTCGGGAGGATGTGGATTCCCCGCTACGGTGATCTACGGGGACGAATTATGGACAAAGCTCATAAGACTCGATACTCCATTCATCCCGATGCCACTAAGAAGTATCTAGATATGAAGAAAGACTATTGGTGGCCGGGTATGAAACGTGACATGGCGGAGTATGTGAGTAAGTGCCTTACTTGCTTACAAGTGAAGGCAGAGCATCAAAAGCCATACGGGAACCATTAGATATACCCGAGTGGAAGTGGGAGCACATCACCATGGATTTCATCACGAAGTTACCTCGTATGGCAAGGGAGTATGATGCAATTTGGGTAATAGTTGATCGTCTGACAAAGAGTGCGCACTTCCTACAGATCCACGAGACGTATTCATCCGAGAGGTTAGCGGAGCTGTTCATCAAACAGATTGTAGCTCATCATGGTGTGCCGGTGTCTATCGTGTCAGACCGTGACACTCCATTCACATCGAAGTTTTGGAAGAGATTCCACGATGCGATGGGGACGAGGCTACACATCAGTACAGCTTACCATCCTCAAACAGATGGTCAGTCTAAGAGGACAATTCAAACGCTCGAGGACATGCTCCGAGCATGTGTGATTGACTTCAGAGGAAGTTGGGATGATCATCTAACATTGGCAGAGTTCTCATACAACAACAACTATCATGCCAGCATTGGCATGCCACCTTACGAGATGCTATATGGAACGCCCGTGTGTTGGGGAGACATTGGACAGAAAGAATTGGGAAGCATGGACGTAATCGAGGCTACGACTGAGAAGCTAGAAAAGATCAAAGCCTTTATGAAGGCAGCCAAGGATAAACAGAAGTCGTATGCCGATAAGAGGCATAGACCGATCGAGTTCAATATGGGTGATAAAGTCATGTTAAAGGTCTCGCCCTGGAAGGGGATCATCTGGTTCCGGAAGAGGGACAAGCTGAGTCCGAGATACATAGGGCCTTTTCGAATCGTTGCACGAGTAAGGGAGGTGGCCTATCAACTAGAGTTGCTTGATGAGTTAAGTGGAATTCACCCGACGTTCCATGTATCTCATCTGAGAAAATGCTTGGTCGATGAAGATATGATTGTGCCACTGGAGGATATCGAAGTGGATGAAAGGCTCAATTATGTGGAGCAACCAGTGGCCATCATAGACAGGAAGGAGAAGAGATTGAGGAATAAAGTGGTTCCACTCATACGTGTGCAGTGGAAACACCGAAAGGGTTCCGAGTCTACTTGGGAGACGGAGGAAAAAATGAGACAGCATTACCCATAGTTATTCGAAGAGTGACAGGTTTCGGGGACGAAACCTCTTTAAGGGGGTAGACTTGTAACACCCGAAATCTTGTCAAAATAAAAGAAAAGAAAGTATCAAGAAGAAAGCAAAAAAAGGCCAAAGATAAGGGGTGTAAAGTGTAAAAGTACACCAAAAAGTCAAAAAGATGTGTATAAGGGGCATGGTCGCCCATGCTCTCTCTGCTGCTGCTACCGAAAGAAAAGAAGAAGAAAGAGGCTGAAAATCTTGTTCCTCTCGGTTGTGAAGAAGAATAGGGCAGAAACTTTGAAGGTTAGTGTGTTTTGGTGTTAATTGGTTTAGTTTTTTATGGGGTTTTTAACCTTAAAAACCAATTATTAAGTGTTCTATGTGGTTTGGTGTTTGTTTTGTTTGTTTCTAGGTGTTTGAATTCTTATAAAAGCAGGTTTGGAGGAGTTTTGCTTGTTTGCTACAATAGGTGAGTTCTAGACCTCGGTTTTTATGTGTTTTAAACTTCTTTGGAGCTGAAAGTGCATGTTTAAAAGGTTTTGCAACTGTTTTATGCTTTACCGTATGTTTATGGGTGTTTGTGTTTGTGCTTTATGGTGGTTTATGTGCTGTTGATGCTTGTGATGTTGAGTATAAGCTTCGAACCGATGGATAAGCATGGTTGGTTAAGAATTGTTGGTGTTTTCATGGTTGTATGCATGTTCTAGATGTTAAGCATGTTAGATCCATGATAAGGATGTGTTAGATCGAGGATTGGGGACTGAATAATTGCATAAGTGCATTTGCAGGTTGGTTATTTCATCCGCATTTAAGTACTTTGTTCATGCGCATTGTTGTTTGTTCATCCGCATTTGAAGCTGCTTATGCGCCCAAGTGTTCTTCCGCATTCCTTTTGTAGATGCGCATTTGCTACAGCGTTCATGCGCATTTGTTTCAGTCATTTGAATTTGTTCTACCAGCATTTAGTTGGACACTTGGAATAATCTGAAGACTTTCATCCGTATTAGTTATTGTTCATCCGCATTAGTATTTGTTCATCCGCATGAGTTATTGTTCATCCGCATTAGTTATTATTCATCCGCATTTGTCTAAGGACTTTGGGTTTTTGTGAAGCTTGGGAAGTAGAATGTAGCGGGTAAGTTTTGGAATGTTTGCTGGTTCATGTCTGTTGTGATCATGAATGTTGTAGGCTGTTGTTGATGCTTTATACTATGTATAATGTGGCTTTGCGTGGTGTGTTTATATTCGTATGCGTAAGTATTATGTAACGAAGTCGAAGATAACGATAATGAAAAGTGGAACGTAATGAAAGAATGAAAGTCTTGCAAGCAAAGATTGAGGTGAGTGACCGTGTTGTCACAAAAGACTCGTAAGGGGTTTAATCCATGAGATTGACCTGAAAGATGTCGTGATGCTCACCCCGGTGCTGTGACGATCTTCAGACATGAGGCGGGGGTGTTGCAAAAAGAGACGAGGTCCTTGTCACGTACCCCGGTACTGTCAGTCTTCAGACATGAGTAGGGTATTGCATGAGACAGGATCCAGATTATAGTGAAAGATAATGATGAAAAGTACAAAATGTACGAAATGAATGAATATGTGAGTTAATGAAAAGATAATTAAGTCTATACCTTGATGTATGTATGATGAATGCTCATGTGCGAAAGTAAAGGAAGTATTTATTTGAAAAGGATATTTTCATATATAAATCCTACAAGGTATTTTGAACGTTTTAATTAGCAACGCTGATTTTTATGCATTTTCAGTTGGCAGGTAATTGTTGCTGAGGGTGGTACGCGGGGGAAGCTACTCGACAGGGCAAGACTGGTATCGATTCATTTTTAATGATATTGTTGTTTTGTAATACAACGAAACAGGGTCTTTTGTAATTCAAGAAAACAATGATGTATTGCTTAACAACGTTAATTATTAATAGAATGAATAGTTTTTATTAACTCAATTCCGCTGTAATATTTTATGAAATGTGTGTTGTTTAATGTTTTTATGCTATGATTGACCAACTGTGAGGTCTCCGGGATCAGGGCCTTGCATATCTCCCCCAAAAGAGAGTATGAAAAAGTGTGTGGCATGAACTCGCCTAGTGTGCACAAGAAAGAAGTTAAGAGCTTAACTTAAAAGGGAGGACAGACAACCTTCAAAGGTTACCTAGAACACACAAGTACATGAGTATGTGTACACAAAACCATTATGAAACCCTAAGTGCTCTATAAGCCAAAGAACTCAAGGTTTTGGAAAAACAAGACACATTGACCCAGTTGACCCGTTTGACCCGTTGGTGACACTATTAGTGAAATTCCATTCAATCAAACACAACAGTTCATCACACATGATTATCATACAAGTTGTTCACGTATGCCACTTCATTAACCACATGTAGTACCTAGATCATCATACAACTAGATTATCATACAAGTCATGTGAATCTCAAGTAATCATCATGTTCAACATAATTATACCATAGCTAATGCATCATACACAGAATCAAATCATGCACAACATGCCATGTGAAGCCACTCACGACTTCATACCCTAAACCCTGCCAATCCTACTAAGTAGGGCCTCAGATTCGCACGCGTGTATGACGATCATCATCATATTATTCAACAGAATCCATATCAACCAAAATGTTCAACCATGATCTATTACAACCCAAACAATAGTTCTATCATAACCTATATGATCCATCACCATGTGCACCCACAAAGAGACCAAATCTCCAATTAACCAACTAAGCATTCATACAACCCAAACAATACATTCCAGCACATTAGAAATCATCCATGAACATGCTAACATGATCCTAATGTCACAAACATGCTCAAATCATCATATCCAAGATTTTTTACAAATAAAGTTTCTCTTTTGGGAAAGTGCATCCCAAAATCTATCCTTTCATGAATTACAACACATGTTCATCACTAACATACCCTATCTAGTTCATAAAGATCATGATCGACCATCAAGCACTTTCAATTTACCTGAACACAAATCTTCATAAATTAAAGTTTCCACTTTTGGCAATGTATGAACTACATTATCAATTATTGGATTCCTAGCACAATTATCATCATTCTAACATACATACAACATCATAAATACCCTAGTAACATCAATTCATCATCAAATCACCATATTCATGCAATTAAAGTTACTATTATTAGTAACGTATGAACAACGCATCAAAATCGCAACTTTCTTGCATAATCTACGTAAACTAGCATATATACAATCTAATTAACATCACATAATCATCAAACATCAAAGAATCGACATCCAATTCATCAAATTCGAACCAAAACTCTTGGCCATAACAAAATACGTGAAAAGAACACCAAAAGCTAACCTTTAAATGTATAATGAACAAGATTCGATGTTGTTAACGTGTTATTTAGCTTGAAATCACCCAAAACCGATCACCAATTGCTTGTTCTAGCACCAAAATTGCAAGATGTGTGTGTTTGAAGAAGTCGCGGCCGATGGGGTATTTTAGGGTTAAAATTTTGTATTTTGTAACTTAATTTAGTATATTTACCATTTAAACCTTGTAATTTTTATTTTATAAAAAGACAACTCTTTTAAACACTTTTTTAATGGTTTTTAATTACTAAACAAAAATATTATTAATCACCAATAATAAACATGCATAATTTTTCACTAGCCACAAAACACACGAAACAAATATAACACGTTTCCACGTTACGCTATAAAATTCACACTTAATATTTAAATCACGTAAGCACATAAGCACAAGTTAATAATCACGTCATCAGCTAAATTATTATCTGTTTAACATTATTAATTATTATTAAGTCACCAACGTTCAACGACAACTAGTATGTGCTCACGACATGTGTATGCAAGGCTTAAGGGAACTAACAGAGTTTGGTAATGGAAAATTACCGGATGTTACAACTTTGTCTCTCAGTGACCTGATTTCTTAATCAAATCATATAAGATGGATGACAAACAGAGAACTACAATTCATCTGAATACCATGGGAGCTAAAGCATCTGCACTGTACTCCCTGATGGCAAGCAATCCCAACTACTATGTCAGCTACTCTCAAATGTGTCAACCATAACAATCAGCACATAGTCAACCCTCAGTAAAAGAGACATTCACTCCTCAGTTTTCAGTTCCTAATTCAAATAAATTCTTTCCCATGCCGTCTCAACCCATATCACATCAGTCAGAAAATTACTCTTACCCATCCAGTCAACCCTTACAAACCACTCAACAAGCATTCATTGTCAACTCCAACCCATCCATGCAATCAATCCAAATTGATGAAGAACATCTGGCCCTTTTTACAACATTTATGAATAGCTATGAAGCATTCATGATTTGAAGACTGAGTCACCTAACATCTTGGTTGATGACTTGCAGCAAGTAAATCCTGATGATGTTGAAAAAAATGACACTAAATATAAAGATGGCAATGGTGGTGTACAGAGCAAAACATTTTGCTAGGAGAACGGGAAGAAACATATTTGGAGTACACAACTCAAGCAATAGTGAATTTGACAAGACAAACTTAAGATGTACAACTGTGATAAACCTATCCACTTTGCTAGAGAATGTACCGAAGGAAAGACAAATCAAAATGACAGTGGTAAGAATATGGTGACAGTAGAGGTTGAAGCAAAAGGAGATAAGGCAATCTCTTCAAACAACAAAGCATTAGTATCACAGACTAATGGAGAGTATGATTGGTCAGATCAGATAGAGATCTTTGATATTAAGTTGTCTACAGCATTGTTAGCAGAGATTCAGGATGGTGGAGAAAGTGTTGAAGAAAATTTGATATGCTAAGTTTGTTTCTGAAGATTTACTTGTTGGTCTTTTTGCTAAAGATGAGATCATGAATGATGAAAAGGTGCTTAATGAAGAAGCTGTTGAGACTACTCCGGCTATGATTGAAGAGAAAGTTATTGCTGTTGAGGAAACTCCTGCATCTACTCATTATGATATTGTCAATGCTGTTGAGATCACTCCAGCAACTGAAGCAGAAAAAGAAGATGTTCCGAAGGCTTTTATAGTGGAATCTATACCAGGAGAACTTGCTAATACTAAAGAAACGGATGAGGTATACACCAATCTTCATACAAAAGCATGTGTAGAAAAGATTCAAAGATACAGAGTTCACAATGAGCAGTTGATCTTAGAAGTTGAAAAACCTCAATATCAAACTCGTAAATATAAAAAGGATGAGAAAATTGTGAAGGAAAAGATAGAAGGTTTAAACAAATCAATTTATTAATCAAAATTAAGTCTTCATGATAAAGATTGTAAAATCAATGATTTGACTTCACATAATAATGATCTAACTTTGGAAATTAGCAAACTTAATAGTGAACTCTTGTCTGTGAAATTAACTGTTGAAAAGTTTGAGTTATCTTCAAACATGGTTGAAGGCATAATCAAGTCTCACATGACTCAAAAGATTAATGGTGGTAAAAATGAAGTTGGATATTCCTATATTGCATCGCTAGTTAGTCATGATTATACATGTTTGCCTTCATCCATTACCATAACAGATGAGGAACTAAACTATAGATTGGGTTTTCAACCAACCAATGACTTAAAACCTTTGGTCAACATTTCATTGACTGTTGACCTTATCACAAAAACCGAATGTAAATTTAACGATGATCATTCTTTTGAAGAAAGTGTAAAGATAGACGGTTAGGTTGAAGAGTGAGAAAGTGATGATGAAATAGTTTTTACAGATAATGATAATAAAATCTATATGGAAAAAATCTTCTTGCAAATCATCACTAGTTATCAATGAAATTTCTAATGTTTCTATTTCTACGAATGCTTGTTCAAACATGTCTAACAAACAATAGAAATTAAAATCAAAGATCATTCATAAAGAAAATGAAAGAAAACATGTTACAACATCAGTATCCGACTTGAAAATTTATTTCAAGAAGAGATTTGTTTCAAAAGGCAACATAGATAAGGAAGATTATATTTTTAAAGAAACAAATACTTGTTTCTTTAAAAATAATACTTCTATTACTGCTAATCCTATGAAACAAGATGTCTGTAGATGAGGTATCAAGGAAACTAGTCCCATTCCAGTTCCTATGATTCAAAAGATTAATTGTACCGGCTCATGAGCTTCAGGAATGTATCAATCTGTTAAGAATAATACCTCAATTCTTTCAGAATCAGCTAGGAATGTTCTTAATGAATGAGAGAAAAGAGTGACTATTAAAAAATAAAAGGCCAAGGAAATACTAAAGCCAAATTCTATGATAACTTTGATGGTTATCATAATCAGTTCGAGGGAAATACACGATTACAAAAATGCGTATCATAAATCGTGTTGTTATGTTTATGGCAAGCCAAATCATATGGCTAGAAATTTCATTCATCAACATCAATTAACAAGCAAACAAAGATTTCATAACTAGATTTCACATAATCAAAAACATTTTTTTCTAAATGCAAGATTTCATAAAAATACAAATCATTCAAATATTTTTGTTAAGAAAAGAAATGTTCAGATAAAAACTGATTTAAACAATGGAAATTCAGTTAAGAAATCTTCACATGTTAATGAAAGCAATCTCATTCCAGTGCCAATTACATTAAAGAAAATTATTAAAACTTTGATCAAGCCAATTCAGAAATGGAAGATCAAAGAAAACAATAAGAGCCTGATATTGTTGAAAACTATCTCTTCAATGATAAAAGAGATATGATCTTGAAGTCAGTATCATATTTGGATGAAAACAATATGCTCAAGTCAACAATGGCTTGGGTTCCTAAAATTGATTAAACTCATTCATATGTATAGGAACAACCATGGCAAGTAATCAGCAATGTATGGCACGTTGATAGCAGTTGTTCTAGGCACATGATGGGTAACATATCTCTGTTAAACAACGTGCAACCTTACAACAGAGGGTATGTTATTTTTTCTGAAGACAGAGGAGGTAAAATTACAAAGAAAGGTACAGTGTCTAATGGTGTGTTAAGTTTTGAAGATGTCAGTATTGTTGAAGAACTAAAAGATAAGTTGTTAAGCGTTTCACAAATTTGTGATAAACAATATTCAACACACTTCACTGATAAAGAATATCTTATTTTAAAACATGGCTTTGTAATCCCTGATGAATGGATTTTAGTAAGAACTCTGAGAGACAAAGACACATACTTACTTTTATGAATCCCTCATATTTATTTTTAACAAGGTATTATTTATTGTCAAAAGCCTCGGAAAGTGATTCAATGTTGTGGCATCGTCGTATTAGCCATGTAAATATCAAGAGTATGAATAAGTTAGTTACAGGAAATCATGTTATTGGCCTACCATTAAAAGAATTTCAACTTACTAAACATTGTCTGTCATGTTTAAAAGGCAAAGAAGATAAACTTCCTAATAAACTAGTTGCTCATATCAAAATTGAATCAATTCTTCAAGTGTTACATATGGATTTGTTTTGTCCGGTAAGTGTTTTGACTTTGGGACGTCGTGCATATTGTTTGGTTATTACTGATGATTTTTCCAGATTTACTTAGGTTTTATTTTTAGCAACTAAGGATGAGACACCTCATTTGTTGATTAAGTTCATGACTGTTGTGGAAAATCATACTTACAAAACCATCAAGTGCATCAGAAGTGATAATGGAATAGAGTTTTTAATCATATTCTGAATGAATTTTGTGATTGACAGGGGATAGCTAGACAACTCAATTCTGTAGGAACTCCATAACAAAATGGGGTTGCTGAAAGACAAAACAGACATTTGATTGAAAAAGCTAGAACAATGTTATTAGCAGCCAAATTACCTTCATTCTTTTAGGCTGAAGCCATTAACACTGCTTGTTATGTTCAAAATCATGTCCTAATCCATAAACAACAAAACATAACTCCTTGTAAAATATTTTTTAAACATAAACTCAAAGTCAAATGCTTTAAAGTATTTGGATGGTGTTGTACTTTGTTTCTTACTTCCGATTCAAAATCAAAATTTGATGAAAAAGCTGATGAATATTACTTTGTTGGATATTCAAGTAACAAAGTAACATATAGGTTATATAATAAAAGAACAAAACAAATAATTGGGTCATTTGAAATAGATTGGCATGAATCTTTCAAAACAGATGCAGGATCTGCTCCTTCTTGGATATACGATTATGCTTCGTTGTTTGACACTTTTAATCGATCTTGTATTTTGTCTACAGCTACTCAACCTTTGACATCATAATTGAAGATGCATTATCTGATGATGTCGAATCTATTTCATCTGCGAGCTAATGGAAAATTTTCAGACATACCTTCTTCTTCTAATATATCAACTGTTCAACCATCGGTTTTTAATCTGAATTAGGATTCTGAACCTACATTGACTTCGCTTGATCAAGAAGTTGAACAAGCTCCACAAGATTTTGATCCTAGTTCTTCTACATAAGATGTTCCAATTAATACAATTCAAGTTCCATTTGAAGATTTATCTTTTGATAATGATATCAATCAAGAGGAACATATTGTGTATCAAACTGAAGGTAGAAACATTGTTGAAGAACCTATTGGTTACATGTCTAATTTAGAAGGAGTTATTCCTGAAGATCTTATTCCTCGGTTGAGAATCCATAAAGATCATCCAACAGAAGCAATCATTGGTCTATTATCACAAGGCTTTTGTATTCAAAGAATCAATTCATGCTTGTATACTTGTTTTATTTCCCAAATCATGCCAAAGAATATTGAGATGGCTTTGAAAGAAAATAGTTGGGTTGACGCCACGCAAGATGAGTTGATGAAATTTAAGAAGTTAAATGTTTGGCATCTATGTGAACTTCCAAACGATAAGCTGCCGATTGGAACAAAGTGGATATTCAAAAACAAAATGGATGATGTCACACCCTCAAATTCCACGTGCGGAGTTTTACCGCGAGGCGTGTGAACAAACCAGGATCTCAGTCATTAGTTACTCAAAACGACTCTATATGCAACATTTAAACAAATCAGAGTTCATAACTTTAAAACTTTTGCGGATGCATTTTGTAAAAAATCTCAAACATATAGTACCAAATGTAAACTGCGCAAAACACACACCCAAACCAAATTGTAAAAGTATTCAATAAGACAAAAACAGACGAATGTTTGTTCAATGTATGCATGACTCGTGCATGCTCCTATGGCAAGCTCCTAGTAACGACCTGAGAAAAGCATACTAAAAGTGTCAACACGACGGTTGGTGAGTTCAAGAGTTTGTAATCAATCATAAGCAGTAGCGTTAGTAAATTATAAACAAGTGCATTGAAATAGATAGCTAGTCTAATTTTATTAGTAAAGAACAATAGTGATTTCACGATCAAAGCTGACTATGTTTGTCTGTTTGCCTCCCACCACGACATACAAGGTCGTGACGCTGTTAGTCGTTTAGGACAATATTGCACCCGTTGACTTCCGGTCACACGGGTAGGGCTTGTTAGACCCAGCAGTACTTCCAAATTTCCCGCTAGATTTCTTAATTAACGATCCGAAAGTGTAAAGGCTTTCTATGGTATACCCACTATGTCTTACCAAACACATGTTATAACAGTAAAACGTTTTGAAACAAAGTATGCTTTCTCCCCCAAAAAGAGAAGTAAGTAAAAGTAGGGCATTAAACTCACCTGGTGCGCAAACGAATGATTGTAAAAGCAAATGAGAATGGAAAGAAAACCCTTCAAAGGTTACCTAGAACACACAAGTACATAAGTACGTGTACATAGAAGCTTAACATCCCTAAGTGCTCAATAACCACATTGACGCAAGGTTTTGGAAAACAAGACTCATTTGACCAAGTTGACCCATTTGACCCGTTGGTGACAGGTCAAGTTAAATTCTTGTTTGATCAAGTATAGCAATTCATCATACATGATTCTATCATAATTCCAACATAGTTCCATAATCACCTAACACCATCCATTATCATGTATATTCCATAAAGGCCTAAATTTCCCAAATTGTGCATCAAGTATTCATACAACCCAAACAACACAATCTACCACCTTAGACATCATCAACAAACATTCTAACATGATCCTAACATCATAAACATGCTCAATTAATAGTATCCAATGATCTATATAAATAAAGTTTCCCTTTCGGGAAAGTAACACCCAAAACCAATCTAACATCCAATTCATTCGTAAATTCACCAAATTTATTCCTAATCAAGTCCATAACAACCATCTAGACATGACTAACATTATCAATTCATCAATCTCATGCATAAAAGTTACTATTAATAGTAAGGTATGAACAACCACTCAATATCAATCATAGATTCATCAATAACATACCCTATCTAGTTCATAGCAATCATAACATCCATCTAACATCAACAATTCATCAAAACACAAATTCTCAAGAAGAAAAGTTTCCACTTTTGGCAATGTATGAACTAGATGACAAAATCAAGGATTTCTTCCATAATCTACATCGAAAATAATCATTCATACAACATAACTAACATCATAACATCACCAATCAATCATCAATTTCAAATTTTCCTATGAAAATCGAACTAGGGTTCATCAAGAATCAAAAACCAAGAAAATCCAATAAAAATCTAACCTTTTAATCTTGTAGAAATCAAGAATTAAACTTGCTAACTTGTTGTAATGCTTGAATCACACTAAAAACGTGGCTTGGCTTGGAAGATCAAAATCACAAAGATGAAGGTGTGTGTGGGTGCTTTCGGCCGAATGTGGGGAGGGTGGGGGGATTAGGGTTTAATTTTTGGTAATATTAAGTTTTAGTGGTAATTACAAAATAAACCCTCCTTTTAGTCATTTATAAAAACTAATCTTTTTTTCACATTTTAATTAGTTTTTAACTACAAAACACAAGTAGTACTAATCCATAATAATATTCATATATATTTTCAACCAACAACAAACACATGAATCAAATATCACACGTCGTCAAGTTACAAAGTAAAATTTACAATATATATATAAAATTCATAAATCACATAACCACAAATTAATAATCAAATTATTAATTAAGTTATTATCTAATAATCATTGTTAAATGTTATTATTAAATCACCAACGTTTAACGACAACTAGTGTGTGCTCACGACACATGTATGCAAGACCTAACGGAACTAACGGAGTTTGGTAACAAAAAATTACCGGATGTCACATTATCCCCATGTTGAAGGAATTTTCGTCCCGAAAATTGCGTTACATGGTTGTGTTACATCACTGGTCTACTGCATTGGCACAAAGAAATCGTGTGAGTTTTGGGTGGGTTGTCACATTAACCCCATGTTGAAAGAAATTTCTTCCTGAAATTTAATCAGTACCTTCGCCGGTTGTCATCATCATTTCGAACAAATGAGGATACTTGAGCTTCATCTGATCCTCACATTCCCACGTGAACTCCGGTCCACGTTTCGAGTTCCAACGAACTTTGACTATGGGTATCTTGCATTGCTTAGGAGTCTTGACTTCACGGTCCATCACCTCAACTGGTTCTTCAATGAACCGTAGTTGTTAATCTACTTGCACTTCCTCTAGTGGTAACCATCATCTTATCCGATAAACACTTTTTCAAATTTGAGACATGAAATACATTGTGAATTCCACTCAACAAATCAGGTAGGTCTAATCGATACGCCACTAGACCTATTCTTTCCAGAATCTCAAATGGTCCAACGTATCTCAGATTACGCTTGCCTCTTTTGCCGAATCGAATCACACCTTTCCACGGTGAGACTTTCAGTAACATTTTGCTGCCAACCTAAAAATCCAAAGGTTTCCGTCGCTTGTCTACATAGCTTTTCTATCGGTCACGAGCTGCAGCCATACGGTTCCTTATCTGTACGATCTTCTCAGTAGTCTCGTGCACTAACTCGAGGCCTATTAGGTGGGTATCACCAATTTCCGCCAAGCAAACCGGTGATCTACACTTTTGCTCATACAATGCCTCAAATGATGCTGCCTTAATGCTGGTGTGATAACTATTGTTGTAAGAAAATTCCACCAACGGTAGGTGAACTTCCCAATTATTCCCGAAATCAATCACGCAAGCGCATAACATGTCTTCCAATGTCTGAACTGTATGCTCGCATTGCCCATCTGTTTGCGGATGATAAGCAGTGCTTATATCCAGACGCGTACCCAAAGATTTCTGTAACGACTGCCAGAAATATGATGTGAAACGAGCATCACAGTCAGAAATAATTGAAACCGGTACACCATGTCTCGAAACTACCACTTTCAAATAAATACGAGTTAACGTATCCATCTTATCAGTTTCCTTGATTGCCAAGAAATGAGCAGACTTGGTCAATCGATCTACGATCACCCATAACGTGTCACAACCACTAGGAGTCCGGGGTAATTTAGTAGTGAAGTCCATAGAAATCTGATCCTACTTCCACAAAGGAATCTCAGGTTGTTGTAGTAATCCAGATGGCTTTTGGTATTCAACTTTAACCTTCGAACAGGTTAAGCACTTGCTCACATACGTAGCTACATCCGCCTTCATATTAGGCCACCAATAGTGCGCCTTCAGGTCATGATACATCTTGTCTAAACCAGGGTGTATAGAGTACCTTGACTTGTGAGCCTTACTCATAACCAAGTCCCTTAGGTTTCCATATAAAGGCACCCAGAGTCTGTCCATGAAATAACAAATTCCATCCGCTTTTACCTCCAACTGTTTGTCCATTCCCCGTAAAGATTCAGACCCAATGTTTTCCACTTTCAAGGCTTCCGTCTGAGCTTCTCGGATTTGTTCAGGCAAGTGAGTGCTAATCGTAAGCTGCAAGGCTCTCACTCGTCGGGGCTTAGCAGTTTCCGTTCTGCTCAATGCATTAGTGACTACATTTGCCTTTCCTGGGTGATATTTGATAGCGCAATCTTAATCATTCAACAATTCCACCCAACGTCGTTGTCTCATATTCAACTCCTTCTGCTCAAAGATATGCTGAAGACTCTTGTGATCGCTGTAGATAGTGCACTTAGTACCGTACAAGTAATGTCTCTAGATCTTCAAGGCAAAAACAACCGTACCCAGTTCCAAGTCATGAGTGGTGTAGTTCTTCTCGTGTACTTTTAGTTGTCTCGAGGCATAGGCTATCACCTTATCACGCTGCATCAAGACACAACCCAGTCCTTGGATAGAAGCATCACAATAAACTACGAAGTCATCACTTCCCTTTGGTAATGCCAGTATCGATGCACTACACAGTTTCTGTTTCAACAACTAAAAAGCAGACTCTTGGCTATCACCCATTTATACGTTGTTCCTTTGTGAGTCAAGACTGTGAGAGGTTGAGCGATCTTAGAGAATCCCTCAATAAAACGCTGATAATATCCTGCCAGTCCGTGAAATTGCAGTATCTCACTAGGCGTCTTGGGAACCGACCAATTCTTTATCGCTTCAATCTTTGTTGGATTAACATGTATAACTTTCTCGTTAACAATATGACCCAGAAATTGTACTTCACGTATCCAGAAATCACAATTGGAAAACTTGGCGTACAGTTGTTCCTTTCTAAGTAATTCCAAGATAAGACGTAAGTGCTCTTCATGTTCCTCCTTGGTCTTCAAATAGATCAATATGTCATCGGTAAACATGATAACAAACTGATCGAGATAGGGTTTGCACACACGATTCATGAGATCCATGAACACTGCTGGTGCATTTGTCAACCCAAATGGCATGACCAAGAACTCATAATGACCATAATGTGTACAGAATGTAGTCTTTGAGATGTCTTCCTCTCGGACTCTCAACTAATGATACCCAAACCTCAAATCAATCTTATAGTAGTAGCTTGATCCTTGAAGTTGATCAAACAAATCATCTATACGAGGTAAAGGATATCGATTTTTTACGTAACTTTGTTTAGTTCCCTGTAGTCGATGCACATTTGAAATGTACCATCTTTTTCTTGTCAAAGAGGACAGGTGCTCCCCAAGGTGATGAGCTCCGTCGAATAAACCCTTTATCCAACAGCTCCTATAGTTGTGCAGATAGTTCCTTCAGTTCGTTCGGGGCTAACCGGTAAGGTGCTCCGGCAATCGGAGCGGCTCAGGGAGTCAAATCAATCTGGAACTCAACTTGAAGATGTGGTGGTAGTCCAGGCATATCCTCTGGAAACACCTCCGGAAAGTCACGAACTACCGGAATATCCTCTATCTTCTTTTCCTCCGATTGCTTACCAGTCACAAGGGCTAATATAGCTAAGCGACCCTTACGTAGCTACTTCTGCGCTTTCATAAAGGATATGATGCCCATCACCGCACCACCTTTCTCACCCTTAAAAGAGAGAATTTCCCCGTCCAGGAGAGGAATGTGGATAACATTCTCGTGGCAGATGACTTCTGCCTGCTTCTCGGACAGCCAATCCATGCCCACGACCACATCGAAACCCCCAAGCGTAACAGGCATGAGGTCGAAGTCAAAAGTATGACCAGCAAGTTCTATCTCGCAACCCTTAAGGATGTGTGTAACATGGATTTGCTTACCATCAGCTAATTTTATCGTATATTTAGATTCCAACGGAGAAGGCATATTACTTAAGAGACTACTAAACTTAGTAGAGATAAAACTCCTATCGGTTCTAGTGTCAAACAATACTGTAGCAAAAAGACCATTGAAAGAAAATTTACCAGTAACAGTAGTAGGGTCGTTTAGAGCCTCACCTTAACCCATGACGAAGGCTCTCCCTTTAGCTCTACCGTTGTTGCCACTGTTATTGTCACCATTGCCAATATTGTTGTTGTTGTTTTCACCATTTCCAGGACCATTCCCATTCTTCTCCAACTAAGCATAATTCCTCTTGTAGTGTCCTTCCTTTCCATATTAAAAAAACCCATTTGGTGTTTCTTGAAGTTGTTGGGGCTTCTTCATCAACTCACCACGGCAATCTTTTGCTGCGTGTCTAGCCTTACCACAACGCTGGCATCGAAAGTTGTCACACCTTCCAGTGTGTTGATAATTACATCGACTACATTTGGGATACTTCCCCACATATCCACCGTGTCCCTGAGATGAAGAAGATGATTGATTGAAAATACGATTGTTGTCAAACTTCCTTTGCTGCTGTTGATGCTGATGCTGCTGAGTGTGCTGTTGTTGCTGCTGAGGTTGGTTATTTGACAAGGATCCCTTGTTGCCAGAGTTGTCCTACTTGCATTTATGGTCAGGCATGCTTGACACAACGCCCTGTTTAGGTAGCTTTCCCTGCTCCACCGCTTGGTCAGTAAGCTTGTGAGCCAATCGAATAACCTGCAGGATAGTAGGGAGGTTCGCAGCAGTCACCATACTTTGTATCTCTAGAACCAAGCCACGCAGATAAAGCTTAATTCCTTTGATCGGCAGGTCAATCATGCCAGGGCAAAGTGTCGCCAACTCGTGAGACCTCGTAGTGTAAGCCTCGATCTCAGATCCTTCCATTTTCAATTGCCAGAACGCAGCTTCCAGCTTCTGGACTTCATTGCGAGGACAATATTCCTCCATCATCATCATTTTAAACTCATCCCATGGTAAAGCATTTGCCATCGCCTGGCCAAGCATTTGCACCTGTGCATTCCACCACGAGAGCGTTGCACCCTCAAGTGTCCCCGTGGCGTATTTCACCTGATCCGCCGCCTGGCAATTGCACATGGTGAAAACCGACTCGGCTTTCTCAAACCACCGCACAAGCCCTACAGCCCCTTCAGCTCCACTGTATGTGTGGGGCTTACAGTCCATGAACGCCTTATACGTGCATGCTGGCGGTCCTGTATTCAATGTTTTGGATTGTTTAGTCAAACCAAACAGATTAGCCATCTAATAGAAGATTTATGTAAGTGATGAACAGGGTCATCTTTTACCTCCTAATTGGGAAGCTTGAGCGCCCAGCGCGGCCAGCACATGTTGATTGATTAAGGCGGCTAATTCGGCTGGGGTCATGTTTACAGCACCGGCACCACATCCACCGGCACCACGTCCACCGGCACATCCACGTCCTCTACCACGCCATTCGTATTTCACTTTACATTCACAAATACAATAATGAGTAACATCCAACATATTGATCTCATTGAAGTATGGTAAATAGTAAGAAATAATGAATTCGTCACAACCATAACATTTATAACCAAAATAATAACCCAAGACAAATAAATTGTAAATTATTCATAAAATATTCCATAAATGTGAAAACATTTTTTACTTTTTCAGTTGGGTGGGAAACAACCCTTCCCACATAGGTTTCAAAAAGAAAAGAAACACTACGTAGTCCAAGTCAAATGAATGTGAAAATCAATCCAACACATCAGATCCATCACTGTCCTCTTCCATCTCTTCTAGTTCTTCTTCTTTTGGGGCTTCCTCTGGTTCTTCCTCAGGTTCCTCTACAAGGTTTTCTTCGTTAGGTTCTTCCCCTGGTGTAGGGGCGTCCGCGATCTAAAGTGCCGCTAGTTGTGCCTCCAACTCAGTCAATCTATCATCTGTCCCTACACTGTGAAGCTCTTGCGCGAACATGCGCTCAGTAAGTGCAAAAACATTACCAGCCAAGGTATGATGCCCACCAATAGACATTGAGAGTCGCTCCTGAAGTGTCTCTACCAGTAAACGCAGTTGACGCATCTCGTGTCGTAAATGGAGTTCTCGTCAGTAAGTCCTCTGATGCGCTATCCCTTAGTGTCCAGTGTAGCAACCGAAGCTGCAACCGCCTGCTTGAGAGGAATACCCAGAGAAGGAAGGGTAGGTGCCATAGAGGCAGTCGCCGACCTAGTCCTAGGGCCAGTAGTAACTATAGCTGGAACACGCTCCCTGTAAACCATATGGTCAACATAGGTGGGATAGTAATTCCAGTTCTGTGGGGCGTCACACTCGGATAGTGCAAAAAGATGATCCCAGTCTATCTCTTTAGAAGGATAAGGATGTCGGGGCCAGTTAGATCCTCTATCAGGTATAGGTGGAGGAGGAGGTGACTCAGAATGTGTAGGCCTCTTACCAAGAGCCCGTGAAGACGATGCCATGCTGCGAGGTACGTGATGTGTATGCCAATGAGTATACAGTAAGGGATAAGAAATGAGTAACTAACAAACTGTGCGGTTATAGACTAGTGTGTATGCAATCTAGTTCCCTATAACCAATGGTGTGACATCCGGTAATTTTCCGTTACCAAACTCCGTTAGTTCCGTTAAGTCTTGCATACATGTGTCGTGAGCACACACTAGTTGTCGTTGAACGTTGGTGATGAATAATAATTAATAATGATAAACAGATAATTATTTAACTAATAATGTTGGTTATTAGTTGTGCTTATGCGATTTAAATATTATTCATGAATTTTATCGAGTAACGTGGAAACCTGTGTATTTAGTTCGTGTATTTTGTGACTGGTGAAAATAATGCATATGATTGTTAATGTTGGTTAATAATGTTTGTATTATTAAGTTAAAACTATTTAAAAAGTGCTTAAAAGATTAGTTTTTATAAAATATAAACAAAGGGGGGTTAAGTGTAATTACCTAAAACTAAAACTTAACAAAAATAAAAACAAAACAACCCAACCCTAATCCCCCACACCCCTACGGCCGCGACTTCACCTTCAAACACACACACACTTCGGTTTTCATCAAGAACAAGCATGCACCATTGACTTTGGATCGATTTCAAAGCTACAACACGTTGGAAACATCGAATCTTGTTCATTACGCGTGTAAAGGTTAGATTTTTATAAGTTTTTGATGGTTTTTTTTATATAGCCAAAACCCTAATTTGAAAATTGTTATGGATGTCGAATTCTTTAATGTTTGTTGATGTTGTGATGTTAGTTAGGCTATATTGATACTAGTTAACGTTGATTATGCAAGAAAGCCATGATTTTGATGCGTTGTTCATAGGTTACTAATAATAGTAACTTTATTTGCATGAATTTGGTGATTTGATGATAAATTGAGGTTGTTAATGTGTTTATGATGATAATTGGGTGTTAGATTGATGATATGAATGCTAGAAATTCAAGAATGAATGTTGTAGTTCATGTCTTACTATAGATAGTAACTTTTGGCTATGAAGGTTGATGAATTGTAGTAATTGGATGTTGTTGATCTTGTCTAGATGTTAACATGAGCTTGAATTGGTATATTACTAATGAATTCATGAATGTGTTGGATGTTTGATGGATTTTGGGATGTGCTTTCCCAAAAGGGAAACTTTATTTGCACAAATTCTTGGATATGAGGATTTGAGTATGTTTGGGACATTAGGATCATGTTAGCATGTTCATGGATGATTTCTAAGGTGGTAGAATGTATTCTTTGGATTGTATGAATGTAAGTTGGTTAGTTATCTGATTTGGCCTGTTTATGGGAATTCATGGTAATGGGTCACATGGGTATGTTAGGACTATTGTTGGTTTGTGGTTGATCATGATTGAATATTTTGGATGACATGATTGCTGTTAAATGGAATGTTGATGATCATCATACATGCATGCGAATCTGAGGCCCCTACTTAGTAGGATTGGCAGGGTTTAGGGTGTGAAGTCGTGAGTGGCTTCACATGGCATGCTGTGCATGATTTGATTCTACGTATGGTGCTTTGGTTGTGTTGTAGTTATGTTGAGCATGATAATTGTTTGAGGTTCGCATGACTTGTATGATATCTGGCAGTATGATGATCTAGTTAGTACATGTGGTTAATGAAGGGTTAAATGTAATCAGTTTGTGTGTTAATTATGTGTGAAGTACTGTTATGCTTATTTGAATGAATTATCACCTATAATGTCACCAACGGGTCAAATGGGTCAACTGGGTCAAATATGTCTTGTCTTTCTAAAACCTTGAGTTCTTTGGGTTCATAGAGCACTTAGGGTTTTATTATGATTCTGTGTACACGTACTTATGTACTCCTATGTTCTAGGTAACCTTTGAAGGGTTGTCTTTGCACCTATCACCAGTTCTTTTTAGTCATTATCTTTACACACCAGGTGAGTTCATGCCCCTCTATTTTTTGTAAACCTTCTTCTTGGGGGAGGTAGCATACTTGTACTCAAACACTATTTTATTATTATAAGTTGTGTATGTTTTAACATAGTGCTTACTACCTTGAAAGTCCTCACTTTCGGATCGTTAATAATGGTAACTAGCGGGAAATCTTGGGTAGTACTACTGGGTATGAAGAACCCCACCTGTGCGACTCGAGGTCAAACGGGTGTAATATTGTCCTAGACACAAATATCGTCACGACCTGGTAAGTAATGACGGAAGGCAACAAACGCAACACAGTCAGCTTCGATCGCGAAATCACTGTGGTTATTACTTGTAAATATAGACTAGCTATCTATTTAAATGCACTTCTTATGTTATGCAAATGTTATTGTTTATGATAAACGCAAACTCTTGAACTCACCAGCCATGTGTTGACTTGTTTAGTATGCTATTCTCAGGTTAAGGTTGCCAGTTGCCTAGGAGCACGCACGTCAGCATTGTTGAGTTGTCTGCATTTACCTTGTTTAAAATTTTGGGATTATTTTTACATAAAACAATTGTGTTTGGGCGCGTATGTTTTGCGCATTCTCTTTACATACTACTTGTTTTGGGTTTTCTGATTTTAAAAACGCTTCCGTAGTATTTTCAACTTTAACTCTGGTTTTGGTTGTTGATCATATAGAGTCGCTCTTGGTATCTAATGACTGAGATCCTGGTATATCACCCGCCTCGAGGTAAAACCCCGCACGCGGATTTTGAGGGTGTGAAAAATGGCTCTGATACCAATCTGTCACACCCTCAAATGCCACGTGCAGGGTTTTACCGCGAGGCGTGTGAACAAACCAGGATCTCAATCATTAGTTACTCAGAACGACTCTATATGCTACATTTAAACAAATCAGAGTTCATAACTTTAAAACTTTTGCGGAAGCGGTTTGTAAAAAATCTCAAACATATAGTACCAAATGTAAACTGCGCAAAACACGCGCCCAAACCAAATTGTAAAAGTATTCAATAAGACAAAAACAGATGAATGTTTGTTCAATGTATGCATGACTCGTGCGTGCTCCAACGGCAAGCTGCTAGTAACGACCTAAGAAAAACATACTAAAAGTGTCAACACGATGGTTGGTGAGTTCAAGAGTTTGTAATCAATCATAAGTAGTAGCGTTAGTAAATTATAAACAAGTGCATTTAAATAGATAGCTAGTCTAATTTCGTTAGTAAAGAACAATACTGATTTCACGATCGAAGCTGACTATGTTTGTCTGTTGGCCTCCCGCCATGACATACCAGGTTGTGACACTGTTAGTCATTTAGGACAATATTGCACCCGTTGACTTCCGATCACACGGGTGGGCTTGTCAGACCCAGAAGGACTACCCAAAATTTCCCACTAGATTCTTTAATTAACGATCCGAAAGTGAGAGGGCTTTTTATGGTATACATACTATGTCTTACCAAACACATGTTATAATAGTAAAGCATTTTAAAACAAAGTATGCTTTCTCCCCCAAAAAAAGAAGTAAAAGTGGGACATTGAACTCACCTGGTGTGCAAATGAATGATTGTAAAAGCTAATGAGAAGTGGAAAGACAACCCTTCAAAGGTTACCTAGAACACACAAGTACATAAGTATGTGTACATAGAAGATTAACAACCCTAAGTGCTCAATAACTACATCTACCCAAGGTTTTGGAAAACAAGACCCATTTGATCAAGTTGACCCGTTTGACCCGTTAGTGACATGTCAAGTTAAATTCTTGTTTGATCAAGTATAGGAATTCATCATACATGATTCTATCATAATTCCAACATAGTTCCATAATCACCTAACACCATCCATTATCATGTATATTCCATAAAGGCTTAAATTTCCCAAATTGTCTATCAAGTATTCATACAACCCAAACAACACAATCTACCACCTTAGACATCATCAACAAACATTCTAACATGATCCTAACATCATAAACATGCTCAATTAACAGTATCCAATGATCCACATAAATAAAGTTTCCCTTTCAGGAAAGTAACACCCAAAACCAATCTAACATCCAATTCTTTCGTAAATTCACCAACTTTATGCCTAATCAAGTCCCTAACAACCATCTAGACATGACTAACATCATCAATTCATTATAATTCATCAATCTCATGCATAAAAGTTACTATTAATAGTAAGATATGAACAACCACTCAATTTAAATCATAGATTCATCAATAACATACCCTATCTAGTGCATAGCAATCATAATCATCCATCTAACATCAACAATTCGTCAAAACACAAATTCTTAAGAAGAAAATTTTCCACTTTTGGCAATATATGAACTAGATGACAAAATCATGGATTTCTTGCAAAATCTACATAGATAATTATTCATACAACATAATAACATCATAACATCATCAATCAATCATCAATTTCAAATTTTCCTATAAAAATCGAACTAGGGTTCATCATGAATCAAAAAGCATGAAAATCCAATAAAAATCTAACCTTTTAATCTTGTAGAAATCAAGAATTGAACTTGCTAACGTGTTGTAAAGCTTGAATCACACTAAAATCGATGATGGCTTGGCTTGGAAGATCAAAATCGCAAAGATGAAGGTGTGTGTGGGTTGTTTCGGCCTAATGTTGGGAGGGTGGGGGGATTACGGTTTAATTTTTGGTAACGTTAAGTTTTAGTGGTAATTAAAAAATAAACCTTCCTTTTAGTCTTTTATAAAAACTAATCTTTTTTCACTTTTTAATTAGTTTTTAACTACAAAACACAAGTATTACTAATCCATAATAATACTCATATATATATATATATATATATATATATATATATATATATATATATATATATATATATTTTCAACTAACAACAAACACATGAATCAAATATCACACGTCGTCACATTACAAAGTAAAATTCACAATATATATAAAATTTATAAATCACATAACCAAAAATTAATAATCAAATTATTAATTAAGTTATCATCTAATAATCATTGTTAATTGTTATTATTAAGTCACTAACGTTTAACGACAACTAGTGTGAGCTCTCGACACATGTATGCAAGACCTAACGGAACTAACGGAGTTTGGTAACGGAAAATTACCGGATGTCACAGATGAGAAAGGTGTTATTGTTCACAACAAGGGCAGACTTATTGTTCAAGGATTCTATCAAGTTGAAGGTCTTGATTTTGAAGAAGTATATGCTCCAATTGCAAGACTTGAAGCTATACGTATATTTCTGGCTTATGCTTCATAAGTGAACTTCAAAGTTTATCAGATGGATGTCAAAACTGCATTTTTGTATGACAAAATGAAGGAGGAAACCTATGTTAGTCAACTGCCTAGTTTTGAAGATCAAAATCATCCTGACTATGTTTATAAGTTAGACAAAGCACTCTATGGATTACATCAAGCATCTCGTGCTTGATATGCCACATTCACTGAACATTTGCTTGCAAATGGTTATACAAGGGGTGCTATTGATCAAACATTGTTCTTAAGGAAGACCGATAATGACCTGATTCTTGTCCAAATCTATGTTGAGGACATTATTTTTGGATCTACCAATGAAGACTTATGCAAGGAATTTGAAGCGGTGATGAAGAAGTTTGAAATGAGTTCTCTTGGAGAAATTTCATTTTTCTTGGGTATTCAAGTTTAACAAGATAACCACGGTATTCTGATACATCAAGAATAGTATGTTCATAGTATTCTGGAATAGTATAAATTTCAAGATTCCAAGATTGAACCAACTCTGATGTCTTCTCGTCCAACTTTAAGTCCTGATCTCACGAGTGAAGATGTTGATCAATATTTGCATCGGTTAATGATTAGATCCTTGATGTATCTCACTGCAAGTAGACCTGACATTATGTTTCTTGTTTTTCAGTGTGCATGATATCAAAGTAATCCTAAAGAGTCTCACATGAAAGTTTTCAAGTGGATTTTCAAGTATTTGAAGGGCCAACAGACACTTGGACTTTGGTATCCTAGAAATTGTGAATTCAATTTATATGCTTATACTGACGGTGATTATGGTGGATATAATTTGGACAGGAAATCAACAACAGGGAGATGTCAATTTCTTGGGAATATGATTTCTTGTCAATGCAAAAAGCAGCATAGTATTTCCACATCCACTACCGAAGCTGAATATGTGGCTGCGTCAAGTTGTTGTTCTCAAATTGTTTGGATTCAACAACTTCTTAATTATGGTCTAAACTTTTATAACACCAAAATCTAGTATGATAATTCAGTAGTGTTAAACATCGTAAAGAATAGTATACAACACTCAAAAACAAAACACATCGATATCCGAATGCATTTTATCTGTAATTATTTTTAACGAAAGCTTATTTATCTTGAAAAGGTCAAAACAGATGAAAATATTACTGATCTGTTTACCAAGGTGTTTGATCATTCTTAATTCGACTTTCTGGTTCAATCTTTGGGAATGATTAACTTTGGTTAATGAATAACCATACACCCTCATAAAATATTTTTTTGTCATTTTCGTTAAAATTGTTATCTTACTAGATAATCACAATTTTAGCGGGAGAAATTATAAAAAGGTATCGAAAAAGATTTTGTTCTTAGGGAGAGTAAAGTTTGAAAAATTACAAAAAAATTTTGTTCAAAAGTTGAAAAATGAATTTACCAGATTAAATAGGAAATGATAGTATATTTTTTTATTTGAATATATTATATTCTAAAACTTAAAAAGGAACTGACTTGGATTATGTTTGATATGTTGATAGGCTCGACTTACAGGAATGAAAAGCATAATGATCTGTGATGCATTAAAATTTAATTCTTTATGATTGAAGTGGGTTACACATCAAGGTTTTGTGGTAACATTGATTTTATGCTTAAACAGATTGATAGTTACAGTCTAGTCATACTCAAAACAGTTACCTTCTGACTCAGTAATTTTCATGGGTATTCCATATATAAATATATAAAATGATAAAGAAGAAAATCATAAAAAAAGCAAAAACAAAAGAGAGTTAACAAAAAAGCAAAAAGATGCCAAAACGAAAAGGCCATATAGGAATAAAAGATACAAATATGCACAATAATAAAAGATATGTCAAAGACATACATACTATATGATAAATATTTTTCTTTTTGAGAATTTGTTCTGACACAGGAGGCAAAATCAAAAGATGGGGCATGTACGTCCGAATTAGCATATAAGTCCTAAACGTCTTGGGATGGCAAAACATAAGTCCGACCGGCTGTTAATAAGTTCTACAACTTGTTAATATTCTGTGTTCAGAAATGTTTCTCAGGCTAATTATGCTCTTTATAAATATTATAAGAAAGAAAATAATCTTGAGAATGCTGATTAGAGGTAAAAGTTTTAAGTCAAATTGGGGTGACCTGAAATCTCAAAATTGTCTTGAAGCTGAATAGGGGTTCTAAATGATTTTTGATTGTGGGATCCATTGATTTCATATAAATAATTAAAACATGATAAATATTAAAGCATATATGTCAAAGTAAAGAAAATTGAAGTCTGAGTTTAATATTGATAAATTATATTAACAATCAATTTAACCAGTTTTATTCTAAATACAATTGGATGATTTTAATAATCGATTTCAAAGAAATATGATCCTATAATTGAAAATTTACCAAAAATAGTTTAAGTTATAACACTAAGTCTGTTTGTTTCAACTTGTTTTTGTTTTTGTTTGTTTGCATTATGTTTTTGAGTTTACCAATTGAGGGTTTCTAGTTAATTATTAACACTTGGTTAAACATGGTTTGAAACCTAATAAATCACAAGTTCAAACGAAATGCACAAAAAATTGAAAAATTGAAAAATTAAAAAAGTTTGAAATTTTTCAAAAATAATTTGAACTTCTCGCGTGCGAGAAGTTCATTGTGTGTGAAATGTTCAAATCATGAGAGTCCTGAGTTCTCGTGCGAGAAGTCAGAGTATATAAGGGCATCTGATGCGATTAGTTGACTTATCACACCATCAACCCCTGATTTCATTCTCTGAAATTTTTTCTAAGTGTTAGACTTATTCCTTTGATACACTCGTTTATCTTGGTCGACTACAGATTCTAAATAGTTTTACAAGGTATTTTCATGAATTTGGATTAGTTTTAAGTGTGTTTGATTTGGAAATTTGGTTCTTCTCACGTGCGAAATGTATCTTGAATATGAACAGGCACGAGAACTTTCAAATTTTGAACAAACTAATTGCATGACCATGTTGACTTGTCGCATGAGAAGTTGACTTTTGGTCAAATTCAGTTTCATGCGAATCATCCGCTTGTCGCGCAAAAAGTTGCACTTAAAGACTAACTATTCGCATGCGAATAGTTCCTCTTATGCGAAAAGTTCAATTTTTTAAATTTTTAAAATTTTTTCTAAGTCAGAATTTTTTTGAAGTGTGTGTGACTAATAAATGTTTTTTTCATCTAAATTTCAAATGGCCATACAAATACTTTTTAATAAAAACCATAATGTAGTTACATTTCTCAGTGACATTCCGAATGATAAAGCTCTATTCAGATCATTGATAGACGGTCTTAAGACATCTCGAATTCATCATGCTATCACATCTAATCCTACCATTTATACTGATGTGATAGATCAGTTTTGGCTAACAGCTGCTAACGAGAGAGATTCATAAGGAGAGTCGTGTATTACAGCTATAGTTAAGGGGAAGAGAGTCCTTATTGCTTCTGTGGTGATTAACAGTGTTCTAATATTGGAAGATCAGCCTAATGCTCCAGTTAAGATTGATGATGACATTGCCGAGGAGTGTCTAACGAGGATGGGTTATGATCATAGATATCTGTCACCAGAGAAAAAACATTTACCTCCATTCTAGAAGTATTTGTTCCATGTGGTAGTTCATTGTTTGAGTAACCTAAAGGCTGGGTTAGATAGCCTAAGTGTTGTTTTTGGATCACTGCTAGTATCACTCGTTGATGATCTACCATATAGCATATCCAAGGCCATTTTTGCGGAGATGCAAAAGAATGTCATTGCTGTCGTTGGAAAGAAGTTCATTATGTATCCCTGATTTATTCAGATGATAGTGAATGTTGCTTATCCTGAGTTAGCTATGTCTGATTCAACCATTCATGTCTTTATGGTGATGAAGAAAGATAGTTTCAAATACTTGATGGGAGCACACGGGAATGCATGGAAAGGAGATCGTTTTGCCAAGCTGGGTCATTTTGTTGATGGTTATCAGGCAAATGATGAGTCTACTCACCAACATCATGATGCTAAAACTAATCAGACTAATAAAGTAGGTCCTTCCTCAAGAGCTCCCGATGATTCTCTAGGAGACACAGAGTGCAAGTAACTCCTGCTAAGCGAGACACAGAGTGCAAGTAACTCCTACTAAGCGTATTGCTGGGGATTTGGATACAAACTTTATTCCTAAGGATTCACCATCTACTCAGAGGAGAAAGAAAAGAATGGCAAGAAAAAGAGCTGATTCTGACGTGAGTCCACGTGGGAGGGGTAGAGGACGAGGTGTTTTGCATAGGCATCGGACCCCAATAACCATTGTGTCGGATATTCCAGTGAAAGAGCCATGAGTCACAATTAGTAAGGCTATTCATCAAGATATTCCAGTGATTGTTACAGAGTCTATGACTATAATATACTATAAGGACTCCACCAAGAGATCAAGGTCTTGATGATATGTTTAGGATGGACGATTTCATAAACACTACTCCAGAACCAAGACATCATGTAGAGACTTCTTCTAGTTCACCCACTCGGGTATCTCTTGAGCAAAGAGTTAGTTCGTTAAAGAAAGAGATGTTAGAGAAGACACAAGTGATTGATGACTTGTATAGAAAGGTTTTGGACAAAGATGAGAGGATCAAGAATCTTGAACATCAACAATAGTTCATATTTGGCTATGTTTAGATTCTAGTGCAGAATATTAGAGACCTTACTTCTTGAGTTACATTTATGTTTGCATAGCAACATACTACAAAAGTTGGAGAGTTAAGCGGACAACAATCTACCGGTCCTGATGCTACTGTTGATCCAGGTACTGCCACAGAGCATGTCAATGATCCTGTTGCATCTAAAAAGACAACAAAGACTGCTAAAGTTGATCAAGAACCAACTACTACTGTTCCTAATGAGGTTACTGAGGATCGACCTATAGTTTTTATCGGAGAGGTGTTTGTTGAGCCTGAGCATGATATACCACTACTGAGCCAGTTCATGATGATGATAATGACTTGGGTATGGTAGATTTTAGTTCTGATGAATATGATTATCTTGATGATGATGATGATGATGATGATGATGATGGTGGTGGTGGTGGTGGTGGTGATGATGAAAACAATGATAAAGGAAAGTAAACGAAAGATGATGAAGATGATCAGGGTGGTGATTTGGGTTTGATTGCTGGTCCTTCTGGTTCTTCGGGTTCTGCTAATGTCTCTAGACCAAGACCTGATGATACAGAGGACTATGTACAATTATATCCCGCTACTGAGGAAATGTATGAGAAGGAGTTCTACACATTCTAGCAACACATACTTGCTGAAGAATCTAATGAAGATTTTGGACCATTTGATGGATTAGAAGAGATGTTGGATTATACTAATGTGTTTGAGAATAGTCTTAAATGCTTATTCTCTAATATATTGATTGAAGAGGGAGAGATAGTTGATGACTCTAGTGCTAAAGAGATGACTGACAAAGCTGAGAATCTTACCGGCCAAAGTGTAGTACATGAGATCGAAAACATTACAGTTGATGCACCACCTCCACCGGCATATGTACATACACTGAGGCATTCCAAACCTTTCACAAGGTACGAAAATTCTGAACCTATTATGAACTAGGCATATGATGCGGAGAAGAAAATATATGTGATAAAGAGAAAGGGAGGAGCAATCGAGTATTATCAAGATGAGCATGACTTCCATACTCTTAGAGCTTCTGACTTATATTCTATGGGTCGTGTTTCGTTTATCAATCCAAGTAATTATGGGAAGTCAAATTGGATCAAAAACATGATTTGGAGGAAAAGTAAGACCAACTTCAAGGACTTTAAGATAGCTAAATCCGAAGTCATTGAAGATGAGACTGGTATAGATCCAAACACCAATAAGTCGTTGAAGATACGAGTTTACAAGCATCCAAGATATACGAGGAAGATCCCTATACACGTTCCTATATCGGTATATAGCTTGGCTAAGCTTATGTGGTAGAGTCATGAGAAGTAGACTAGGCATGCAATGATACATTGTGCTGATAGAGATTACTGTATCATTGACCCTGTGGATCTGCTCAAATTTGGAAGGGATGATTTGATGAGGTTGCAGGCTTGTCCGATTGCAGCTGATGAATCAGTTCATTTACTAGCAACATAGTTTGGTTGGCCGATTACGAAGGCCCTGTAGAACAAGATGTATGCTTTTGGGGGCGGTAACAAGGTTGTAGACGTGTACTTCTAAAGCATTGGTTCACCGAGTCTAGGGGGAAATTGTGGGAATTGAACCTAAAGGCTAGGGAAATCAAATGAAGATGATCAAGATCAAGTCGCATAAGAACTTGAATTATCCGCGTGAGAACTTACATCTCGGGCGAGAGCTAGAAAGTTTAGTATAAATAGCTAGTTTTGATGCAAGTTAGCAAGCTTCTTTTCATTTCCTGATTTCATACTCTATTGTTGTAAGGCCCTGATCCCACTAAACCTCACAGTTGGCCATTCACAGCAAAACATAGATTTAGCACAATCATTTAGATAAACATTTGCAGCGGAAAAATACATTAAGTTTCAACCCATTATGACAAAATTCCAATAAAATGTTAACATTGTCTTTAAAACATCAAATAGTCATTAAAAAAAGGTCTTCTTAATAATCTTCTTAATCAGGGATGTCAGCCTTCAGATGCCAAGTAGCTTCTAATGCTCACATTCACTCGAGTCCAACAACTCACCTGTCAACAAATATGCATAAAAAAGTCAGTTTCGCTAAGTGAATTCTAGGTTTACTTTATCAAATAAGTTTTTAGTAAGATATATTAACTTTATCATTCGAAAGTAGTCATCACATATCTGAACATTACTATACACAGACTATCGCTTTATCGTCAATACATTCATTTATTTGATATCTATGTCTCTTCATTATCCATCAATTCCCAGTCACTATCATGCTTATGATAAACACAGGACTTTACCGACATGCCAGTCCAGGCCTTACTGTCCTACCCATACAGGCCATTATTGTCATGCCAATCCAGGCCTTACTGACCTGCCTGTCCGGGCCTTTACTTTACTAACATGCCAATCCAGGCCTTACAGTCATGAGGGCACAACAAATGCAACCCTCCTCTATCATTTGTTTGCAAGGCTTTATTTACAAATGTCACACCCTCAAAATCCGCGTGCGGGGTTTTACCGCGAGGCGCGTGACATACCAGGATCTCAGTCATTAGTTACCAAGAACGACTCTATATGATTAATAAACAAAACCAGAGTTAACGTTTTAAATACTGCGGAAGCGTTTTTAAAACCAGAAAACCCAAAACAAGTAGTATGTAAAGAGAATGCGCAAAACATATGCGCCCCAAACACAATTGTTTAATATGAAAATAATCCCAAATTTGTAAACAAGGCAAATGTAGACAACTCAACAATGTTGATGTGCGTGCTCCTAGGCAACGGGCAACCTTAACCTGAGAATAGCATACTAAACAAGTCAACACATGGTTGGTGAGTTCAAGAGTTTGCATTAGTAGGTAAACCGATAAACAGTTTTCAAATCATAAGTAGTGTATTGCAATAGATAGCTAGTCTATTAACATAAAAATATTAATCATAGTGATTTCACGATTGAAGCTGACTGTGATAGTTTGTGCCTCTCGTCACGACTTACCAGGTCTGGACGAATATATGTGTTAGGACAAAATTGCACCCGTATGACCTCGAGTCACACAGGTGGGGCCCGTCAGACCCAGTAGTACTACCCAAAATTTCCCCGCTAGTCAATATTAACAATTCGAAAGTGTGAGGACTTTCCATGGTAAACAGCACTATATCAATATTATACACACTCATATATAAAAGCGTTTGTGATCAATAGTATGCTATCTCCCCCAAAAGAGATTATGTAAAATGAGTGGGGCAAGAACTCACCTGATGCGCGCAAGAATTAACTTAGAGCTTAACTTGAAAGAAAGAGGGGAAAGACAACCTTCAAAGGTCACCTAGAACAAATGAGTACATAAGTACGTGTACACAGAATCAATATGAAACCCTAAGTGCTCTACAAACCAAGGAACTCAAGGTTTAAGAAAGACAAGACACATTTGACCCAGTTGACCCGTTTGACCCGTTAGTGACATTATAGGTGAAATTTCATTCAAACAAGCATAACAGTACAACACACATGATCAACATACAACTTGATTACATATAACACTTCATTAACCACATGTACTACCTAGATCATCATACAACTAGATATCATACAAGTCATGCAAATCTCAACTATTATCTTGCTCATAACATCTAAAATGTTCATTCTTAATCAATCATCAATCCACAAAAGTCCTAGCTTACCTATATGACTCATACCATGATTTTTCCACAAACAGGCCAAAACAAGTAACAAACCAAATCAACATTCATACAACCTAAACAACACATTTAATCACCTTAGAAATCATCCATGAACACACTAGCATGGTCCTAATATCCCAAACATGCTCAATTTATCCAATTCACGGATTTGCACAAATAAAGTTTCCCTTTTGGGAAAGTACATCCTAAATTCATCAAACTCACACTACATTCATGAATTCATCAATTATATACAAATCCAAATCCATGACAACATCTAAACATGATCAACAACATCTAATTATCATGATTCATCAACTTTCGTACCCAAAAGTTACTATCTTTATTAAGGTATAAACTACAACATGCATTCTTGAATTCCTAACATTCACATCAACCATCTAGCATCTAATCATCATCACAAACACATCCATAACATTCATACATCATCAAATCATCAATTCATGCAAAATAAAGTTACTATTCTTAGTAACCTATGAACCATGAATCAAAATCATAGCTTTCTTGCATAATCAACGTTAACTAGCATATATATACAATCCAACTAACATAATAACACCAACCAACATCAAGAAATCGGCCTCCAATTGCAAGTTTCGAACTAGGGTTTCGGCCCTAATGTAAATCCCATAAGAACTTGTAAAAATCCAACCTTTATTGCATACTTGACGTTAATTAACATGTAATCTACCTAACAAACACATTAGCAACAACAAACAAGCATCAATCGACCATCAATTGTAGATTTTGAATGGAACTTTCGGCCAACATGAAAAATCATCAAAAACATGTAACAATCTAACCTTTAAACGTGTAATGGCTTGGAATTGATGATTCTAACTTGTTGTGACCCTAGAAATCGATCAAATTCGAATGGTGTAGGATTGTTCTTGCTGAATTCGCGATGGTGAGGGTGTGGGAATGAGGGTCGCGGCCGAATGGGTGGGATTAGGGATGGGTTTTGTGTTTTAAACAATATAACTTTGCATAATTACCCTTTAAACCCTTGCATTTTGTATTTTATAAAAATCAGACTCTTTGAATAGTTTTTAAACAATTTTAACTACTAAACACAATTATCATTAGTCACAAATAATAATCATGCATAATTTCCATTTGCCACAAAACACACGAAATGAATACACACGTTCCACGTTACGCGATAAAATTCACAATAAACATTTAAATCACATAATCACAACTAATAATCAACATAGAAATTATTTTTTAACATTATTAATTATTACTAAGTCACCAACGTTCAACGACAACTAGTGTGTGCTCACGACACGTGTATGCAAGACTTAACGGAACTAACGGAGTTTGGTAACGGAAAATTACCGGATGTCACATTATCCCCATGTTGAAAGAATTTTCGTCCCGAAAATTGAGTTACATGGTGAGTGTTCCATCACTGGTCTATAGCATTGGCACAAGGAAATCGAAATCGTGTGATTTTGGATGAGTTGTCACATCATCCCCATGTTGAAAGAAATTTCGTCCCGAAATTTAATCAATACCTTCGCCGGCTGGCATCGTCCTTTCGAATAGCTGAGGGTACTTAAGCTTCATTTGGTCTTCACATTCCCACGTGAATTCTGGTCCACGTCTCGAGTTCCATCGAACTTTGACAATGGGTATCTTGCTTTGCTTAAGTGTCTTCACCTCACGATCTATCACTTCGACAGGTTCCTCAATGACGCGTAACTGTTCATCTACTTGAACTTCTTCTAGCGGTACAACCATCGTTTCATCTGTTAAACATTTCTTTAGATTTGAAACATGGAATACATCATGGATTCCACTCAATGAATCAGGTAAGGCTAGTCGATAGGCCACTGGACCAATTCTTTCCACTATCTCAAATGGTCCAACATATATCGGATTTAGCTTTCCTCGCTTACCAAACCGAACTACGCCTTTCCATGGTGAGACTTTTAATAAAACCTTGTCACCTATCTGAAATTCTAAGGGTTTCCGTCACTTGTCAGCATAGCTTTTCTGTCTGTCTCGCGCTGCAGCCATGCGGTTTCTTATCTGGACAATCTTCTCAGTTGTCTCGTGTACTAACTCAGGACCCTTTAATTGTCTATCACCAATTTCAGCCTAGCAAACTGGTGATCTACACTTTCTCCCATACAAAGCTTCAAAAGGTGCTGCCTTTATGCTAGTGTGATAACTGTTGTTGTAAGAAAATTCCACCAATGGTGGGTGAACTTCCCAGTTATTCCCGAAGTCAATCACACAAGCACGTAACATGTCCTCCAAAGTCTGTATAGTACGCTCGCTTTGACCATCAGTCTGTGGATGATAAGCAGTACTCATATCCAATCGCATACCTAAAGCTTTCTGCAACGACTGCCAGAAGTGTGATGTGAAACGAGAATCGCGGTCAGAAATAATTGAGATCGGTACTCCATGCCTCGAAACGATCTCCTTCAAATAGAGTCGAGTTAATTTCTCCATCTTGTCTGTTTCCTTTATCGCTAGGAAATGAGCAGATTTTGTTAATCGGTCCACGATAACCCATATTGTATCACAACCCGTAGAAGTGCGAGGTAACTTAGTAATAAAATCCATTGATATCTGATCCCACTTCCACATAGGGATCTCGGGTTGTTGTAGTAGACCAGATGGTTTCTGATACTCCACTTTAACATTCGAGCAGGTCAGACACTTGCTCACATAAGTAGCTACATCTGCTTTCATGTTAGGCCACCAATAGTGCGCCTTCAAATCGTGGTACATCTTGTCAGATCCAAGATGTATAGAATACTTGGACTTGTGAGCCTCACTCATCACCAAGTCTCTCAGGTCTCCGTGTAGAGGTACCCATAGTCTATCCATGAAGTAACGAACCCATCCGCCTTTACTTCTAGTTGCTTTTCCATTCCCCGTAACCCTTCTAAACTCATATTTTCTACCTTCAGAGCTTCAGTTTGAGCATCACGGATTTGTTCAGGTAATTGCGTACTAATCGTTAGCTGCAGAGCTCGCACTCGTCGAGGTTTAGCAGTCTCTTTTCTACTCAGTGTGTCAGCAACTACATTTGCTTTCCCCGGGTGGTACTTAATAGCACAGTCATAGTCGTTCAGCAATTCTACCCAGCGCCTTTGCCTCATATTCAACTCCTTTTGCTCAAATATATGCTGAAGACTCTTGTGATCGGTGTAGATGGTGCATTTGGTACCGTACAAGTAATGTCTCCAAATCTTCAAGGCAAAAACTACTGCACCCAGTTCCAAGTCATGGGTGGTATAGTTCTTCTCATGATTCTTCAATTGTCTAGAGGCGTAAGCTATCACCTTATCCTGCTGCATCAAGACGCATCCAAGTCCTTGAATAGACGCATCGCAGTAGACTACGAAGTCATCACTACCATCCGGTAACGCTAATATTGGTGCGCTACACAGTTTCTGTTTCAGCAACTGGAAAGCAGATTCCTGATTCTCACCCCATTTGTAGGTTGTTCCCTTATGAGTCAAGGCTGTGAGAGGTTGTGCAATCTTAGAGAATCCTTTGATGAATCGTTGATAATACCCCGCTAATCCAAGGAATTGTCGTATCTCACTTGGTGTCTTAGGAACAGACCAATTCTTTATCGCTTCAATCTTAGCAGGATCAACATGTATTCCCTTCTCGTTGACAATATGACCCAAGAATTATACCTCACGTATCCAGAAATCACACTTAGAAAACTTTGCGTACAGTTGTTCCTTTCTAAGTAATTCTAAGATTAAACATAAGTGCTTCTCTTGTTCTTCCTCGGTCCTTGAGTATACCAGTATGTCATCAATAAAGACGATAACAAACTGATCAAGATAGGGTTTGCACACACGATTCATGAGGTCCATGAATACTGCTGGTGCATTCGTCAACCAAAATGGCATGACCAAAAATTCATAGTGACCATATCGTGTACGGAAGGCAGTTTTTGAGATGTCCTCTTCTCTAACTCTCAGCTGATGATACCCAGACCTCAGATCAATCTTAAAGTAATAGCTTGATCCTTGTAGTTGATAAAACAAATCATCGATACGAGGTAAGGGATATCTATTCTTGATAGTAACCTTGTTCAGTTCCCTATAGTCAATGCACATTCGAAATGTACCATCCTTCTTCTTCACAAATAGAACTGGCGCTCCCCAGGGCGACAAACTCGGTCAGATGAACCCTTTATCCAACAACTCTTGTAGTTGGGCAGATAATTCCTGCAGTTCGTTCGGACCTAACCGGTACGGTGCTCTCTTGCAATTGGAACGACTCCTGGAGTCAACTCAATCTGGAATTCAACTTGACGATGAGGCGGTAATCCAGGCAGGTCTTCCGAAAACACCTCGGGAAACTCACGAACTACGGGGATATCCTCTATCTTCTTTTCCTCGGTCTGTTTATCTATGACGAGTGCTAATATGGCCAGTCGACCCTTTCGTAACAACTTCTGTGCTTTTATAAACGAGATGATGCCTATCACCACACCACTCCTATCACCTCTGACCGTAAGGACTTCTTCACGAATGGGAATCCGTATGATCTTCTCGTGGCATATGACTTCCGCTTGCTTATTGGAAAGCCAATCCATGCCTACTACCATATCGAAACTTCCTAGTGTAACAGGCATGAGGTCTATGGTGAATGTATGACCAGCAAGCTCTATCTTGCAATCTCTAAGAATATGCGTTACGTGAATCTGTGTGCCGTTAGCTAACTCCACAGTGTATTTAGATTCTAAGGCTGAGGGCATATCACTTAAAAGACTACAGAACCTAGTGGACACGAAACTTATATCGGCTCCGGTGTCGAATAATACGGTAGCAAAACAACCATTAACCGAAAATTTACCAGTTACTGTTGTAGGATCGTTTAGAGCCTCACCTGAGCCAACGACGAAGGCTTTTCCTTTGGCTCCATTGTTGTTATTGCCTCCATTGTTGTTGCCATTACCATTGTTGTTGTTATTGTTGTTGCCATTGTTATTGTTGTTGTTGTTCCCATTGTTGTTGTTGCCATTACCATTCCTCTTAAGCTGGGGACAGTTACGTTTGTAATGGCCTTTTTTCCGCACTCAAAACAACCTTTCGGAGTGTCTTGTGATTGTTGTGGCTTTCTCATTAGTTCACCCCGGCAGTCTTTGGCCGCATGCCCAACTTTACCACAGCGTTGGCATCGGAAGTTGTCACACCTGCCGGTGTGATGGTAGTTGCATCGATTGCACTTAGGACTTTTCCCCACATAGCCTCCTTGTCCCTGCGATGCCGAGGATGGCTGATTGGAATTTTAGTTGTTATCAAACCTCCTTTGTTGCTGTGGATGCTGATGCTGCTGAGTGTGCTGTTGTTGCTGCTGATGTTGCTAAGATTGGTTGTTTGACAAAGATACCTTATTGCCAGAGTTGTCCCAGTTGCGTTTATTGTCAGGCACGCTTGCCATAGCGCCCTGTTTGGGTAGCTTTCCCTGCTCCACTGCTTGGTCAGTAAGCTTGTGAGCCAATCGAATAACCTGCTGGATAGTGGTGAGGTTCACAACAGTCACCATGCTTTGTATCTTCGGAACCAAGCCACGCTGATAAAGCTCAATTCATTTGATCGGTGGATTGATCATGCCTGGGCAAAGCGTTGCCAAATCGTGAGACCTCATGGTGTAAGCCTCGATCTCAGATTCCTTCCATCTTTAATTGCTAGAAAGCCTCTAACTTCTGGACTTCATCCAGTTCTTCCTCCGGATCTTCTTCTGGTTCTTCCTCATTAGGGTCTTCCCCAAAGGTGCAGGGGCTTCAACAACCTGAAGTGCTGCTAGCTGTGCCTCTAAATCAGCAAACCTATCATCGATCACTATGTTATGGTGATCCTGTGCATCCATGCGGCCACTAAGTGCTACCACGTTGCCTGCCAGGGTATGATGTCCACCAATGGCCATCGAGAGTCGCTCCTGAAGCGTCTCTACCTGGAAACGCAACTGACGCATCTCAGATCGTAATGCAGAGTTCTCATCAGTGAGTCCTCTAATCCGCTGTCGCTCTGTGTCCAGTGTGGCTACTAGGGCTGCAAATGCCTGCTCCAGAGGGATGCTCAAGGTAGGAAGTGTAGGTAAAGTAGAGGCGGTCGATGACCTAGTCCTAGGTCGTGTAGGTGCTACTGGTGGTACGCGCTCTCTATATGCCATACGGTTTATGTAGGTGGGGTAGAAATCCCAGTTCCGCGGAGGATCGAGCTCAGGAGGTATGAAAGGCTGATCCCAGTCTATCTCGCCAGGAGGATAAGGATGTCGGGGCCAGTTAAATCCCCTATCAGGTACGGGAGAAGTAGGAGGTGACTCAGATCGTGCAGGTCTCTTGCCTAAATTCCTGGACGACGATGCCATGCTGCGAAGTACGTGTTGCGTATGCCAATGAGTATACAGTAGAGGAGTAAAGAACAGATAACTAACAACTGTGCGGTTATAGTCTAGTGTGTGTATGCAACCTAGTTCCCTATAACCAATGGCTCTGATACCAATCAGTCACACCCTCAAAATCCGCATGCGGAGTTTTACCGCGAGGCGCGTGACATACCAGGATCTCAGTCATTAGTTACCAAGAACGACTCTATATGATTAATAAACAAAACCAGAGTTAACATTTAAAATACTGCGGAAGCGTTTTTAAAACCAGAAAACCCAAAACAAGTAGTATGTAAAGAGAATGCGCAAAACATACGCGCCCCAAACACAATTGTTTAATATGAAAATAATCCAAAATTTGTAAACAAGGCAAATGTAGACAACTCAACAATGCTGATGTGCGTGCTCCTAGGCAACGGGCAACCTTAACCTGAGAATAGCATACTAAACAAGTCAACACATGGTTGGTGAGTTCAAGAGTTTGCGTTAATAGGTAAACCGATAAACAGTTTTCAAATCATAAGTAGTGTATTGCAATAGATAGCTAGTCTATTAACATAAAAATATTAATCATAGTGATTTCGCGATTGAAGCTGACTGTGATAGTTTGTGCCTCCCGTCACGACTTACCAGGTCATGACGAATATATGTGTTAGGACAAAATTACACCCGTATGACCTCGAGTCACACAGGTGGGGCTCGTCAGACCCAGTAGTACTACCCAAAATTTCCCCACTAGTCAATATTAACAATCCGAAAGTGTGAGGACTTTCCATGGTAAACAGCACTATATCAATATTATACACACTCATATATAAAAGCGTTTGTGATCAACAGTATGCTATCTCCCCCAAAAGAGATTATGTAAAATGAGTGGGGCAAGAACTCACCTGATGCGCGCAAGAATTAACTTAGAGCTTAACTTGAAAGAAAGAGGGGAAAGACAACCTTCAAAGGTCACCTAGAACACATGAGTACATAAGTACGTGTGCACAGAATCAATATGAAACCCTAAGTGCTCTACAAACCAAGGAACTCAAGGTTTAAGAAAGACAAGACACATTTGACCCAGTTGACCCGTTTGACCCGTTGGTGACATTATAGGTGAAATTTCATTCAAACAAGCATAACAGTACAACACACATGATCAACATACAACTTGATTACATATAGCACATCATTAACCACATGTACTACCTAGATCATCATACAACTAGATATCATACAAGTCATGCGAATCTCAACTATTATCTTGCTCATAACATCTAAAATGTTCATTCTTAATCAATCATCAATCCACAAAAGTCCTAGCTTACCTATATGACTCATACCATGATTTTTCCAAAAACAGGCCAAAACAGGTAACAAACCAAATCAACATTCATACAACCTAAACAACACATTTAATCACCTTAGAAATCATCCATGAACACACTAGCATGGTCCTAATATCCCAAACATGCTCAATTTATCCAATTCACGGATTTGCACAAATAAACTTTCCCTTTTGGGAAAGTTCATCCCAAATTCATCAAACTCACACTACATTCATGAATTCATCAATTTTATACCAATCCAAATCCATGACAACATTTAAACATGATCAACAATATCTAATTATCATGATTCATCAACTTTCGTACCCAAAAGTTACTATCTTTACTAAGGTATGAACTACAACATGCATTCTTGAATTCCTAACATTCACATTAACCATCTAGCATCTAATCATCATCACAAACACATCCATAACATTCATACATCATCAAATCATCAATTCATGCAAAATAAAGTTACTATTCTTAGTAACCTATGAACCATGAATCAAAATCATAGCTTTCTTGCATAATCGACGTTAACTAGCATATATACAATCCAACTAACATAATAACACCAACCAACATCAAGAAATCGGCCTCCAATTGCAAGTTTCGAACTAGGGTTTCGGCCCTAATGTAAATCCCATAAGAACTTGTAAAAATCCAACCTTTATTGCATACTTAACGTTAATTAACATGTAATCTACCTAACAAACACATTAGCAACAACAAACAAGCATCAATCGACCATCAATTGCAGATTTCGAATGGAACTTTCGGCCAACATGAAAAATCATCAAAAAAATGTAACAATCTAACCTTTAAACGTGTATTGGCTTGCAATTGATGATTCTAACTTGTTGTGACCCTTGAAATCGATCAAATTCGAATGGTGTAGGATTGTTCTTGCTGAATTCGTGATGGTGAGGGTGTGGGAATGAGGGTCGTGGCCGAATGGGTGGGATTAGGGTTGGGTTTTGTGTTTTAAACAATATAACTTTGCATAATTACCCTTTAAACCCTTGCATTTTGTATTTTATAAACATTAGACTCTTTGAATAGTTTTTAAACAATTTTTAACTACTAAACACAATTATCATTAGTCACAAATAATAATCATGCATAATTTCCATTTGCCACAAAACACACGAAATAAATACACACGTTCCACGTTACGCGATAAAATTCACAATAAACATTTAAATCACATAATCACAACTAATAATCATATAAAAATTATTGTTTAACATTATTAATTATTATTAAGTCACCAACGTTCAACGACAACTAGTGTGTGCTCACGACACGTGTATGCAAGACTTAACGGAACTAACGGAGTTTGGTAACGGAAAATTACCGGATGTCACATTATCCCCATGTTGAAAGAATTTTTGTCCCGAAAATTGCGTTACATGGTGAGTGTTCCATCACTGGTCTACTGCATTGGCATAAGGAAATCGAAATCGTGTGAGTTTTGGATGAGTTGTCACAACAAAGGTACATGTTATGGGCCCAATAACATTTCTTTAGTTTTGACTTTCATCTTTAGGCTATACATAATATAACACAGCATATAACATGACATGTCATCATTACCAAGGTCATATCACAATAAGAAAAACATGATTTAATTCATTAGAAAACCCCATTTCCTATATAAGATAGTGTATAAAACTTTGTTTTAAAATAACTGGTCATTTAGTATGCATATCGCCCCAAAACATTGGAAACGTGTAAATAAGGGGATCTAGAACTCATCTGTCTCGTCTAGCTTTAAACCATCTAGATCCAAATAGGCTAGCTTTAAACCACCTCAAGTCGTCCAGGACAACTGCCCAAGTCGCCTAGGCAAAATTTGCCCCAAGTCGCCTAGGCAAACCACCCAAGTCGTCTAGTACAGTTCCCATTTCAAGTCACCTAGTATAGTTCATTCCCATCTAAAGTTGTAAGTCATCCAGTTTGAGTTTCCTCTCTGAATCGTCTAGAACAACCATTTCTCCAATCGTCTAGTTTAACAAATCCTAAATCGTCCACTGTTAAACCATGCTAAGTCGTCTAAGCCACTCTTCTCATCCATTTCATTACGGTAGTCGTCTAACTTCAAACTCTGTTCCCAAGTAATCTAATATAATTCATTCACAAGTCTTCTAGTTTGAAACTCCATTTGCAAGTCGTCATGAAGAAATACAGACATCATAATTTCTTAGTCGTCTACTCTAGGCCATCGTAAGTTGTCTACTTTCTCTACCCCAAGTCATCTTGCTTTAGACCCACTTTGGTCGTCAAGAATAGTTCAACCATCAGTTATCATCATACATCACCAACTCATCACTATGAACAATGACAACATCAACATATTATTATTATTACCGTCATCATTTCATCACGATGATAATGATACCACTTCCATCTTCCCAACTGAGCCTTCTAAGCATCAACATAATAGAATCACCACATCCTAAAGCCATGACCATAATCACCCTATCAAGCTAACATCATCACCATATTATCATAAAATCATCATCATCTACTTCATAACAGCAGAATCATCATTGTGGCCAACATAAATCACCTAAGCATTCATACAACTAACATGATTATCTTCTTTGTCATCAAGAATTACCATTTCTATTCTTGTAAATCAACCATTACCACCCCCACTACTCTAAGATGATCCTAAACTCAAGATTGTCATCATCAAGTTAGCATCACACTCTTATGGACTTAATGCAGTAGTCAAATTAATGCCATATTCACATCATCTTTATAAAGATCATATGAACTACAACCCGACTCTCTAATAACCATTATCGAACATCCGCTTGAACCATCCTTCAACAAAACAAGAATTTGCCAATATAGATACTTACCGTAACCTGCAGGCATGTAGTGGTTCGCCATCATCGCCTTGAATTTGCTCCGGAATCCACCACCAACATCAAACCAGGACAGAACCATAACAACATCGTCATCATCATCGAAATCAACCATCATTGCCATGAACATAAAAAATGAGGAATAATCTCTGCTGATCTAAATCCCACTCGAGCATAACAGCCTCAATTTGATGGATCACGATTCTGAAAACCGGGGTGTTATAATTGTAATATTTTCAAATCAGAGAGTAATGCACTGAATCTTATTTACATTTGTGTTTGAGTACAATTGATAATGTCTTCTACTCATTCAATCTTCTTACCTTGAGCGATTACATTCCCCTTTCTCCTTACGAGATCGATTTGTTCTATTATTGTGGATCCTTACAATTAAAGATACTTCAATGTTTTTTATTTTTAATGTATTTGTTTCCACTTGAAACTTTCAAAGCTTGATTTGGTATAAAATGATTAAAGGTCACATTGCTTGTATTTATTTTTACTAAAGTTTCGACAGTTACGTTTTTTTCATATTCAAGTTGTGAATAGTAAAATCTCTAATGTACATATTTATTTTTATATAAGTTTCAATGTAAATTTTATGCAAAACTACTTAGTGTATTCTAATGCGTAGGGATTGAATGAGCCTTCTTTTGCTAGAACACATGATGATTCTCCTAGTTAATTTAAAATAATGCAATGAAGCACTTTTTTAACACAAGGGCAAATTTTATTATTTTTAATCTTTTGCGCTATGCACACTTATTTTTCTTCTAGAGGCACCTCTCCTTTATTTTATATTTTTTATAAGAAATGTACAAGTACTTTCCAAACATGAAAAAAAAATTCTTTAATATGTTTTTCTTGCATTATGTGCCTAAATTAAATCACTAAACCATAAATTAGATCATCGGGCTTTTTTGTGTCATGAATGAAATGGTGTGACGATCCTAAAACTAAGGTTAGGCAAATTAAAATTTTAGGAATTATTATAAGTTAGTATTATATATATACATATTAAGTTGAGGATTGCTAGGATGACTTTATTTGATTATAATTATAAGAGTTTTATATATATGTTTTAGCATGTGTAAGTATGTGTATATGTTTCTTAAACGTGCATGCATGCATAATTATTTACGTGATTATGTATGTAAATATTTGAGAATATGAACTTTATAAGTTATTAAGGACATGCATGTAAGTTACCAAATCATGTAAGTGCACCATAGGATATTTGATACACAAACATATTACTATTAAGTAATGAAACAAGATCAAAACTTAAACTAATTTTAACCAAATAATCCTAAGTCTGTGAATCCAAGGATCGAAACAGGAAATTATCAGTTTGATTGAACAAATAATGATCGCGGAATTATCAAAACTCGTTGTTTAATTAATTGTTTAAGACATTGTAATTGTAAACTAAATCAATGAATAACAGATGAGAGAAATGAAAAACAAGCTAAAGTAATACGATAAACAAGTTTTCTTCAAACGATTTCCATTAATACTGAATCGATTACAATTGATTTTGATTTTTGATAATATGATAATTGCTAGGTGATGTTCTTGGTGTTTTGATTGCTATTCTGGTGTAATGTTGTGTATATTGCTCTCTATTGTTGTGTGTTTAAATGAGTGCACCCATGCCTTCTATTTATAGGCAGAGGGATTCACTTTTTACATGGGTAAAGGTAACTTTCTTATTGTGGTAAGAAAGTTACACAAATAAAATTCTTGACGTGACATGAATTATTTGTTTCTGACAGAAGTGCAGTCTTCCATAGATATTGACTTGATACATCACGCCAGAGTGTTTGACTTGTTGACTTCATGTGACTTCCTTGATGATTGAAGTTCATGCAAGTACTTTGTTCTTCCGTAGGAGTTCGTTCTTTGATCTTCATATTGAACTTCATCCGTAGGAGCAAGCTTTCTTCTTCCGCAGGAGTAGCAACTAACTTGATCTCACGAGCAGACTTGTTCTTCCGTAGATGTTACAATGCTTCCGTAGGAGATCCACAGATGCATATTCCTTGACATGTTCTTTCGGATATGGTTCTTGTACTTTTGTCAATTTTCAAAATTGACCAAGTATGATGTTTTCCTACAATTACACATAAAATTAACACAAATATATATTTGGGTAAACATATATATATATATATATATATATATATTGCATACGAAAAGATAAAGATTTAAAAGAGTTCATTACAATAGATGCAAAATCTTCTAAACCTATACAATAAATCTAGACCTAACAATACTCCCTCTTAGGTTTAGAAACTTGTAATCAGTTGCTCAAAGTTTCCAGCTCCTGAACTCTATCCAAAATCTTTTTGTTGAAGTATGCAACAACATCTTTCTGATCTTTATACATATACTTGATCTTCATTCTGCTCATATTTATCAAAGTCTTGAAATTAAGACCAAGGACATCTTCTTTAGTAGTCAATGTTGCAGCTACTCTGTTGTTTGAGACTACTTCCAACTCATCTTGCTCAGAAATTCGAAGCTCAGTGATAGAAGGGATTTCAGTTCCCATGAGTTGACTAGACTCAATTTTTTTTCTTTTGTAAGCTTTGGCATGAAGCTTGTCTATCACTTGTATAATGTGCACATATAATCATATGTCACGTTAAGCAATTTTATCATTCAATTTTGGGAAGTACTTATCATGCAAATATGAGGTGTAACTTGGATGAAGAAGCTTTATTTCCATGGGATCAAACAGTCGGATACTTGAAGCTTTCTTGTTTGGATCATTTCTTTGCAACACCAATTCTTTTGTTCTTTCAACATATCCCCATCCAATAATGGGATATGAGTATTGGTTTCCTTCAATGATCTTGATGGATTCAACACTCTTGTCTGCATATCCAATTCTTCTTAAAAATTCATCATCAATAAGTTGAGAGGAGCTGGATTGAGACCTATTCTGTTTTTTTTTTCTCCTTTTATTCTCTGCATCATCCCTTTTTGCTTCCTTCACAACATCTCCTTTAAATTTGTTTCTTAATTTTGCAATGATACTTGAGAAGTCTCTCCCTCTTGGATTGATTGGGTAATTGGTGATTGGGATGCTTTGTAGATCAGAGATGTCTGCATCTGGGAGTGTAATGAGTGTCTCTAACCATGGAAAATATTGAATCATCCCAGATGCTCTTTTGATTGCTGCACAATCCCAATCTGGGTCAAACTTCCAAGCTATGATTTTGTTCTCTTCTGCTGATCTTGGAGTTGTCATATGCTCATACAACTGAATCAGAGTTGATTCTTGCTCAATTATCTTCCTTATAGTTGTTCCCAGAGGCCAAATTTTGTTGGGAATTACATCCCTTGGCTCGTTGATCCGTTTTTCTTTCCCTTTATGCATATCTTTACTTTTCAACTACTATTGGCACAGCAGGGGATGGTTTTGTTTGTTGTTCATATGAAGGATTAGGTGCCCCAGTTCTGAATCTAACACTAGTCTCCAATTCAACCATCATCATATAATGCATCATGTTTCTCAGCTCACTCATAGTTCATCCCTTCAATTCATGAGACTTATAATTGTGGCTTTGCAACCAACATATCATGTTATACTTGGTGAGCTTTTTGGTATCACAATGGCCCAATTCATGCTTTATCTTCTGGATTGATTGATAGTTTGTGAAGGTTTCATAGTTACACGCAGGTAACACAAACCTTGCTCTATTAAATTCTTTCAATACTTGCTTCATCTCATTCGTATTCATCCTTTCCACAATGTCATAAAGAAAACCATTATTGATCAGATCCATGAACATGGAGGATGGGGCTCTTTCTTTAAATATGTCTTTAGTAGTAAGAAAGTCATCAGACCTTGCTTCTTTAACAGCCTTGGGAGATTCATCCTTTGTTAGTTCCTCCCACTCAGTATCACTCTCTTCTTCAATGTTTTGAATTGGTTTGACAATAGATAGATCTGTTGATGGAGTGTGCTCAGGAGATAGAGATTTTGTTTTCTTTGGAGAATCTTCAATCACAATTACTTCTTCTTATATTCCTCCCATATACTTTCTCTTTCTGTTATACTTGATGGTTGGTTCTTTTGGCTTCATCAATGGAAGGTTAGCTGCCAGTTATGATGTTTGTTAAGCAACTTCTTGAATTTGTTTTTGATGAATAAACACTTCATGTGCAGACACCTTCTACTTTAGAGCTTCTATCTCTTCATCTTTTGCTTTTAGCAGATCTGATTATTTAGAGATAGTTTTCAAGGCTTTGTTTAGCTCAGACATAAAATTCTACTTTTCTTTTCTTTCTTTATCAGTAGAATCAAGGGACTCAGTCACCAATTGATCCATAGTGTCAAACACTTCACTGTTTGTTTTAATTTTTTCTCTTAACTTCTTTATGGTTGCTTCTTGAGTTGCAATTTTTTCATCTTTCTCCTTCAACTTCCTTTTCAACTATCTCAACTTCTCCAACTTTTGGTTACTTTTGATGATTAGATTGTTATATTTAGCAATAAGGAACCTTATACTCACATTAATCTCCTCTTCTCTTAGATCATCTTCATCAAAAGCAGTGATGTCAACAAAGTGATTATCACTCTTATCTTGTTGTTCTACACAAGTAGCTTCAAATTGTTGTTCAACTTCCTTTTCATTCTTCCCCTCAACTTCTAAACAAATTTCTTCTCTTGCACCATCTTTCATTTCATCATTATCATCATCTCCAAGATTAATTATTTCAGTGAGTGCAGTGCTTTCAGTTGGTGAGGTGGGTTCAGGGGATGTGGGTGAGGAAGTTTGTTATGTTTTTAGATGAGAAGGTGTTTGATTATGATCGGGTGAGAATGGTTCTATTACAGCAGTATTGAGTGATGATTTGGATTGGGAAGGGGAGAAAGGTTGGGTGTGCTCACTTGATGGTGAATTCAGTTAAGCAGGTGGTGTTTCTGGTAAATTTATCAGAGGTGTTGATGGTGGAGAATGTGGTTCTTGTTGTGGTAATGGATGTGGTGGTGATTGTTGAATGAGATCAGGGGAGAATACTTATGTTGCAGCAGTATTCAATGATGATTGGAAATAGGAAGGAGAGAAGGGTTGTGTGTGTTCATTTGATGGTGAATTGAGATGAACTGGTGGTGTTTCTGGTTGATTTATCAAAGATGTTGGTGGTGGAGAAAGTGGTTCTTGTTGTGTTTGTTCAGGGGACTCAGCAGGTGGTGCTTGTTGTTGTAGTTGTTCAAGGTATATAAGCTCTTGGGGAATGCTTTCTTTTTCATCTATTACATGAGCAAACATCTCCATGTCTCTTCCTTGATATTTCCTACTGATGTTGTTAAGAACAGACCTCCTAAGGTGAGACTGAACAAAAACTCCACCTTCTCTTTGAATGTTGGGCAATACATCATTGATAATCAGTTGGAGAAATCTAGGGAACATGTACATCTTATCTTCTTTTTGTATCCTGATGTGATCACATAAGCACCCAAAGTTGTATTTAGCATAGTTGAATCTTTTTCCCTCAAACACACCAATTATCCCAGATGAAATGTGCCTTGAAAATCTATCTAGCCCAGATTTTCTATTTGACATACACTTCAAATAAGTGTGGCACAGAAGCCTATAAGGTTTGCACAATGTCACACCCTCAAAATCTGCGTGCGAGGTTTTACCGCGAGGCGCGTTACATACCAGGATCTCAGTCATTAGTTACCAAGAGCGACTCTATATGATCAACAACCAAAACTAGAGTTAAAGTTGAAAATACTGCGGAAGCGTTTTTTTAAAATCAGAAAACCCAAAACAAGTAGTATGTAAAGAGAATGCGCAAAACATACGCGCCCAAACACAATTGTTTATTGTAAAAATAATCCCAAAATTTTAAACAAGGTAAATGCAGACAACTCAACAATGCTGTCGTGCGTGCTCCTAGGCAACTGGAAACCTTAACCTGAGAATAGCATACTAAAAGAGTCAACACAATGGTTGGTGAGTTCAAGAGTTTGCGTTAAACATAAATCAATAACAGTTGCAAGATATAAGTAGTGTATTGTAATAGATAGCTAGTCTATAACAAATAGTAATAATCATAGTGATTTCGCGATTGAAGCTGACTGTGTTACGTTTGTTGCCTCCTGCCACGACTTACCAGGTCGTGACAAATGTTCGTTAGGACAAAATTGCACCCGTTTGACCTCGAGTCGCACAGGTGGGGCTCGTCAGACCCAGTAGTACTACCCAAGATTTCCCGCTAATCATCATTATCAACAATTCGAAAGTGTGATGACTTTCATGGTATTCAACACTATATCATACTATACACAACTCATATAAAGTAAGTGTTTGTAAAACCAGTATGCTATCTCCCCAAAAGAGAGTATGTAAAAGAGTAGGGCATGAACTCACCTGATATGCATAAGATTACTTAAGCTTAACTTGGAAGAAATAAGTGGAAAGACAACCTTCATAGGTTACCTAGAACACACGAGTACATAAGTACGTGTACACAGAAATCCCGAAGAAACCCTAAGTGGTTTACAATTCAAAGGACTCACGGTTTTCAAAAAGACATAACATGTTTGACTCAGTTGACTCGTTTGACCCGTTGGTGACATTATAGGTGATAATTCATTAATACCAACACAACAGCATATCATACATGATTTACATCCAAACTAATCACACATGGAAATTCATTACCCATAAGTACTACCTAGATCATCATATCATCAAGCATCATACAAGCCATGCGAATCTCAAACTATTATCATGCTCATAACATCTATAACACAAATAATACACCATACAAGGATCAAATCACGCACCACATGCCATGTGAAGCCACTCACGACTTCACACCCTAAACCCTGCCAATCCTACTAAGTAGGGGCCTCAGATTCGCACGCGTGTATGATGACCATCACACATTAATTGCCACAATCCAAATCATTCCCAAAACAGTCATTCATGATTAACCATCAATCAATCAAAATCCTAACATGCTCCTATGATTTATAAGCATGAACTTCCACAAACATGCCAAAATAGATAATTACCCAAACCAACATCCATTGAATCCACCCAATACATTCTATCACCTTAGAACTCATCTATGAACTTACTAGCATGATCCAAATGCTCCTAACATACCCAAATCATCATATTTAAGAGATTTCACAATTAAAGTTTCCCTTTTGGGAAAGTTCATCCCAAATCCATCAAACACCTAAAACATTCATGAATCCATCATTCACTTACTAATTCAAGTTCATAACAACATCTAACATGATCAAAACACCAAATCATCATGATTCATCACATTCAACATCAAAAAGTTACTATTTTATGCAATGTATGAACTACCACGCATCTTCTTGATTTCCTAACGTTCATATCAACAATCTAGCATCTAATCAACATCATAAGCATATCCATAACACCAATTCATCATCAATTCAACATTTCATGCAAAATAAAGTTACTATTCTTAGTAACCTATGAACAACACATCAAAATCCTAACTTTCTTGCACAATCAACGTTAACTAACATGTATTCAATCTAACTAACATAGTAACATCCACAAACAACCAACAATCGACCACCAACTTTAGGTTTGAACTATAACCTTCGGCTAACATGAAAAACATCAAAAACATGTAAAAATTCTCACCTTTAACGTGTAATAACTTGTAATTGATGATTCTCACGTGTTCTAAGCCTTGTAATCGACCAAAACCAAGACCAATATGATTGTTCTTAGTCGAATTCGAAGGTGTGCGTGTGTTTAGAGAGATGTCGCGGCTGATGGTTGCTTTTAGGGTTAGGATTTTTATTTTAATTAACTTAATTTAGAATATTTACCATTTAAACCTTGCACTTTGTATTTTATAAAAATTAGACTTTTAAACACTCTTTTAAATGTTTTTAACCACAATAATACACATATAAATTGATGATAACAATTATATGTTTTATCTTCACTAAATACAAAACATACGAATTAAATACACACGTTTCCACGTTACGCGATAAAATTCACAACTAGCATTTAAATCACGTAAACACATAAGCACAACTTGATAATCACATAATCAGTTAAATTATAATTAGTTTATCATTATTAATTATTATTAAGTCACCAACGTTCAACGACAACTAGTGTGTTCTCACGACACGTGTATGCAAGACTTAACGGAACTAACGGAGTTTGGTAACGGAAAATTACCGGATGTCACATTATCCCCATGTTGAAAGAATTTTCATCCCAAAAATTGCGTTACATGGTGAGTGTTCCATCATTGGTCTACTGTATTGGCACAAATTAATCGAAATCGAGTGAGTTTTGGATGAGTTGTCACATCATCCCCATGTTGAAAGAAATTTCATCCCGAAATTTAAATCAATACCTTCGTCCGCTGGCATCGTCCTTTCGAATAGCTGAGGATACTTAAGCTTCATCTGGTCCTCACGTTCCCACGTGAATTCTGGTCCACGTCTCGAGTTCCAACGAACTTTGACGATGGGTATCGTGCATTGCTTAAGCGTTTTCACCTCACGATCCATCACCTAGACCGGTTCCTTAATAAAGCGAAGTTGTTCATCCACTTGAACTTCTTCCAGCTGTACGACCATCGTTTCGTCAGTTAAACACTTTTTCAGATTTGACACGTGGAATACGTCATGGATTCCACTTAACGAATCAGGTAGGGCTAATCGATAAGCCACTGGACCTATTCTTTCCAAGATCTCAAATGGTCCAACGTATCTCGGATTTAGCTTTCCTCGCTTACCAAACCGAATCATGCCTTTCCATGGTGAGACCTTCAGTAAGACTTTATCATCAACCTGAAATTCTAGAGGTTTCCGTCGCTTGTTAGCATAACTTTTCTGTCTGTCGCGCGCTGCAGCCATACGGTTCCTTATTTTTACAATCTTTTCAGTAGTCTCGTGTACTAACTCAGGACCCGTTAGCTGATTGTCACCAATTTTAGCCCAACAAACTGGTGATCTACATTTTCTCCCATACAATGCTTCGAAAGTGCCGCCTTTATGCTAGTGTGATAACTGTTGTTATAAGAAAATTCCACCAATGGCAGGTGAACTTCCCAGTTATTCCCGAAGTCAATCACACAAGCACGTAGCATGTCCCCTAAAGTCTGTATAGTACGCTCGCTTTAACCATCAGTCTGTGGATGATAAGCAGTACTCATATCCAATCGCGTACCTAAAGATTTCTGTAGTGATTGCCAGAACTGCGATGTGAAACGAGCATCGTGATCAGAAATAATTGAGATCGGTACTCCATGCCTCGAAACGATCTCCTTCACATAGAGTCGGGTTAATTTCTCCATCTTGTCTGTTTCCTTTATCGCTAGGAAATGAGCAGACTTTGTTAATCTATCCACGATAACCCATATTTTGTCACAACCAGTAGAAGTTCGAGGTAGCTTGGTAATGAAATCCATTGAGATCTGATCCCACTTCCACATAGGGATCTCGGGTTGTTGCAATAGTCCAGACGGTTTCTGATACTCCATTTTAACCTTTGAGCAGGTCAGACACTTGCTCACATATATAGCTACATCTGCCTTCATGTTAGGCCACCAATAGTGCACCTTCAAATCATGATACATCTTGTCAGATCTATGATGTATAGAGTACTTAGACTTGTGTGCCTCACTCATGACCAAGTCTCTCAGATTTCCGTGTAGAGGTACCCAAAGTCTATCCATGAAGTAACGAATTCTATTTGCTTTTACTTCCAACTGTTTTTCCATTCCCCTTAACGATTCAGAAACAATGTTTTCTGCTTTCAAAGCTTCTAACTGAGCCTCTCGGATTTGTTCAGGTAACTGTGTACTGACAGTAAGTTGCAAAGCTCGCACACGTCGAGGCTTAGTAGTTTCATTCCTACTCAGCGCGTCAGCGACTACATTTGCTTTCCCCGAATGATATCTGATGGCACAATCATAATCGTTCAACAATTCCACCCAGCGTCTTTGCCTCATGTTCAACTCCTTTTGCTCAAAGATGTGCCGGAGGCTCTTGTGATCGGTGTAAATAGTGCATTTGGTACCGTACAAGTAGTGTCTCCAGATCTTTAAGGCAAAAACTGCTGCACCCAGTTCCAAGTCATGGGTGGTATAGTTCTTCTCATGAATCTTCAACTGTCTAGAGGCATAAGCTATCACCTTATCCCACTGCATCAATACACACCCAAGTCCTTGAATAGAAGCATCACAATATACTACAAAATCATCACTTCCATCCGGTAACGCTAATATCAGTGCGCTACACAATTTCTGTTTCAGCAACTGGAAAGCAGATTCCTGACTCTCACCCCATTTGTATGCTGTTCCCTTATGAGTCAAGGTTGTGAGAGGTTGTGCAATCTTAGAGAATCCTTCGATGAACCATCGATAATATCCCGTCAATCTAAGGAATTGTCGTATCTCACTTGGTGTCTTAGGAACAGACCAACTCTTTATCGCTTCAATCTTTGCAGGATCAACATGTATTCCTTTCTCGTTGACAATATGACCTAAGAATTACACCTCACGTATCCAGAAATCACACTTAGAAAACTTTGCGTACAGTTGTTCCTTTCTAAGTAATTCTAAGATCAAACGTAAGTGCTCTCCATGTTCTTCCTCAGTCCTTGAGTAGATCAATATGTCATCGATAAAGACGATACCAAACAGATCAAGATAGGGTTTGCACACGCGATTCATAAGGTCCATGAATACTGCTGGTGCATTCGTCAACCCAAATGGCATGACCGAGAATTCATAGTGACCATATCGTGTATGGAAGGCAGTCTTTGAGATGTCCTCTTCTCGAACTCTCAACTGATGATACCCAGACCTCAGATCAATCTTAGAGTAATAGCTTGATCCTTGCAGTTGATCAAACAAATCATCTATACGAGGTAAGGGATATCTATTCTTGATCGTGACTTTGTTCAGTTCCCTATAGTCAATGCACATTCGAAATGTACCATCCTTCTTCTTGATAAATAGAACTGGCGCTCCCCAGGGCAACGAACTCGGTCGGATAAACCCTTTATCCAACAACTCTTGTAGTTGGGCGGATAATTCCTGCAGTTCATTCGGAGCTAGCCGGTAAGGTGCTCTCGCGATTGGTGCGGCTCCTGGAGTCAACTCAATTTGGAATTCAACTTGACGATGAGGCGGTATTCCGGGCAGGTCTTCCGGAAACAACTAGGGAAACTCACGAACTACCGGGATATCCTCTATCTTCTTTTCCTCGGTCTGTTTATCTGTGACGAGTGCCAATATGGCCAGTCGACCCTTTCGTAACAACTTCTGTGCCTTCATGAATAAGATGATGCCTATCACCGCACCACTCCTATCACCTCTGACCGTAAGGACTTCTTCACCAATGGGAATCCGTATGATCTTCTCGTGGCATATGACTTACGCTTTCTTATCGGAAAGCCAATCCATGCCTACTACCACATCAAAGCTTCCTAACGTAACAGGCATGAGATCTATGGCGAATGTATGACCAGCAAGCTCTATCTTGCAGTCTCTAAGAATATGCGTTACATGAATCTGTTTACCGTCAGCTAATTCTACGGTGTATTGAGATTCTAAGACCTCGGGCATATCGTTTAAAAGGCTACAAAACTTAGAGGACACAAAACTTCTATCGGCTCCAGTATCAAATAAGACCGTAGAAAAATGACCATTAACTGAAAATTTACCAGTTACAGTAGTAGGGTTGTTTAGAGCCTCACTTGAGCCAATGACGAAGGCTCTTCCTTTGGCTCCATTGTTGTTACTGCCTCCATTGTTGTTACCATTACCGTTGTTGTTGTTGCCGCTGTTATTGTTGCTGTTGTTGCCATTGTTGTTGTTGCCATTACTGTTCCTCTTGAGCTGGGGACAGTTGCATCTGTAATGGCCTTCTTTTCCGCATTCAAAACAACCTTTCGGAGTTTTTTGTGATTGTTGAGGCTTCTCCAGCAATTCACCCCGGCAGTCCTTCGCTGCATGCCCAACTTTAGCACAACGTTGGCATCGAAAGTTGTCACACCTGCCGATGTGATGGTAGTTGCATCGATTGCACTTGGGACTTTTCCCCACATAGCCTCCTTGTCCCTACGATGCCGAGGATGACTGATTGAAATTTCGGTTGTTATCAAACCTCCTTTGTTGCTGGGGAGGTTGTTGCTGCCGTTGTACCTATTGCTGCCGTTGTTATGGCTGGTTGCTGGAGGATGAACCTTTGTTACTAATGTTCTCCCACTTTCGTTTGTTGTCGGACACACTAGCAACCGCGCCCCGTTTGGGTAACCGTCCTTGCTCAACGACCTGGTCAGTCTGCCTGTGGGCTGTCCGGATAGCCTACTGTATGGTATTGGGGTTGGAAGCGGTTACCATACTTTGAATTTCGGGCACCAGTCCACGTATGTAGTGCTCAACTCTCTTGTGCATTTCATTGACCATTCCAGGGCATAGTGTGACCAACTCTTGAGTACGGGTCGTGTACGCTTCAATCTCTGAGCCTTGCATTTTGAGTTGCCAGAACTCAATCTCCAGCTTCTGTACTTCATTTCGGGGGCAGTATTCTTCAGTCATGATTTCCTTGAATTCATCCCAAGGCAGTTCGTTGGCTATAGCTTGACCCAGCATTTGAACCTGGGTGTTCCACCAGGAAAGTGCTGCGCCTTTCAATGTCCCGGTGGCATACTTCACCTGATCAGCAGGCGGGCAGTTGCATTTTGCGAAGACAGACTCTGTCTTCTCAAACCACCTTACAAGCCCCACAGCTCCTTCCGTCCCACTGTAGCTATGGGGTTTACAGTCCATGAAGGACTTGTAGGTACATGGTGGTGGTCCTTTTTTGACAACCCAAACATTAGTCAGATATCCTAGAAAAATAACTAGGATAATTAGTTTAACCTCTTGTTATCGTTTACCTGCTGGTTGTCCCGGTTGGGCAGCAGCCACTGCCGCCTGAACATGTTCGTTGATTAAAGCAGCCAATTCTGCAGGCGTCATGTTTATGGCTCTGGCACCACGGCCTCCGGTGCCCGTCCACGACCACACCCACGTCCTCTTCCACGTGTGTCCATATTTCACTTTACAATTCACAAATACAATAATGAGTAACATCCAACGCATTAATTTCATCAAGTACAGTAAACAATAAGAAATAATGCATTCACCACAACCATAACATTTATAACAGAAATAATAACCAAAGATACATAAATTGCAATTGAGTCATAAAATATTCCATCAATGTCAAAATTTAAGTTTGTTAGTTGGGTGGGAAACAACCCTTCCCACATAGGTTTCAAAGAAAAGATAAGTCATATAAAAGTAGAATCAGTCCAGTACGTCAGATCCGTCACTGTCCTCATCTATCTCTGCTGGTTCTTCTTCGGGGGCTTCCTTTGGTTCCTCTTCCGGGTCTTCCTCATCAGGGTCCACCAAAGGTGCAGGGGCTTCAGCAATCTGAAGTGCTGCTAGTTGTGCCTCTAAATCACAAACCTATCATCGATCACTATGTTATGGTGATCCTGCGCTTCCATGCGCCCGGTAAGTGCTACAACATTTCCTGCCAGGGTATGATGTCCACCAATGGCCATCGAGAGTCGCTCCTGAAGCGTCTCTACCTGGTAACGCAACTGACGCATCTCAAATCGTAAGGCAGAGTTCTCATCAGTGAGTCCTCTAATCCGCTGTCGCGTCGTGTCTAGAGTGGCTACCAAAGCTACAAACGCCTGCTCGAGAGGGATGCCCAAGGTAGGAAGAGTAGTCAATGCAGAGGCGGTCGATGACCTAGTCCTAGGTTGTGTAGGAGCTACTGGTGGTACACGCTCTCTATAAGCCATACAGTTTATGTAGGTGGGGTAGAAATCCCAGTTCCGCGGAGGATCGAACTTAGGAGGTATGAAAGGCTGATCCCAGTCTATCTTGCCAGGAGGATGAGGATGTCGGGGCCAGTTAAATGCCCTATCAGGCACGGGAGAAGTAGGAGGTGACTCAGATCGTGCAGGTCTCTTGCCTAAATTTCTGGATGATGATGCCATGCTACGAAGTACGTGATGCGTATGCCAATGAGTATACAGTAAGGAAATAAGTGACAAGTAACTAACAACTGTACGGTTATAGTCTAGTGTGTGTATGCAACCTAGTTCCCTATAACCAATGGCTCTGATACCAATCTGTCACACCCTCAAAATCCGTGTGCGGGGTTTTACCGCGAGGCGCGTGACATACCAGGATCTCAGTCATTAGTTACCAAGAGCGACTCTATATGATCAACAACCAAAACTAGAGTTAAAGTTGAAAATACTAAGGAAGCATTTTTTTAAAAACAGAAAACCCAAAACAAGTAGTATGTAAAGAGAATGCGCAAAACATACGCGCCCAAACACAATTGTTTAATGTAAAAATAATCCCAAAATTTTAAACAAGGTAAATGCAGACAACTCAACAATGTTGTCGTGCGTGCTCCTAGGCAACTGGGAACCCTAACCTGAGAATAGCATACTAAAAGAGTCAACACAATGGTTGGTGAGTTCAAGAGTTTGCGTTAAACATAAATCAATAACAGTTGTAAGATATAAGTAGTGTATTGTAATAGATAGCTAGTCTATAACAAATAGTAATAATCATAGTGATTTCACGATTGAAGCTGATTGTGTTACGTTTGTTGCCTCCTGCCACGACTTACCAGGTCGTGACGAATGTTTGTTAGGACAAAATTACACCCGTTTGGTCTCGAGTCGCACAGGTGCGGCTCGTCAGACCCAGTAGTACTACCCAAGATTTCCCGCTAATCATCATTATCAACAATATCCGAAGTGTGACGACTTTCATGGTATTCAACACTATATCATGCTATACACAACTCATATAAAGTAAGCGTTTGTAAAACCAGTATGCTATCTCCCCCAAAAGAGAGTATGTAAAAAAGTGGGGCATGAACTCACCTGATATGCGTAAGATTACTTAAGCTTAACTTGGAAGAAATAAGTGGAAAGACAACCTTCATAGGTTACCTAGAACACACGAGTACATAAGTACGTGTACACAGAAATCCCGAAGAAACCCTAAGTGCTTTACAATTCAAAGGACTCACGGTTTTCAGAAAGACATAACATGTTTGACTTAGTTGAATCGTTTGACCCGTTGGTGACATTATAGGTGATAATTCATTAATACCAACACAACAGCATATCATACATGATTTACATCCAAACTAATCACACATGGAAATTCATTACCCATAAGTACTACCTAGACCATCATATCATCAAGCATCATACAAGTCATGCGAATCTTAAACTATTATCATGCTCATAACATCTATAACACAAATAATACACCATACAAGGATCAAATCACGCACCACATGCCATGTGAAGCCACTCACGACTTCACACCCTAAACCCTACCAATCCTACTAAGTAGGGGCCAAGATTCGCACGTGTGTATGATGACCATCACACATTAATTGCCACAATCCAAATCATTCCCAAAACATTCATTCATGATTAACCATCAATCAATCAAAATCCTAACATGCTCCTATGATTTATAAGCATGAACTTCCACAAACAGGCCAAAACAGATAATTACCCAAACCAACATCCATTGAATCCACCCAATACATTCTATCACCTTAGAACTCATCTATGAACTTCCTAGCATGATCCAAATTCTCCTAACATACCCAAATCACCATATTTAAGAGATTTCACAATTAAAGTTTCCCTTTTGGGAAAGTTCATCCCAAATCCATCAAACACCTAAAACATTCATGAATCCATCAATCACTTACTAATTCAAGTTCATAACAACATCTAACTTGATCAAAACACCAAATCATCATGATTCATCACATTCAACATCAAAAAGTTACTATTTTAAGCAATGTATGAACTACCACGCATCTTTTTGATTTCCTAACATTCATATCAAAAATCTAGCATCTAATCATCATCATAAGCATATCCATAACACCAATTCATCATCAATTCAACATTTCATGCAAAAAAAAGTTACTATTCTTAGTAACCTATGAACAACACATCAAAATCCTAACTTTCTTGCACAATCAACGTTAACTAACATGTATTCAATCTAACTAACATAGTAACATCCACAAACAACCAACAATCGACCACCAATTTCAGGTTTCAAACTATAACCTTTGGCTAACATGAAAAACATCAAAAACATGTAAAAATTCTCACCTTTAACGTGTAATAACTTGTAATTGATGATTCTCACATGTTCTAAGCCTTGTAATCGACCAAAACCTAGACCAATATGATTGTTCTTAGTCGAATTCGAAGTTGTGCGTGTGTTTAGAGAGATGTCGCGGCCGATGGTTGCTTTTAGGGTTAGGATTTTTATTTTAATTAACTTAATTTAGCATATTTACCATTTAAACCTTGCACTTTGTATTTTATAAAAATTAGACTTTTAAACACTCTTTTAAATGTTTTTAACCACAATAATAAACATATAAATTGATGATAACAATTATATGTTTTATCTTCACTAAATACAAAACATACGAATTAAATACACACGTTTCCACGTTACGCGATAAAATTCACAACTAGCATTTAAATCACGTAAACACATAAGCACAACTTGATAATCACATAATCAGTTAAATTATAATTAGTTTATCATTATTAATTATTATTAAGTCACCAACGTTCAACGACAACTAGTGTGTGCTCACGACACGTGTATGCAAGACTTAACGGAACTAACGGAGTTTGGTAACGGAAAATTACCGGATGTCACACACAACCTTCCTTTCTTGATCTCTCCATTATTGTAATCTCCATCATATCCTATCAGACGAAAGATTCTTTCAATGTAGTCATGCTCAAATACATCTGGATGACCCTCTTCTTCTCCCAGTTGCAACACCCTCCTGATGATTCTTTCATCAATCCTTAACTCTTCATTTCTTATGGTTGAATAAATCACCTTTCCATCGTCCTCCTCCTCTATTCTTGCTGTGCTCTAAAAATCTATCATATGGGATTGATAGATGATTGCTTCCGTAGACAATGCATAAGATATTCTTGATCTTCTCAAATAATTGATTATATCTCTGCACCCTTCGGTCACTGGGTCGTCAGGGTTAAGATATGCACAAACATTATGTTCTTTTGCAAATATATTAGCCATCTGATAACATTGTTTGTATGATGTTATGATGTTAAAATTTAAGTGTGGATTGTTGTGTAGAGTGGGTAATTTAAATGTTGGCGGAAAGAGGGGTTTATGGGTTGAGAGCGATTTTCTAGGTCTGAAAAAGTGACTGAAAAAGACAACGGTCAGGGTTATCATTTAAACTACCTCAGAATATTTAAATCCTTTTATTTAATGATGTGGGACCCTTAACCCTCATTACCCTTCTGTGGTTTATCAATAAGTTAATTCTTTCGCTGAACATCTACGGAAGACAAACTTTCCTTTTATCCGTATTCAATCGACGGAAGTGCACTATACTTTACCATAGGATACCAATCTACAGAAAGCAAAAATACACATTCAACCTACGGAAGGTCAAATTTGTTATGTTTTTGCTGTATGATCCTAACATGTTGTTAGATCATTTGTTGATTGTTGTTGGACCTTGTTGACTTTGCTTCATGGCAAATATACAAGAGATTGATTTGCTTAAAAACTTCAGATATCTTGCAGCCTAGTTAGTGCTCAAGCTCCAATTTTCTTCATTTAAATGTGATAAAATCATTTCTCATGCTGATGACTACTCCCCCTAAATTTGTGATTAATCATGAACTTATGCATTTAGCAGAAATTTATGAAGAGAATAGCATGAAAAGCAATTATCTGTCCATCATATTAGCAAAGAAAAGAAAATAAAAAAATCTTTTTGTATTTTTGTTTATAAGCAGAAAGTAAACATAATATATTCACAAGCATTTAAACCATAACATGGGATCATACTATGTGTAACAACCGGGTTCTAGGTCCTACTTTAAACCTTAATAGAATCTTGTTGTATTTCATTTCATTATTAATATTATTTTCTTCTTCCATGATTAATTGATTTCATGTTTAATTGCTTTAGAAGATTCTATTATATCTTGTCATAGTCTAGAAATTATTAAGTGATTTTAGAAAAATATTAAATCTACACTAAAAATTAGAGTTATAAATTAAACAATGATATGTGTGTATACATACACATTTCTGGCACACATACATGTATATGTAACATTACACTTGGAAACTTGTAAAACTAAAATTTACCATCTTCTACACTACACAGCACATTACACTACACATACAATTTATAAAAAATAAAAAATGAAAATAACCCCCTCCCCACTCAAATCTGCAGCCCCTCTCCCCACTCACCATCCACCTCTTGAAATCCTCAAAACTACACCAACACTCCACACTCTCTTCCCATACATGCAACCCAACTCCCAAGTTCATTTCTCCCTCTCTCTTTCATGAACTCAGCCCCAAATCCTTCAAGTTTTCTGCATTCTTTCTTCATTCTAGCAAAATTTTCAAAGATTAGCATCACCACAACATCAACCGGGTGCAAAACAAGCTAGAAGGCGAGCTAAAGTGTGTTTTACGCAAAGTTATTGCAACAACAAGGAGTTCCAGCCCAAGCTCATGAACCAATAGCTCTCAAACACTCCAAATCATCCCAAAAGTACAAAACATCCAAAGTGTAAGATTCAACTCACCCGAATAAAGTCTTTTCTTGTGATTTTACCCTCTTTTCTACCAATAGTCTCACTTTTCTTGTTCAAAACAGAATCTTGCGGCCATATCATTGTTTTTGTGAGAGTCACAACTTCACAAAAGGTATATTCTAAAGAGTGTACATGAACCAAGGGTTGGTGCACATGATTTCACCCCGAAAACCCTCTTCTTCATGAGTTTTAGCACCAATAACCCACTTGTTTCGAAAAACCCCTCAACGTATGTTAAAATCTGCCCAAAAACAGTTTATGAACATCATTATAATCTGGATTAAAAGTTACAAAAAAGGGTTGGTGACGTTTATGCTCAAACTATGATGATTACACATGTGCAAATGATGTAAAACACCATCTAAAAAGCAACAACGGTGCTATGTATGTAAAATCCATGAACTAATGTTCATTTCCAGTATATTAGTGATTTTAAATGTATAAAAAGTTATAGTGTTTGCTGGATATGTAAAAAGGATGGAAAAATAGACTCAATGAGCTTATTTAGTGACCCGAAAAGTGGTAAAATCCAAAGATATGACCAAATCTTAAAAGATTTAAAGTTTAAAATTTTTCAGGCCCTAAAATAAGTATTTTAGTGTTAAAATATAATTTGGTGAATTATTGGGTTGATATGTGATTTCTATGAATTTATTTAACAAAAACAAGCCTAAATCGGGAGATTTTTAGATTAAATTTTTAAAAATAGTGTAGAAGCCTAAAACCAATAAATTCATTTTATTTCAGTAAGTTAGAAAACCCCAAGTTAAGATTTTTGTGGAAAATTTAAAGAAAATGGATCAGGTTGTTCAGTTTCGGGTCAAAAGGAGTTTTAACGGTTTATTATAGAAACGAAGATTTTTGCTCAAATAACCCAAAAAATTCTTTTAAAAAATATTATAATCTTTGGTTGAAGTCCTTAAAAATTTATACTTGAGTGTTATGGGTTGAAATTAAAAGATTTAAAACAAAGTGCTTAAATTATCGGTTTTACCGTAGCCGGTAATTGTGTTTTAAATTCATCAAACTAAATTCTGGAAAAATTTGAGTTTAAATAGACGTAAATTTGTTATTAAAACCTCTAAAAACTAATAGGGCCATATTGGGTCAAGAAATGAAAGAAACCAAACTTTTGGGCCAAAAGTGTAAATTTTGAAACTTGAGGGACCAAAGTGTAAATTTCTTAAATATCACTGAATACTAATCATTGTATGACCAGAAGCTTTTAGTAAACTTAATGTTATATTAACAAATTTGTAAGAAACATAAAAACTTGTCATTCGTATGCCAAAACCCTAACTTTCCTAAAAAGAAAGCTTTTTGACGCAAACTCTTAAGAAAAGGAGTTAAATGAGCTTGTAACCCTAACACACACTTAGTTACACCTACAATAGTCTAAGAGCATATAACTTACTACTTGTACCTTGATGATAGGGTGCTAGGACTTGAATCTTTTCTGTGATCGAGGAACCGTTGATTAACCTAAGGTGAGTTTTAGTGTTCCCTTTTTACTACTGTTTTAGGATGAAGCATGCTATGATTGAACTAAAATTATTTATGTGCTATTATGTGATACTTACATGTTGTGGTTAATGTTAGAACCTGCACTTACTTGTATCACAATCATTAATTCTTGTGTGAACCGCTTGTTCTATATGGGTAGATCTACTTGGAGAATCCCCTACACATAGTGCCTTCCTTCATAACCCAATGACATAATAGGAATGGTACCACACTGAGACCCTGTGGGGTCATTTGTGTCATGTAACAGGTTTTATAAGATACTATGGTGTATCACTAGGCAGGTATGGTACACTGTTTGAGGCTTAGATCTCCCTCTGGGTTAACCGGTAATAACACATGTTTAGAAGAGACTAGTCGGGACTGAGTGCAAGGTTGATTGTGACCCCACAATAGTGATACTTATGTTTTTTTAAAATTAATTTATGAATTCTAAAGAGTCCTTTTGTTTTTAAACTTTAAGCACTTGAACTCACTAACTTTATAGTTGACACAAAAATCTTTTTGAGCATGTTTCAGGTAACCTTTGATGGAACCTTGGATTTTGTTGGAAACCTTTTATGGATGGCTTAGCACCGTGACTACAAATGGCATTACTTGACTTTAAAACATTATTAGACAATTGGATTGATGTTGTTAAAATTTGGATATTTTGTAATGGGTATTATTTTATGTTTTGGCAAGACTTTCATAGCCCGGATATGCTGTTTAAATGTAATGCCATGTGATTTCTCTCCTTGTGTGCTCTTGAATGGTTAGTTTCTGCTGCCACGTATATTGCCAGTCTGTGACGTTCCACCCTTCTTGGGCCTGGGGTGTGACACTATGACACTAAGCAACTTCCTGAAACAATTTGTATGATGATAGTAGACATAGATATAGTGCTAATTGCAAGTATTATGATCCACATAAATTCAAGCAAGAGTATACATTCAACTTGTCATGCTGTTTATCATGATTTGGTATTGATTAAAGATAAACAAATATGGACACAACATTCAATTCACATTAGAGTTGGTCCTCCATTTATAAGTCAATTCATCACTTTTTCACACTTAAAAACTATGTTCCTTAAATTATAAACCCTATCTTAAGATTTCTTTGAAATCTTATAATGCTGTTGTTGTGATTTTCATACTCTTCAAGATAATATACAATTGATCACATTGGATTCTTTTAGAGATGTTCCTTTTTGGAACTTATTGATGATCAGGATTAGGTCACCGGGTCTTTACTTACATAAAACAAAGGAGCCTATGAACCCAGGTCTTTGCTCACGCAAAACAGAGGGTCCATGATGCGCAAAGATAGAGCTTATAAAGTATCATAACATAGTGTGCTTGGGTGATTAAGTTGATCATAGCAGGATAAGACTTACTTGCTTACTCCTAGAAATGGAATTGCCCATAATTTTGGCATTATGTTAAGCATGGACTTGTTTATTTCCCACTCAAGCTGAACCTACTCAGATATCAAATCACATGTGATCAGTCTTTATTCTGAGTTAAAAAATCAGGCAAGTAAACAAAGGTATAGTGTGTTATCATTTCCCATGATATGAATTGCTTTTTCAAGAAAACATATTAACAAAACAATATTTTTAAAATTTTATATGTTTTATGGATGTTTTTGGTTTTTAAAGGACAGATCATGCTTTTCTTTATGTGATGACTAATCTAAGTTGATCATGCCTAAAGACTCAATTAAGAAATTAAATCTCAATGAGTCAAAGGCTTTAGTGAATAAATCAACAAGCTGATTTGTTGTATCCACTTTGATCAACTTGATTAAACCTTTTTCTGAGCAGTCTCTCAGAAAATGATATCTTATTTCTATATGTTTTGTTTTACTATGTTGCACTGGATTAGTAGTTATGAACATAGTAGCTGAGTTATCTATATGTATTGGTGTTTGAAGAAAATTGTAACCCTAATCAAGTTGGTTTTGCAACCATAAAACATGAGAGCAACCAGCTAAAGCAGCAATGTACTCAGCCTCACCTATGGATACTGACACATTTGTTTGCTTTTTGCAATGCCATGAAACTAGTCTTGGTCCAATGAATTGACAGCCACCGGTTATTGATTTTTTGTTGTTGTTGCAACCTCCAAAATCACTATCAGAATATGAATAGAGGTTGAAATCTCCTTTGGGATACCAAAGTCCAAGAGCTAGCTTCCATTTGAGGTATTTGAAGATCCTCTTAACTGCATTCATATGTGACTCCTTGGGGTCTGATTGGTACCTACCACAAACATACACAACAAACATTATGTCAGGTCTGCTGGTAGTTATGTATATCAAAGATCCTATCATAGATCTATACAATCTTTGATCAATTGATTTCCCGTTAGGATCAGGTACAATCTTATCTATTGTTGATGCTGGTGTTTTGCATGAAGAAGAGTCAGCAAGGTTGTACTTCTTCAAGATTTGGTGCACATACTTCTCCTGATTGATGAATATTCCATTTGATTTCTGATGAACTTGTAAACCAAGGAAGAATGTTAATTCTCCCATGGAACTCATTTGGAACTCAGATTTCATCAAAGATTCAAAGTCTTCACACAATCTCTTATTTGTTGACCCAAAAATGATATCATCCATATAGATTTGGACAACTAAGAGATCTTGATGATCATGTTTAAGGAAAAGAGAATGATAAATGGTTCTCCTTTTGTAACCATGCTTGAGCAAGAAACAAGACAATGTTTCATACCACTTTCTTGGTGCCTAATGAAGACCATACAAAGCTTTGTCAAGCTTGTATACCCTGTGTGGGTAATCAGGATCTTCAAAGCCTGGTGGTTGGGTAACACAGACATCTTCATCAATTTTACCATATAAGAAGGCATATTTTACATCAATCTGGTAAATTGTGAACTTTTTATGTGAAGCATAGGCTAGGAAGACTCTAATAGCTTCAATCCTTACAACTGGGGCAAAGACTTCATCATAGTCCATCCCTTCTTCTTGAGTATACCCTTGTGCTATCAGCCTTGTTTTGTTTCTAATAATGATACCTCTGTCATCTAGTTTGTTCTTGAAAAGTCACCTTGTACCAATTGGATATTGACCTTCAGGAACATCAACTAGATTCCAAACTTTTCGCTTTCTGAATTGTTGAAGTTCTTCTTGCATTACTTCAATCCAGCTGTTGTCTTTTAATGCAGCAGTGATGTTGGGAAGAACCACTTATGAACGAAAAAAGAGAAAAGACAAATATTGGCTGCTTCCCTTTGGCTTCTTGTGGTTCTTTCATTAAGATCACCAATGAAGTTTTCTATTGGATGATACTTATGAATTCTTGATGATGGAATTGATTCAACTGGAATGAATGATTCCAAGTTAGTGATATTGGTTGATGGAGATGGATCCAGCTGAGATGGAGAATCAGCAAAGTAGTCGAAATCCTCATCATTATGTTCTTCTGATGCTGAATGAAAACCATCTTCACGAGTTTATGTTTCCGCAGATGTAGGAATAACTTCCGCGGAAGTTACAGGAACAACTACTGATGTTGTAGTTTGTTGATCTGTAGATGTTGTGAATGTAGTTGGAATATCTCCTGATGGATTGGGAACTTCAGTTGATGCATTGTTCCCTACTTCGGATGCATTAGGAACTTCTGCGGATGCATTAGGAACTTCTGCGGATTCATGGTTAACTTCTACTAATGTATTAGTTACTTCTTCGGATGTTGAATTTTCATTTCCATCAGAATTTCCATTACTTGTTTAAGATGAAGGGTCAGGATCAGCAACACTTGAAATATGTGAATGCGATGATCTTGGAGGATCAGCAGTCAATGGCACTTCACTCATACTTGGAGGTACATAAGGATAGCATGTATCTGAAAGACCTGTAACATTCAAATAATCAGTTTTAAATGAATTTGTTAATGCATCTATATCAAATAGCCAAGATAATCCTTTTATAGACTTTGGAAATAAGGATTCATCAAATGACACATTAGGAGTTTCCTCGACAATATTTTGATGTGGAATGTAGACTCTATAAGATTTAGATGTTGATGAGTAACCAACAAATAAACAATCATAGGCTTTTTCAGCAAACTTTCCTAATTGATCTTGAGTGTTTAAAATAGACACATGACACCCAAATGCTCTAAGATATCCTATAAAACGTTTTCTTTTAAAAAAAAGTTCATAGGGTGTTTTATTATGTTCTTTGACAATTAAGGTCCTGTTTTGAACATTGCATAATGTATTCACTGCTTCAGCCTAAAATGTGATTGGCAAATGCGAGTCAGCTAGCATTGTTCTTGCTGCTTCAATTAGAGTTCAGGTTCTTCTTTCAGCAACTCTATTTTGTAGTGGAGTTCTTGGTGCACTGAATTGTTTGGGTATACCTTTGTTCCTGCAAAAGGAGTCTAAAACATGGTTAACAAATTCAGATCCATTATCGCTTCTTAAGATTTTGATTTTTAAATCAAGTTGATTTTCAATCTTAGTGATAAACTCCATTAATGTTTCTGATGTTTCACTTTTATGTTTTAAGAAAAAGACCCAAGTGAATCTAGTGAAATCATCAACAATCACCAAACAATATTGCCTTTTTTCCAATGCTCATCGTATTGGTTGGACCAAAAAGATCCATATGTAGCAATTTGAGTGGAGTTGTGTTTGTGTTGATTGTTTTGGACTTATGTGACACCCTATGTTGTTTTTTGCTTTATAACATGATGAACAATAATTAGAACAATAAAATTCTTTCTTGGAAAGGCCAATGACTAAGTAATTTTTGACTAGCTTATTCATGTTTGAATAAACCATCCTTCTATGCCACAGTTTAGCTTCATCTTCTGATGACTTAGAAATTAGGCAGGTTTCATTGCTTATCATGTCCAAGACATATGTGTTTCCTTTTCTTGGTGCTTTAAGAAGGATCCAATCTGCTATGATTTGAAAACCTGGCTTAAGAATGTAAAGTAAGTGTTATCAAATAAAGTGGTATAATTTTGATCATAAATTTGAGATACACTCAACAAGTTATATTGTAAATTTTCACAAAAATTTACTTTCTCAAAATTGAGCACCACATTTGTTACCATTCCTTCACCAACAAATTTACCTCCCGTCTTATCCCCACCAAATGCCACATATGAAGCATTTTTGTGTTTGAAATCATGGAGGAGAGAACAGTTTCCTGTCATATGCCTGGAAAAACCACTGTCAACATACCACTTGTTATCAGTCCTCCATGGATGTTCCTGCACAAATAATGAAATCAATTAGAGCGTCGAGCCCAAGCCTTAATGGTCTTGGGCTTGCCATTGGTCTCTAAGATTGTTACTCCCTCATGGATGAGCCTAGATGTCTCAAGGTTGTTTTTAGACTCATTTGATTCATTATGGTTTATTTAGGGTGAGGATGATTCTATTGAAGATGAACTTAAAGAACTTTGTTCTTGATCCACAAGCACTTCCTCTGTCACCTCTTCTTTGAGTATCTTGTTCTTTGAACTTGATGATGATACTTGATTAGAGAAAGTTTCTGTGTATTTTGTCTTTGATTGTGGTACTTGATTACCCTTTTTAAAGTGGTCATAGAAAGCATCATCTTCCTACAAGTCTACCTTCTTGTAAGAAGTCTTGCTTTGAGAGTGTGGCTTCTCCTTCTTCTTTGTTTGATCATCAGCAGATGTTGGCTTCTTTGCCTTTGGAACCTTTTATTTTGGTCGTTGCTTCGTTTGTTTTGAATCTGCCTTACTTTTAGTCGATTATGAGTCTAATTCAACATTCTCAGATTGTTGCTTCTATAGGACTTTTGATTTGTTCTTCCTATTGAAGTAGCATTATTGAGTTGAATGATTATTCTTGTTGCAAATAGCATAGTGTTTGTTGAAGTAACAATCAGCAGTCATGTTATTGTTCATGTTGCATATGGAGCAATAGCTGCTGAAGTAACAATCATCTGTGTTATGGTTATGCATGTCACACCACTTGCAGTATTTTTATTCAACTTCACTCCCAGACTCCATCACTTTCTTCTTCTGCTTCTTCAATTCTCTCTCAATCTTTGCAGCTGAAGAATCTTTACCTCTACTAGACATGATGTCAAATGGTTCTTGTTGCTGAGGATTCACAACTCTCTGTTGTTTCTTACCTTTCTTCTTGGCATTGTGTGATTCAGCAAATGATTGCTTCTTCCGTAGATCTTCTACGGATGTTGACTGTTTTGAAAGAGCAACATTTTTCTTCTTCCGTGGATTTTCTACGGATGGTTCTGAGACAGACTTCTTCTTTCATAGCTGTTCTACAAAAGTGTTTTCTTTTCTTTCATGGATCCAACAGTTCTTCTTTCAAGTCACTTGTTGATTGCTGATTGCTGATTGCATTCTCTTGAAAAATGACCATAAAAATTACATTTGTAGCATCTCACTTTCGATTTATCAACACCAATCTTTGTAGTTCTCCTTGCAACAGCCAATCCCTTATTCCTTCTCATATACATCTTAGCTCTATATGCAATCATGGCCATTTTCCATTGTAAATCCATTTCCTCCACTTCATCAGGATGAAGTTCTTCAAGGTCTTGTTGACAAAAGTAAGCAGGGGTCAAAGTACTACCTAGATAAGCTTGAAAGCTTGAAGTGAAGGCTGTAAAGGCTGCCTTTTGCTCTTTTGATTCTAGCACCATAGTAATTGGTTCAGATTGAGTGTTGCTCTTGTTGCTTGTAGATCCCTTTGTGGCTGTAGCATTTGAGGTTTTTGTATCATTAAGTTTCCCTTTCACTTTCTTGTTTGAACTACTTTGAGAGTTTGATTCAGAGGACTTTGCTGCATAGAAACCTGCTTCGTCTTCATCATCACTCATAACATAAGAGCTTCCATCATCATCATTGGAAATAAATGCAATTCCAGCACCCTTTGTTTCTTTAAATTGATATGGTGCAATTGGTGCTTTTACACTTTTGTTTCTTGTTTTCTCATCCAATTCTAAAGATTCCACATTCGCTACCAAATTATCTAGCCCAATTGCTTTTAAATCAATGGTATTTTTGAACATAGACACAGTTTGAGTCCAACTTTCTGGCAAAGTATGGAGCATGTTTTTTGTTCAACTCCTCATTACTATACTTTAACTCTAAGATGTTCATTTTAGTAACAAGTTGCATGTATCTGTGGAGTTGTTGAGGAACAGATTCACCCTCAATATGATGAAAGGTCTCGTACTGTGAACGAAGGGTATCCTTCCTAATGCTTCTTATCTCATCACTTACTTCACACAAAGTGTGAAGAATCTTCCACAAAGAGTGGGCTGTTTTGTAAGCTTCACATCTGATCAAGAGGTCTTCAGGTAAAGCCATAGTAAGCATACTATAGGCTTAATATCAATTTTGAATCTCTTAGCATCTTCAGGAGGCAGAACTTTCAAACTTATGGGCTGATTGTTGTCATTATAACCAGGTCCAAGAGCAGGTGGAATGTAGGGACCTTCAGTTATAGACACCCATAAGTCAGAATCAGTGTAGTTAACATGGCTCCTGAATCTAATTTTCTAAATCTAATTTTCCATGTTTTAAAATCAGCTTTGTTTTCCAATTTTGGAGGTTGATAAGCTGAGCCAACAATTGAATTAATCATTTAGTTAATTTGGTAATTATCAAACTAACAACTGATCTAATACCCTATGAATGTGTAAAGTAAACGTAACGCAAACACTCTCACACAGCAGTAACAAATCACTAATAATACTGATATTAAATCAACTAAGATAGAAATTCCTTTGAATTAATAGCTTTTGTTAAGAATAAGCTAATTAATGACAAACTCTTAATTATAAGTCAATTAAGACGTCAGGTCAAAATTAGTCGAAACTCAATAAATTCTTAGCTGATTTGGAATTTGAGATGTAAGATGATGGAATCTGTTCAAATTTGTTTGAACAACCTTTAAATATCGAACAACACAAATCTACGAATCAAAATGATTTTGATGTAGATCGGAGTTAATCAAGCAATGGAACAGTACTCCATGATCGATATAACAGGGTTTGATGATTTTAACCAATTATATCAATTCGTTGAGTAATATACCTTCGTTAGCTATTGATTAGCTAAACCCAACTTGTGTTTTGATTAAATTGTTCAACAACACGCTTAAATCTGAGTTATGAACTCTCAAGCTGTGACGAGCACTCAAAAGCAGTTTTAAGCGAAATTATCATATCTAATCGAAAACTAATATATCTAATGAAATTAACAACTAATTAGACTAATCAAAACTGATAGATCAATTGATCTAAATCAATGAGCACGAGGCTCTGATACCACCTATGAATCCAAGGATCGAAACAGGGAATTATCAGTTTGATTGAACAAATAATGATCGTGGAATTATCACAACTCGTTGTTTAATTAATTGTTTAAGACATTGTATTTGTAAAGTAAATCAACGAAGAACAGATGAGAGAAATGGAAAACAAGCTAAAGTAATACGATAAACAAGTTTTCTTCAAACGATTTCCATTAATACTGAATTGATTACAATTGATTTTGATTTTTGATAATATGATAATTGCTAGATGATGTTCTTGGTGTTCTTGGTATTTTATTTGCTATTCTGGTGTAATGTTGTGTATATTGCTCTCTATTGATTTTCACTATCAAAATCTAATTACATACTCTATAAAGTTCTTTGATTTTCAATAAAAATCAGTAACAAAGTTTATGAAATAGGAATTTTGAAGGTTTTATAAAAACAAAAGTTTTATATTTTAGAACAATTAGTATGAAGGAAAATCGAAAGTGATAGCAAAACAGTAGTTAAAATAATGAAAATTTTACATAAATTATTGGACATTAAACTAAACAGTATATGTGATCTATATCTTCCATTAATTAAAAATATTATAAAAATTATAGAAAAATACCGGTAAGGATATATGAATTGAAAATTTTATATAATAATCTTGGTATGAGAATACTACTGTTGGTAAAATTTTATAATTTTTGGACATTGATAACTATAGTTTTAAGAATTAAAGCTTAATTAATAATATCTTTAAATATAGGAATAAGTATTTACTCTAACAAATAAATAATTGTTTTATAGGAAATATCTGATCAGTTTGCAAAAACAAAGGTGAGTAACATAGCCCCTTTTTATTTATAAGTTTTGGGGGAAAAACATACTGTGTATTTTACTGTTGATGCCAATGTAAATAAGGATTTTTGATAAGTTACTGTCACTGACTGTCATAAGTTACAACCATTAATTCGTATAAGGAACCGTCAGATAATATAGGTAGCGCTACTTAGGAACATGTTTTCTACACCGACTGGAATAAGAGTCGTGATGTTATATTATTTGATTATGTGATTTCTATGTGTGACAGTCATGAATCACTTGGCATATAAGTAGGTTTGGTTGTAGACTTGTTTATGTTGCATCAGTTAAGAAAATTATTGTTAAGTTACTAAACTTATGTTCTCACCAACTTTATGTTCACTGTTTGAGTATGTCTTTTCAGGTAATCAGAATGTTTTATAATCTTATGTATACTTTCACCATGTACAATGGATGGTATGAGTATGTAGGGAGGCTGTGTGTATGGATAACCATGGACTTGATGGATCTCAGCATTTACGTTGATGTTCACGTCCATTACTAGCTGGGAGATTATAAGAAGAGGATAAGAAAAATCTTTTGATGTAGGGTTACTGGACATATGTAAAAGTCTCATAGAGAAAAGTTTTGTATGAAATATATGTAACCCAATATTTACATAATTATCTAATGAAAGTTATAATTAGTTATCGGTTGTGAATGTATGTTTTTGTAATCAATGTGTTGTGAGCCAAAAGTCACACCCAAGCATTTCACGCTTCCGCCGGGATGTGACAGCTTGGTATCAGAGGCATTGGTTATAGAGAATTAGGTATTATTAGTAAATGCCTAGACTATAACCATATGCTTATGTAATAACAAGTTTTAGTATGAATAAATAATTATAAATTTACTGATAAATCTTACGTAAACATATCTTTGTTTAGACAATAGTGCCTTGTTTTATGAACCAACATGCAGGCTATACGTGATTAATATGTGAAATTTTGTGCTTAGTTGATTAATTTTTGCAGCTATGAGTACTTATAATTCTAATAGCTACCATATTGAAACTGATTCTTTGGAACATTTGGACCCTAGCAACCATAAAGAAACAACACCAAAAATAGAGCCTCAGGATAACATAGAAATATCCCAACCTGAGACTAAGACCAATATAAAGCGGAAGTTTTCCATCCGATGTAAACCAGTATCAATGGGAGGTTATACAATTATGACCCCAAGAAAGAGTGTACGCCGTGGTAAGAAGTTTTCAACTAAGGAGGCTAAAGAGCTAGAAAACAAAAATGCAGAAACATTTCCCTCGACATTTGATATAACTCCCGTAATTCAACCTGACAATTCTAAAACTGAAGAAAGAGGAATTAAGATGCAAAGGTTGGAAGAATGTCAGATGGAAACTACCAACCAGATTCATAAGAAAGTTAAGAAGATACAACAAGAAATTCAGATGATTCAAGCAGATGTCAAGGAAATGAAGAAAGGAAGCAAAAGTATCTTCACTAAAATATGGAACTGGGTTTGGGAAAAAATAGAAATAAAGGAAACCTTATCTATTATGTGACTACTTCAAATATTTAGAATAAGAATATAATGAAATATTTGATTATGACTATTAAATATTATGATATAGTTTGAGTAAAAATTTTATGATATTAGTATAATTGGTATGTAGTGAAATATGCCGCCAAGGAAAAATACTCAACCTGTACTAAGAACTACACGTGTTAGACGACCAAGAACTAGGTTGGGAAAAGAAACTCTGCTAGTGAATATCACTGCAAATGAGAATGAGAGGATTTCTCAAATAGTGAGTTAACAATTAGAAGCTGCAATACCTACATTAGTAACTCAACTCTAATATAACCTTAACTTTGGAAGAGTACCACCTGGGAACGATGAACCAGGAAATGCCAACGGATTAGAAAACCATGAGGAAGAAGTTATAGACTAAGTTAGAAAAGGGTGTTCTGATAAGACTTTTATGTCTTGTAAACCTTAAGACTTCGATGGGATAGGTGGAGCAGTGCAAGCATTTCGTTGGTTAGAGGAAATGGAGTCAGTGTTAGATATCAGTAATTGTGCTGATAATTGTAAGACTATGTTCGCTTCACATTCTCTTTCACAGTCATGGTGGAAGATGCAAGTCCAAACCTAATGAAGAAATACTATGAATGGATTAAGCTGGGAAGAATTTAGGAACCTGGTGATTGAGAAATACTACCCCTATAATGAAATAGAAAAGATAGAAGTGGAATTTTTGGCACTAGAAATAAAGGGTGTTGTATATTAGGAGTATACAGGTAGATACAATGAGCTATCTAGATTGGTGCCACATCAGGTGACGCCGGAAACAAAAATTATAGGAAGATATATCTGGGGTTTAGTACCACAGATAAGAGGATTGGCTAAGTCCGCAATGCCCAAGACTTTTCATGATGCAGTGGCTTTAGCAGGAAGTTTGACTGATGAGATGATAAGGAACGGATCACTAACTGATCCGAAGGAAGGAGAGAAAAGGAAATGGAACAACAACAACTTAGGATGGAGATTTGGAGGAAACTAGAATAAGAAGATAAACAAAAATCCAGAAAGGAACTTTATGGGAATTGCACAGGAAAGAAGACCACAGACAGAAGGTCAACCATGGTGCAATGCCTGCAAAAGGTACCATGATGGGAGATCTATGCTGGTAATCTGTTATAATTGCAAGAAGAAGGGACATACATCAAGAGAATGTAAGGGACCCGCAAACCCTAAGACAGTGTGTTACCAGTGTGGAAAAGAGAGTCACCTTCGCGATGAATGTTCGGAACTAAAGGGGAAAACTCTAAGGAATCCAAATAACGCGCTTGGTCGAGCATATGTACTTCAAGCGGAAGAAGCGCGGCAGGAACCAGAAGTTGTGATGGATACATTCATAATTAATGATCACTTTGCAACTATGTTATTTGATACAGGAGCAATTAGAAGTTTTGTTTCAAATACATTCAACTTTGACTAGCATCAGGAAACCTAAAAAATAAGTATATGATAGAACTAGATGATGGAAAAATAATAGAGGCCAGTAAAGTTATTCCTAACTGTACCTTGAATTTAGATGATCATTTCTTTGACATAGATTTGATCCCTATTGAATTAGGAGGTTTTGACATTGTTGTGGGTATGGATTGGTTAAGTAAGTATCAAGCAGAAATTATTTATGGAAGGAAAATGATTAAAATTCCTTTGATTAAAGATAATAGAATTATTTTCATATTTGGTGAGAAACCTAGAGGTGCTATGAAAATAGTCTCTTGTATGAAGACTCAGAAATATTTGAAAAAGAAATGTTTAGAAGTTTTAGCCCACGTAGTTGATACGAAACCAGTTAAGAGGAACTTGGAAGATGTTCCTATTGTTAGAGAATATCCAGAAGTATTTCCTGACGAATTACCCGGATTACCGCTCCCTCGTCAAGTAGAATTCAAAATTGAATTAGTACCAGGGACTGCACCTATTGCCAAGTCTCTGTATCATTTGGCACTCACAGAAATGAAGGAATTGATGAATCAATTACAGGAGCTGTTGAATAAAGGATTCATACATCCTAGCGTGTAACCATGGGGAGCTCCAGTTTTATTCATGAAGAAGGAAGATGAAACCTTTAGAATGTGCATTGATTATAGAGAACTTAATAAAGTAACCATCAAGAATAGATACTCGCTTCCTAGAATAGATGACCTATTCGATCAATTGCAAGGATCGAGTTGTTTTTCAAAAATTGACCTATGATCCGTATATCATCAGTTAAGAGTGCAAGATGAAGATATACCTAAAACTGCATTTAGAACTCGATATGGTAATTATGAGTTCCTTGTAATGCCATTTAGGTTGACTAATGCTCCAGCAGTATTTATGGATCTAATGAACAGGGTGTGCAAACCTTACTTGGATAAATTTGTCATAGTCTTTATAGATGACATTTTAATCTATTCTAAAAGTAAGGAAGAACATGAGAAGCACTTAATGCTAACTTTGGAGTTACTTCCAAAAGAAGAACTGTACGCCAAATTCTCAAAGTGTGAATTCTGGGAAAGAGAAGTACAATTCTTAGGACATGTGGTTAACCAAGAATGAATTCAGGTCGACCCAGCAAAGATTGAAGCAATTAAGAAGTGGGAAGCTCTGAAAACACCAACTGAAGTACGTCAATTCTTAGGTTTGGCTGGTTATTATAGAAGATTTATAGAAAATTTCTCGCGAATAGCTCAACCTATGACAGAATTAACTCAGAAAGATAAGCCATATGTTTAGGAAGAAAAACAGAATACTGCATTTGAAACCCTGAAACACAAATTATGTAGTGCTTCTATTTTAGTCCTTCCAGATGGTACTGATGATTTTGCAGTATATTGTGACGCATCACATCAAGGTTATGAGATGTGTTCTAATGCAACGAGATAAAGTAATTGCATATGCGTCTAGACAACTCAGAGGAAGTGAAAGGATTTATACTACTCTTGACTTGGAATTAGGAGCAGTAGTATTTGCACTTAAGATTTGAAGACATTCTGTAAGGCCCCGTTCCCAGGACGCTTACAGCTGGTCAATCATTACACATAAAACATAAAACATATATTTAGGCGTACTAAAACAATGCAGCGGAATAATTTAAAATCATTTCATTCATTGCTTTTGCAAAATAATACAACATTCATAATCGTTACAAAATATTGTTTGTTCGCATTACAATGCAAAACCGTCATAATTTAAACAATGGATGCCATCCCAAAAATGCCAAGTAGCTGCCCCGTGCCATCCTCAGCAACATTACCTGCCAACTGGAAAATACATAAAAGTTAGCGTTGCTGAGTGAGTTCTAGTTTTATAAATAAAATACTTTTCTTTCGTTTAAAACCATTCTTTACGTTCATTTACGATCATACATCATACGTACACATAGATAATATTATTATTATCTTCCATCATCGTCAACTTACATTCATTCAATCTCTTTCTTATCGTACTTTTCATTCGTCCATTATTACTTTCACTTCTTTATGCTCCAGACTAATGCCTCGAGCTATACCCCAAACATCATGCACAAGGCGGGTACTGGGCCGAAGACTATAAATAGACTTCAAACATCATGCACTTGGAGGGCACCAGCACCAGGGTATCATCATTTGGACCAATGCCATGTGCTATACCCCAAACATCATGCACAAGGCGGGTACTGGGCCGAAGACTATAAATAGACTTCAAACATCATGCACTAGGCGGGCGCTAGCACCGGGGCAAGCGACAATGGTCCCATACGTATGGTCAGTCACAAAGACTAGACCCATAGTGTGCATCCTTCCGAGGTAGCTAACCCGCACACAGTTGAGCTAACACCCTTCATTGGGTGTGAACCTCCATACATTGCTTACAAGACTTTTCTTACCTCCGTTCGTTCATTAATGCATGCATTCTTTCATTCTTTACATTCCTCTTTTCATTCATCATTACTTTCCACTTTATGTTACATAATACTTTTCGTTCATTTCATACTCATAACACGTAAGTCACGGAATAATACATAATAGGAACATAAAGTCAATATAACACATTCATACATAGCATCACATAAGCATCACATACCCCATCACACATCATCATAAACATCATGCATCAACCGTTCACATACGTTCAATATAAAAACATAACCGACCCTTCGCGGGGCAGCAGGGGTTCAGGGGCGGCAGCCCCTTACAGCGGGGTCCTAGGGGCAGCAGCCCCTAGTGGGGTCCAAGGGGCAACGCCCCTGGCTGGAGCCTAATGGAAAAATCGATCTTCCTGTTAAAACCTTTTAAATTCTTGGACATTTAAAACATATATTCAGTATGCATTTCCAGCCCCAAACAAGTTTAAAACCTATAAAATAGGGGATCTAGAACTCACCTGGACTCAGTGAGTAGCTTCTCAATCAAGCACTCTAAGCAAGGGTCGCACTACACAGCCTGCAGATAAGTTAACACTCAAAGGGGTTAATTTCTGGCTAATTTCGCTGCTAATTTCGCTGCCTGATCAGCAGTTTCGCTGCCACCTTCGCTGGCAGTTTCGCTGGCATCTTCGCTGCCAATTTCGATGCCAATTTCGCTGCCAGTTTAGGCCAACTTTCATTGGAAATTCAAGTCTGTGAGACTACCTACGAAACTATAGTTTCGTAGGAAGATCCATAGTTTTGCTGGACGACTACATAATTTCGCTGGATGAACATCCAGTTTCGCAGAACGGGATGAAATTACGAACCAACCCATTTTTGACCCAAAACTTCAATCTTTTACACCCAAAACCTTGGTTTATCACCCAAGAAGCTATATCTAAGCTTCTTACATGTTTTCTTACATAAAAACGTGAATTTTGGGTGATTCTTTGCCACTTTCAAAAACCCGAAACCCTATAATCTGGGTTTGCCCTTAAAGAACCGATTAAACGATGTTTCTTACCTGGCTTCTTGGTATTTTCTTGTTGTTTGGATGCCCATAAAAGCCGATCTTCAATCTCTTGATCAACAGAGCCTTGGATCACCACTTTCTCTCCATTTTCTCTCTCTACACTCTCTCTCTAAAAGTTGGGTGTTGAGTTGCAAATGAGAGTGGCTCTTGCTGATCCGTTTTTATATACTAGGCGTTCCCGAGACCTTAAACTCGCCGAGCACATAACCCGCGAGGTCTACTCGGTCCATACTCCATTTCCCGCTTATTTTCTTTAAATAATCCCGGCTAAGCCCATTATTATTAACCGGCTCGTTTCGACTTTATTCCGGGCGATACAAGTCCACCCCCCTTATTTAGGTTTCGTCCTCGAAACCTGTTATTCCTCGAATAGACATGGGTAATGTTGTCTCATTTCCTCTTCAATCTCCCACGTAGACTCAGTTCCCTTCCTGTGCTTCCACTGTACTCGCATAAGTGGAACCACTTTATTCCTTAGCCTCTTCTCCTTGCGATCGATGATCGCCACTGGTTGCTCCACATAATTGAGCCTTTCATCCACTTCAATGTCTTCTAGTGGTATGACCATATCTTCATCTGCTAAGCACTTTCTCAAGTGAGATACATGGAATGTCGGATGAATCCCACTTAACTCACTGGGCAATTCCAACCTATAGGCCACCTCTCCTACTCGAGCCATGATTCGAAAAGGCCCTATATACCTCGGGCTCAACTTGCCCCGCTTTCTAAACCGAATTATGCCCTTCCAAGGGGAGACTTTCAGCATAACTCTATCTCCCACCTTGAACTCAATCGGTCTACGTCTCTTGTCAGCCTACGACTTCTGCCTATCTTTAGCTACCTTCATAAAGGCTTTGATCTTTTCAAGCTTCTCAGTCGTAGCCTCGATCACCTCAATACTTCCCAATTCTTTCTGACCAATATCACCCTAACAAACGGGTGTCCTACATCTCCTACCGTACAGCATCTCATAAGGAGGCATACCAATGCTGGCATGATAACTGTTATTGTATTAGAATTTTGCTAACGGTAAGTGGTCATCCCAACTACCTCCAAAATCAATGACGTATGCTCGAAGCATATCTTCTAGCATCTAAATGGTTCTCTCCGACTAACCATCCGTCTGTGGATGATAAGCCGTGCTGATGTGTAACCTCGTCCCCATTGCATCATGAATCTCTTCCAAAACTTGGATGTAAACCGGGTGTCACGATCAGAAACAATAGACACCGGTACGCCATGACGAATTACAATCTCTTTGATGAATAGATCCGCTAACTTCTCAGACGAATACGTCTCTCGGATCGATAAGAAGTGAGCACTCTTCATTAGACGGTTGACTATCACCCATATGGCATCATACCCTTTTGCGGAAGTGAGCACTGAATGGAGTCTCGAGTCTTATGAGCTTCGTCCATGATCTTCCCACGCAGATCCCCTTAACAAGGAATCCACATTCGTCCGAATCGGGTTTTAACACCGAGAGTGTTTTCTCTCAACTCCGCGACCATACCTCTCATTCTTTCGGAGTTAAGACGATCTTCTTTCAACGCCTCGTCTTGAAACTCCTTGACCTGCTTCATCACATCGGAGGTCATAATCAATTGGTAAGCCTTCACCCGGATTGGTTCAGGCCTCTCCTTACGGCTAAGGGCATCCGCCACTACGTTGGCTTTGCCCGGATGGTAATGGATTTCACAATCGTAATCCTTTATCAGTTCCAACCATCTCCTTTGCCTCATGTTCAAATCCTTCTACTCGAAGAAGTACTTCAAGCTCTTATGGTCGGTGAAAATGGTGCACTTCGTCCCATACAGGTAGTGCCTCCAAATTTTTAATGCAAAGACCATAGCTGCTAGCTCCAAATCATGAGTAGGGTAATTGACCTCATGAACTTTCAATTGTCGGGATGCATATGCTATAACCTTTCCTCGCTGCATCAACACGCAACCCAACCCCGAGTAAGAAGCATCTGAATAAACCACCAAATCCTTGCTTCCTTCGGGTAATGATAAGACAGGAGCCTGAGTCAACCTTGCTTTTAACTCCTCAAAAGCACTCTCTTGATCTTGACCCGAAACAAACTTCACGTCTTTGCGGGTCAACTTAGTCAGCGGAGAAGCTATCTTGGAGAAGTCTTGGATGAACCTTCTATAATAGCCCGCCAACCCCAAGAAACTACGGATCTCGGATGGTGTCTTTGGAGACTTCCATTGCATCACCGCCTCCACCTTTGCCGGGTCCACCATAATCCCCTCGGGATTTACCATGTGACCCAAGAACTGAACTTCGCGCAACCAAAACGTGCACTTGGAGAACTTAGCATACAACTTCTCCCTTGTCAACGTCTCTAACAACTCTTGAATGTGACCGACATGCTCCTCCTCACTCTTCAAATAAATCAAGATGTCATCGATAAACGCAATCACTGATTTATCCAACATCGGCCGACACACTCGATTCATCAGGCCCATAAAAGCAGCTGGCGCATTTGTTAAACCAAAAGACATAACGAGAAACTCGTAGTGTCCATAACGCGTGCGAAAAGCTGTTTTAGGAATATCTTGTTCCTTCACTTTCAACTGATGGTAGCCAGATCGAAGATCTATCCTTGAGAACGAACTGTCACCTTGGAGTTGATCAAACAAGTCATCAATCCTCGGTAACGGATACTGGTTCTTCACCGTCAGCTTATTCAACTCACGGTAGTCAATACACATCCTCATGCTACCGTCCTTCTTCTTCACGAACAAGACCGGAGCACCCCATTATGAGATACTCAGTCTAATGAACCCCTTATCAAGCAACTCTTGTAGTTGCTCCATTAATTCCTTCAGCTCAGAGGGGGCTAACCGATACGACGCCATAGCAACGGGTTGGGTACCGGGTATCAGATTGATCTGGAACTCAATCTCACCGTCTGGCGGCACACCTGGTAAATCTTCTTGAAACACATCTGGGAACTCACACACAACCGGTACATCTGACAGTTGTGGTGTTGGCGTATCTACATCCTTCACGTAGGCCAAGTAGGCACTACATCCACGCCTCATACACTTTCCCGCCACAGCCATTGAAATCACCTTCGGAATCGTAGTAACTCGATCACCGTAAATCATCACCGAACTCCCGTCAGGCGCTGTCAGTCGAATCATCTTCTTGCGACATACGATATTCGCCTTGTAGGCCGCTAACCAGTCCATTCCCAGGACTACATAGAACCCGCCTAAGGTCATCACAAACTGCCTAGCAGGAAACTTATGACCTTCTAATTCTACATCACAACCTTCTATCATCTCAGAAATCCTGGTAGACTTACCTATGGCAGTTTCTACATCAAAGGGCTTCTCAATACCCTACTCGTAATGTGCAACTTAGCACAAAAGGCAGCAGAAATGAAACTCTTACTAGCACCAGAATCAAATAACACTGAGGCAAGAATTTGGTTTACTAGGAACGTACCTGACACTACATCAGGGTCCGTCCTAGCCTCCTCCTGAGTCATCGTGAATGCTCTGGCGCTTGCTTTCTGCCCCTCGGTTCCGGTCATCTTCTTCGCTCCGGAACTCTCAGCCCTTGGCTTCCTGCAGTCTCTACACATGTGGCCCATTTCGCCACAGTTAAAACATCTGGCCATACGACAATCCTTTGCTATATGCCCCATCCTCCCACACTTAAAGCATACATTCGATCCCTATGTACATTCTCCGAGATGCTCCTTTCCACATTTGCCACACCTCTTCGACCCCGAACCAGATGTGACCACACGGCGGTCATCCACCCATGCACTATTGTTGTTCGTCGGGGCACCACCCCGACCAAACCTCTTCCCGTTCCAGTTCCGGTCACCACCACCTTTCTTACTCACCTCAGCCACCACCACTTCCCGTTCATCATACAGCCTCCCGGCCAGATCAACCACCGACCTAAACGTCCTCGGTCGGGCGGCAATCATGTGCCTGCGGATGTCCGCCGGCAAGCCCTGAATGTACCTCTTGATCTTTCGCGACAGAGGCGTCACCTGATCCGGCACCAGTCGTGCCATCTCGTTAAACTTGGTGGTGTATTGCTGATGCGTCATGGTTCCCGCCTTCAGCTGCAGGAATTCCTTTTCTACCTTGTCGAGCTCCCTATAAGGACAGAACTCCTCGATCACCAGCTTCTTCAACTCTGGCCACCTCATTCTTCCAATTGCCCTACTACCCTCGGCTTGGACGATATTGTCCCACCAGCACAGAGCCGAGTTTACAAATGAATGAGTGGCAAACTTCACCTTCTAATCCTCCCGGCACTCACAGATATCAAGTACAGCTTCCATCTCTCTCACCCACCGGTGAGCAGCAGCAGCAGTGCCATTTCCGTCAAAATTCGGGGGCTTGCATCTTTGAAATGCCCCATAGTTACAGCCTCGTGCTGCCTCCAGCACAGGCTCTTCTTCTTCTTCCTTATTAGTAGAGACAACCGTCTCAGTCCCCGGTTGCTCCCTTACTCCCGAGGACCTATTCCTCTCTTTCCTTTCTCCTTCCCTTACGGCCTTGATCACTTCAGTCACCACGGATGGTAAGATTGTCTGCATGACCTGGTGAACCTCTTCCACCACCGCCTCCTTCACTGAGGCCCTTAAGTTAGCACTCTCGTCACCGCCCTCTGGATAAGGGGTCTCGGGCTCTTCATGAGCCCCCTCTTCAACTCTAGGCCTTCCTCTCATGACCCGCGGTCCAGTACCACGTCCACCACGACCTCCACCTCGAGAAGCCTTTGAAGATCTACCACTGACAATCCTCAGACACGCTATAAGATTCAAACACTAACACGGTCATTCAAGGTAATAGCTCAATTTATGTCAAGTATAGTAAGTCCCTAATTACAGTGGCCAGTTGTGATTAGCCACTTACTTTACTCTTCATACCCTAAGCATTTCCTATCCTGACTACATCAGTATCTAAATCTACTAAGAAGCACATAAATCACATAACATGCGCACATAATACCGGTTTTCATCAAGAAAATACCAGATGACACGTAGCTACTCGGATTGGCATCCCTTCCATTTTGTCCCATTCTCAGTTTAAGTTTAGGTTACTTTTGAAAATATTTACCCGTTTCACTTAAACTTTGGCTCTGATACCAACTTGTAAGGCCCCGTTCCCGGGACGCTTACAGCTGGTCAATAATTGCACATAAAACATAAAACATATATTTAGTCGTACTAAAACAATGCAGCGGAATAATTTAAAATCATTTCATTCATTGCTTTTGCAAAATAATACAACATTCATAATCATTACAAAATATTGTTTGTTCGCATTACAATGCAAAAACGTCATAATTTAAACAATGGATGCCATCCCAAAAACGCCAAGTAGCTGCCCCGTGCCATCCTCAGCAACATTACCTACCAACTGGAAAATAAATAAAAGTCAGCGTTGCTGAGTGAGTTCTAGTTTTATAAATAAAATACTTTTCTTTCGTTTAAAACCATTCTTTACGTTCATTTGCGATCATACATCATACGTACACATAGATAATATTATTATTATCTTCCATCATCGTCAACTTACATTCATTCATTCTCTTTCTTATCGTACTTTTCATTCGTCCATTATTACTTTCACTTCTCTATGCTCCAGGCTAATGCCTCGAGCTATACCCCAAACATCATGCACAAGGCGGGTACTGGGCCGAAGACTATAAATAGACTTCAAACATCATGCACTTGGCGGGCACCAGCACCAGGGTATCATCATTTGGACCAATGCCATGTGCTATACCCCAAACATCATGCACAAGGCGGGTACTGGGCCTATTGCCAAGTCTCTGTATCATTTTGGGTGAATTTTGTTAGAGAATATCCAGAAGTATTTCCTGACGAATTACCCGGATTACCGCTCCCTCGTCAAGTAGAATTCAAAATTGAATTAGTACCAGGGACTGCACCTATTGCCAAGTCTCTGTATCATTTGGCACTCACAGAAATGAAGGAATTGATGAATCAATTACAGGAGCTGTTGAATAAAGGATTCATACATCCTAGCGTGTAACCATGGGGAGCTCCAGTTTTATTCATGAAGAAGGAAGATGAAACCTTTAGAATGTGCATTGATTATAGAGAACTTAATAAAGTAACCATCAAGAATAGATACTCGCTTCCTAGAATAGATGACCTATTCGATCAATTGCAAGGATCGAGTTGTTTTTCAAAAATTGACCTATGATCCGTATATCATCAGTTAAGAGTGCAAGATGAAGATATACCTAAAACTGCATTTAGAACTCGATATGGTAATTATGAGTTCCTTGTAATGCCATTTAGGTTGACTAATGCTCCAGCAGTATTTATGGATCTAATGAACAGGGTGTGCAAACCTTACTTGGATAAATTTGTCATAGTCTTTATAGATGACATTTTAATCTATTCTAAAAGTAAGGAAGAACATGAGAAGCACTTAATGCTAACTTTGGAGTTACTTCCAAAAGAAGAACTGTACGCCAAATTCTCAAAGTGTGAATTCTGGGAAAGAGAAGTACAATTCTTAGGACATGTGGTTAACCAAGAATGAATTCAGGTCGACCCAGCAAAGATTGAAGCAATTAAGAAGTGGGAAGCTCTGAAAACACCAACTGAAGTACGTCAATTCTTAGGTTTGGCTGGTTATTATAGAAGATTTATAGAAAATTTCTCGCGAATAGCTCAACCTATGACAGAATTAACTCAGAAAGATAAGCCATATGTTTAGGAAGAAAAACAGAATACTGCATTTGAAACCCTGAAACACAAATTATGTAGTGCTTCTATTTTAGTCCTTCCAGATGGTACTGATGATTTTGCAGTATATTGTGACGCATCACATCAAGGTTATGAGATGTGTTCTAATGCAACGAGATAAAGTAATTGCATATGCGTCTAGACAACTCAGAGGAAGTGAAAGGATTTATACTACTCTTGACTTGGAATTAGGAGCAGTAGTATTTGCACTTAAGATTTGAAGACATTCTGTAAGGCCCCGTTCCCAGGACGCTTACAGCTGGTCAATCATTACACATAAAACATAAAACATATATTTAGGCGTACTAAAACAATGCAGCGGAATAATTTAAAATCATTTCATTCATTGCTTTTGCAAAATAATACAACATTCATAATCGTTACAAAATATTGTTTGTTCGCATTACAATGCAAAACCGTCATAATTTAAACAATGGATGCCATCCCAAAAATGCCAAGTAGCTGCCCCGTGCCATCCTCAGCAACATTACCTGCCAACTGGAAAATACATAAAAGTTAGCGTTGCTGAGTGAGTTCTAGTTTTATAAATAAAATACTTTTCTTTCGTTTAAAACCATTCTTTACGTTCATTTACGATCATACATCATACGTACACATAGATAATATTATTATTATCTTCCATCATCGTCAACTTACATTCATTCAATCTCTTTCTTATCGTACTTTTCATTCGTCCATTATTACTTTCACTTCTTTATGCTCCAGACTAATGCCTCGAGCTATACCCCAAACATCATGCACAAGGCGGGTACTGGGCCGAAGACTATAAATAGACTTCAAACATCATGCACTTGGAGGGCACCAGCACCAGGGTATCATCATTTGGACCAATGCCATGTGCTATACCCCAAACATCATGCACAAGGCGGGTACTGGGCCGAAGACTATAAATAGACTTCAAACATCATGCACTAGGCGGGCGCTAGCACCGGGGCAAGCGACAATGGTCCCATACGTATGGTCAGTCACAAAGACTAGACCCATAGTGTGCATCCTTCCGAGGTAGCTAACCCGCACACAGTTGAGCTAACACCCTTCATTGGGTGTGAACCTCCATACATTGCTTACAAGACTTTTCTTACCTCCGTTCGTTCATTAATGCATGCATTCTTTCATTCTTTACATTCCTCTTTTCATTCATCATTACTTTCCACTTTATGTTACATAATACTTTTCGTTCATTTCATACTCATAACACGTAAGTCACGGAATAATACATAATAGGAACATAAAGTCAATATAACACATTCATACATAGCATCACATAAGCATCACATACCCCATCACACATCATCATAAACATCATGCATCAACCGTTCACATACGTTCAATATAAAAACATAACCGACCCTTCGCGGGGCAGCAGGGGTTCAGGGGCGGCAGCCCCTTACAGCGGGGTCCTAGGGGCAGCAGCCCCTAGTGGGGTCCAAGGGGCAACGCCCCTGGCTGGAGCCTAATGGAAAAATCGATCTTCCTGTTAAAACCTTTTAAATTCTTGGACATTTAAAACATATATTCAGTATGCATTTCCAGCCCCAAACAAGTTTAAAACCTTTAAAATAGGGGATCTAGAACTCACCTGGACTCAACGAGTAGCTTCTGAATCAAGCTCTCTAAGCAAGGGTCGCACTACACAGCCTGCAGATAAGTTAACACTCAAAGGGGTTAATTTCTGCCTAATTTCGCTGCTAATTTCGCTGCATGATCAGCAGTTTCGCTGGCAGTTTCGCTGGCATCTTCGCTGGCATCTTCGCTGCCAATTTCGCTGCCAGTTTCGCCCAACTTTCGTTGGAAATTCAAGTCTGCAAGACTACCTGCAAAACTATAGTTTCGCAGGAAGATCCATAGTTTCGCTGGACGACTACATAATTTCGCTGGATGAACATCCAGTTTCGCAGAACTGGCTGAAATTATGAACCAACCCATTTTTGACCCAAAACTTCAATCTTTTACACCCAAAACCTTGGTTTATCACCCAAGAAGCTATATCTAAGCTTCTTACATGTTTTCTTACACAAAAACGTGAGTTTTGGGTGATTCTTTGCAACTTTCAAAAACCCCAAAGCCTATAATCCAGGTTTGCCCTTAAAGAACCGATTAAACGATGTTTCTTACCTGGATTCTTGGTCTTTTCTTGTTATTTGGATGCCGACAAACACCAATCTTCAATCTCTTGATCAACCGAGCCTTGGATCACCACTTTCTCTCCACTTTCTCTCTTTACACTCTCTCTCTAAAAGTTGGGTGTTGAGTTGCAAATGAGAGTGGCTCTTGCTGAAACGTTTATATATACTGGGCGTTCCCGGGACCTTAAACTCGCCGAGCACATAACCCGCGAGGTCTACTCCGTCCATACTCCATTTCCCGCTTATTTTCTTTAAATAATCCCGGCTAAGCCCATTATTATTAACTGGCTCGTTTCGACTTTATTCCGGGCGTTACACATTCTCTATATGGAACCAATTGTATAATTTATACCGACCATAAAAGTTTGCAACACATATTCGAATAAAAGATGTTAAATATGAGGTAGAGAAGGTGGGTGGAATTACTATGTGATTATGATTGCGAGATCAAGTATCACCTAGGCAAGGCAAATGTAGTGGCAGATGCTTTAAGTAGGAAGGAAAGAATTAAGCCATTACGAGTCCGTGCTATGAGAATGGAATTAAACTCGGATTTAATAAGTCAAATTTGAAAAGCCCAACAAAAAGATGAATTGAGAAGTGTGATGGGGCATAATGAACAACTAGAAACTACATCAGATGGAATCCTGAGATTTAGAGGAAGAATTTGGATTCCTGATAATGACATGCTTAGAGAAACTGTTCTAAAAGAAGCACACAAATTGAGATATTTAGTACATCCAGGAAACAATAAAATGTACAAAGATCTAAAAAACCAGTACTGGTGGCCAGGTATGAAGAAATACATCATAGAATTTCTAGGAAAATGTAATACCTGTTCAAGAGTAAAAGCTGAATATCAGAAACCCTCGGATGTTTGCAGCAATCAAAAATTCTTGAGTGGAAGTGGAATCAGATTACAATGGATTTTATAACCAAATTACCAAGAACTCCAAGTGGCTATGACACGATATGGGTTATAGTTGGCAGATTGACTAAGTCAGCTCACTTCTTGCCAATCAGAGTTGATTATAAAATGGAACAATTAGCTAGGATCTATACGAAAGAAATTATGTCTAGACATGGAATACCAATTTCAATAATATCTGGCAGAGACAGTAGATTTACTTCAATATTTTAGCAGATTTTACAAAAAGCATTAGGAACTCGAATAAATATGAGTTTAGCATATCATCCACAAACCAGATGGACAAGGTGAGAAAACAATCCAGACATTGGAAGATATGTTGCGAGCCTGTGCGTTAGATTTTGGCGGTAATTGGGATGTACACTTACCTTTGATAGAATTTTCATATAACAATAGTTACCATGCCAGTATAAGGGCAGCTTCATTTGAAGCTTTATATGAAAGGAAGTGTAGATCACCTCTATATTGGAATGAAGTAGGGGATATAACTTACAGGACCAGGACTGATACAGGATACTTCTGATAAAATCTTTGAAATCAAAGACAGATTAAAAGCAGCACATGATATATAGAAGAGTTATGCTGATAGAAGTAGAAAGCCTTTAGAATTTGGAATCGGGGACAAAGTATATCTAAAAGTATCACCATCAAAAGGAATTATCCGATTCAGAAAAAGGAATAAATTAAACCCTAGGTATGTTGGTCCTTTTGAAATAATAGATAGAATTGGCCCTGTAGCATACAAGTTAGACCTACCTCAGGAGTTAAGTGGAATACATAACACCTTCCATGTATCTAACTTGAAGAAATGTCTGATTGATGAGACATTAAATATACCAATACAGGAAGTCAAAATAGATGAGAAACTTCATCTTGTGGAAGAACCAATAAAAATTATGGGTAGAGAAGTAAAAAGTTTAAAGAGGAGTAAGATCCCAATAGTAAAGGTCAAATGGAATTCAAAACAAGGACCTGAATTTACATGGGAATGGGAAGATGAAATTAAAAGAAAATATCCATATTTATTTGAGGTTAAATTGAATGAAAAGGACAATTATAAAGACAAACTCTCCACATCACCGGATAGTAACAACAGATGAATTTCGGGATGAAATTCTTTTTACAGGGGGAGAATGTGATGACCCTAAAACTAAGGTTAGGCAAATTAAAATTCTAGAAATTATTATAAGTTAGCATTATATATATATATATATATACATATTAAGTTGAGGATTGCTAAGATGACTTTATTTGATTATAGTTAAAAGAGTTTTATATATATGTTTTAGCATGTGTAAGTATGAGTATATGTTTCATAAACATGCATGCATGCATAATTATTTACGTGATTATGTATGTAAATATTTGAGAATATGAACTTTATAAGTTATTAAGGACATGCATGTAAGTTACCAAATCATGTAAGTGCACCATAGGATATTTGATACACAAACATATTACTATTAAGTAATGAAACAAGATCAAAACTTAAACTAATTTTAACCAAATAATCCTAAGTCTAGAAGTTGTCCGCTGGGGATGAAAATCTGCCGTGGACAGTTCATCAGTTGTGGACTAGTCATCCGCTAAGGATGCTTGTTCATCCGCTGTAGACACTTTGAAGCTTTTCTTCGTCCACTGCAGACTCTTGTTAATCTGCTGCAGACTCTTGTTCATCCGCTGCAGACTCTTGTTCATCTACTATGGAAAGTCTTCATCCGCTACAGACACTTAGCAAAAATCTCTTTTATCTTTAATCCTGAAAAAGAAATTTAAGCCGCATTCGTGTATGTTACGAATGTTAATGATACTAATGTGTTAGTTAATGGCAAGCATTATCCTTTTAATAAACTTATTGAGTCCAACATCAACAATAAACCTAAAAACCTAAACTAATGTTAGTCACTTGATTACTGAGTTATTTACACAAACTAATCCGAATCAATGGATTACTATAATACTTATCTAACCTAATCACTAACCAATTACAATTAACAAACTCATAAACACATTAGCATGGGGAGATGACACCTATCCCCTTTGACACTAAACACTCTCGGCAGTTTGACACACATACCCTATAATTTGACACACACACCCTACAATTCGACACCTACACACCCTACACTACACTAAGCTTAGAGGTAACGATGAAGGTTAAGATTTTTCTCTTCTTTTTCTTTTAAACCTCAGCCAAAACCCAAAAACTTACATAATATCTTTCTCTCGGTTCTTATATGACCCGAAACCACTATCAACATCACCATAAACCACCTTAAAACTATCATCTACTAGACATTTTTGTGGTATCATTTCAGTTCAAAAACATCCAGCACCAGCTCGGAGGCTTGAAGACTACCTTATCCATTATTTATGCTCTTATCTTCTATACAATCAAGGTTAGATTCATAAACTTTTGTGATTTAAAAGCTTACAAAAAAATTTTCTATGTGTTTAACATACATACAAACCCTTGTGATGATTCACTATCAAAATCTAATTACAAACTCTGCAAAGTTCATTGATTTTCAATAAAAATCAGTAACAAAGTTTATGAAATAGGAATTTTGAAGGTTTTATAAAAACAAAAGTTTTATATTTTAGAACAATTAATAAGAAGGAAAATCAAAAGTGATAACAAAATAGTAGTTAAAATCATTAAAAATTGTACATATATTATTAGACTTTAAACTAAATAGTATATGTAATTTTTAGAATTTTTAAGGGAAAATAGCTATATATACCATTAATTCGAAATATTGTAAAAATTATAGAAAAATACTGGTAACGATATATGAACTGAAAAGTTTATATAGTAATCTTGGTATGAGGATACTGTTGTTGGTAAAATTTTATAATTTTTGGACACTGACAACTATAGTTTTAAGAATTAGAGATTAATTAATAATATCTTTAAATATAGGAATCAGTATTTATTCTAACAAACTAATAATTGTTTTATAAGAAATATCTTATCAGTTTGCAAAAACAAAGATGAGTAATATAACCCCTTTTTTATTTAGAAGTTTTAGGGGAAAAAGCATACTGTTATTTTACTGTTGATGCCAATGTAAATAAGGATTTTTGATAAGTTACTGTCACTGACTGCCATAAGTCACAACCATTAATTCGTATAAGGAAACGTCAAATAATATAGGTAACGCTACTTAGGAACATGTTTCTTGCATCGACTCGAATAAGAGTCGTGATGTTATATTATTTGATTATGTGATTTCTATGTGTGAGAGTTATGAATCACTTGGCATATAAGTAGGTTTGGTTGTGGACTTGTTTATATTGCATTAGTTAAGAAAATTATTGTTAAGTTACTAAACCTATGTTCTCACCAACTTTATGTTGGCTGTTTGAGTATGCCTTTTCAGGTAATAAGAATGTTTTATAATCTCATGTATACTTTCACCATGTACAATAGATGGTATAAGTATGTAGGGAGGCTGTGTGTATGGATAACCATGGACTTGATGGATCTCAGCATTTACGTGGATGTTCACGTCCATTACTAGCTGGGAGATTATAAGAAGTGGGTAAGAAAAATCTATGGATGTAGGGTTACTGGTACATATGTAAAAGTCTCATAAAGACAAGTTTTGTATGAAATTAAATATGTAACCCAATATTTACATAATTATTTAATGAAATTTATAATTAGTTATCGGTTGTGAATGTATGTTTTTGTAATCAATGTGTTGTGAGCCGAAAGTCACACCCAAGCATTTCACGCTACTGCCGGGATGTGACAAATGGATTAAAAGATGTGAGAGTCATTTTTAATATATGAATTATATTAAAAATTAGAAAAACATCTAATTTTATAAATAAATAAAATAATTCATAAATCCTCTTATAATTTTATATATATATTTAAAATATATAAATATATATATATATATATATATATATATTCCTAATCAAAAAAAAAATAAAAGCATGTTAAAAATATGTAAAAACCTTTGATTTAAATAAAACATGAAATAAGAGTGACTTAAGTCAAATATTTTTTTTAACTTGAGTGATCTAATTAAAACACTTTTAGAACTTAAATTATAATTTTATAAAGTTACTTTTTTCTACTTGGTTTAGACTCCTACAACAAAAAGGCTTCTCTATTTCATGTGTTTAGTATGCATAAACTATATGTATTAATAATGTGCAAAGGTGAAACTGCACTAGACAAAACACTTAAGTTTACAATAACTTGTCCAACTAACATCGTGAAGGATCCTCGTCATAACAACTCTCATTTTATGTGACCATATGCACAAGTCGCTAGTGACACCATTGCATTAAAGGATACCAAGATTAGATTCATTAAGCTACATTTGTTTCTATGAAAAACACGTTTCTTATGATGAGTCCTTACTTATACCGGCCATGTTGGGGGTACAACCTGCTTTAGTCACTGCACAAACGTGAGCTGAGTCAAATTTCCAACTTTTCACATATGCATTAACCCTCATGTGTTGATCTAGTCTTGTTCATCAAATTTCCAAGTATTCACATATTCACATATGCATTAACCCTCTTGTGTTGATCTAGTCTTGTTCATTAATATGTGATCAAATACTTTTATTAGTGTTTTTATAGGTGGTTGAAAGATATTGATGCCTACTTATGTAAGAGATAGAATTACAGAAACCTCTTTTCGGGCATTTGGTATATACTCTAAGAAAAATTTATTCAAATTATTACTGTGCTTGATTACACTTACGACGCTTACTATACATGAAAGGTATATCTGCCACTGTTGCCGTGAACATGCACACAAACATGATCAACCTAGACCAACGAACACATTTTGTCACTAATATAAAAAATCTATTGATAAAACAATAATAGTCATGAAAAAAATAGATATGTAGTTTTCTTGTAAGTTATTATTGTTATTACCACTATCATCGTAAATAATACATGTATCGCATTGCAACATGGGATGTATTTTACTAGTTCAATTCAAACAAAAACCATTCTAGGTGTTTCTTTTTAGTTTTAAACCTTTCACGCTGGAGTCCCTTTAAACAAGCATTTTTGTTATTTGTTTTAGCTTTTAAATTTTTTTATTATTTTAATATTTTAGTTAATTTTATTTGCTTTCTCTTATAACTATTAGAATATTAAGTTTTATAAATTTATATACACCATTGGAATTTTTGAATTAGATTTTATTCAAAACCAAGTTAAGGTTAATAATATGTGTTATTAATTAAATATAAAGCCATACAAATCATTAAAGCTACTTCAAAGTTTTATATTTTTAATGTATTTTTTTCCTCTTGCAACTTTCAAAGTTTGATTTTCAAAGTTTTATATAAAGCCATACAGATCATTAAAGCTACTTCTAAGTTTTATATTTTTAATGTATTTTTTTCCTCTTGCAACTTTCAAAGTTTGATTTTCTATAAAATTCCTAAAGTTTGCATTGCTTGTGTTTATTTTTACTAAAGTTTTGACGGTTATGTTTTTTTCATATTCATTTTGTGAATAGTAAAATACCTAATGTGCATATTTATTTTTATTTAAATTTCAATGTAAATTTTATGCAAAACTACATAGTGTATACTCATGTGTAGAGCTTCACACAGCCTTCGTTTGCTAGAATCTAGAAATTAATTCAAAAGAATGCAATGAAGCACTTTTTTAACAAAAGTGCAATTTTTTTTTAATTTTATGCTTCTGCGCTATGCACACTTACTTTTCTTCTAGAGGCACATCTCATATATTTTATTTTTTTATAAAAATTGTACAAATACTTTCCTAAAAGGGACAAAAAATTTTCTCTAATATGTTTTTCTTGCAAAATGTGCCTAAATTAAATCACTAAACCATAAATTGGATCATCGGACATTTTTGTGACATGAATGAAATGGATTAGAAGATGTGAGAGTCGTGATTTTCACTAAATGTAAGTAAATTAAAAAATTAGAAAAACAATTAATTGTATTAATAAATAAAAAATTTTATAAGTCTCAAATCACCACTCTATATCAGCATAAAAAACAAAAAAAATATATATTTCCTAATTGAAAAAAAAATGAAAAATATGTTAAAACATTTGATTTAAATAAAATATGAACGATGAGTGTCTTAACTAGAACAATTTGTTTAACTTAAGTAATTTAATTGGAACACTTTTAAAACTTAGATTATAATTCTGTAAAGTTACATTTTTTCTACTTTGTTTAGATTCCTACAACAACAAGGATTTTATCTTTCATGTGGTTAGTATGCATAAACTATATGTATTAATAATGTGCAAAGGTGAAACTATACTAGACGAAGCACTTGATTTTACAATAAATTGTCCAACTAACATCGTGAAGGGTCCTCGTCATAACAACTCTCATTTTATGTGACCATATGCACAAGGCATTAGTGATACCATTGCATAAAAGGATACCAAGATTAGAATCATTAAGATACATTTGTTTCTACAAAAAACACGCTTCTTGTAAGGAATACACTTAGAAGCTGATGCAACCAAAGAACAACCAAAGAGCTCTCAGCATGCACATGTGAAGTACAAGGAAGTTATTTTAGAAGATTTGATATAACTCAAAGAATTATGCTAAGTATCAAATCTTGCGAAGCCAAAAAACTATATCTTCCGAAGACAAAGATGAAGTCTTTCGATTCTTCAAGGACAAAATCTTCCGAAGCCAAAGACTGATTTCTTACGAAGACAGAGAAGAAATGCTTTCTCTGAATCACCTTTTGACAAAAGCTGAACCACTTTCCGCTGCAACTTTTGAAGACTCGCCAACATATATGAGTTGGTGAAAAGTCCATACTATTATCAACTGTAGATTAAGGTAATTAATCTGTAACTTTCCAACTATGTACTTTTATCCTTTTTGTAATATATTAGGATGTGAGCTATGGCATGTCATAGTCACTAGTCAAAAGGCAATCTACCGTTTGACTCTACATTGATCTTTTGTCTAGATTAGTGTTTCCAGCCGGCCTTCAAAGTATGGCCGGATGTAGGATGTAGTATAAAGTGTCTCAATTACTTGTATCTTAATGTATGCTTTGTAACACTTGTAAGAACATAAGAGCAATATACATCATTTTTGAAAACCATATTTGAGTGTTCATGTTCTTGTTCTTTTACTTGTGTTCATAGTTTCATCACTAACCGGTTCCCTATTTGATCTGATAAGTGTTCCAACTCTGTAAAGTCCTCATCACGATCGATTCTACATATTGTTGCACTTGATAATCAAATTAAGACAGATGTGTGCTTGTGTGATGTCAACGAATAATAAGCAAACTCAATCGAATATTATTAATCAAATGATTACAATACCAAAGGAGTATACATTGTTTAAGATCGATCCACCCGAGTTAAGCACCCCTCGGGCGGCCTATTACACAACTCTCTACTCTCTCACCCTCAGAGCACTCTTATAAAATGAACACACATAATGAAATACCAAGGAAAAACATCTATATATACTATGCAAATATTCTCGGCGAGAACTTGAAGTTCTCGCGTAGCAACACTATGTTTTCGCGCGATGAGATCATTATCATTAATCTTGGAGTTCTCGCATCCTTGTATTTCTCATATGATTTGAGTTTTTCTTTTCACTTGATATTGTAATCCATAAAGGCTAGGTCCTTACAATTTCCCCCTATGGATTATGATATCAAGTTATGTTTGACTTTAGTCACTCATCTTCATGAATTATCTGATCCTTGGGTATCTTTCATTTTACTATTCCCCCTCAGCCGTAAACTCCTCCTACTGTATAGCTTCATAAAGGATATCACGTTTGAATCAAGATTAAACTATTCTATCTTGATTACTTACAACTTAGATGTATTAGGCATATGACAGAGAGGTACAACTTCCATTTTGGATTCCCGAAGAACCCGATTCTTCAATCCGATTTCTGTGACGAAAAATTAGATCATCTAAAGTATTCTTCCCCCTATTTAAGATTTAATAAGCCCATATTTTCAGAGCAAGAATACCAAACAATCTTGATTCTTCACTTAACTAACCCGTTTAATCATTGTCCCCATCAGTAAGATAAGATAAGCCCACATTGTCAAGTTTTAATTCACGAACGACCCGAATCAAATGTTGTAGATATAGAATCTTGAACTTGATCAAACAACACAAAAACCCATGTTTAAGTACCAAATTTCAAATCATCCAGCATCTTCCAGATATATAGATAGAAACACTTGTTTTAAAACCTTGAAGTACTAACAAGTTTTTGCATCTGGATCATGTTTTCACATTTTGCAAAGTTTTTGCAAAAATTGAAATCAGTCATAGCTTTTGTATAGATGACAAAGTTTTCAAATAGTGAAGTTTTTGCATGAGAACATTTTCGCAAGTGACGGTTACTGTTGTGAAGAGTTTGCATGAAAATTTTCTCATGAAAAGTTTTCTCATGTAAAAGTTTTCTCATGAATAGTTTTCACATGAGAAGTTTCCTCGTAAAAAGGTTTTCTCATGAAAAGTTCTCTCGTGAAAAGTTTTCGCATGGAAGTTCTCGCATGAAAGTTCTTGCATGGAAGTTCTCACATGAAAGTTCTCGCATGGAAAAGTTTTCTCATGAAAAGTTCTCTCGTGAAAAAGTTTTCGCAAAATATGATTATTTTTGCAAAGTTCTCGCACGATGCAGTTACTCCAGTGAAAACTACGACCAAAGGAGTATACATCGTTTAAGCTTGATCCGCCCGAGGTGAGCTCCTCTCAGGTGGCCTATCACACAACTCTCTACTCTCTCACCCTCAGAGCACTCTTACAAAATGAACACACATAATGAAATATAAAGGAAAAAAATCTGTATATACTATGTAGATGTTCTCGCGTGAGAACTTGAAGTTCTCGCACGAAAACTCCAAGTTTTCGAGTGATGAGATCATTATCATTAATCTTGGAGTTCTCGCATCCTTGTATTTCTCATATGATTTGAGTTTTTTCTTTTCACTTGATATTGTAATCCATAAAGGCTAGGTCCTTACAAACTCTCTCCACTTGGTGAAACTGTTGCACTAACAACCCTTCTCAGTCCTTTAATTGGTATCAGAGCAATTTAGTCTCTTGATTGTAAGATCTCACCATCTTAAATCCCTTCAGTTCCACAAAACACTTATCAACTCAAATGGCAGCTCTTTCTAAGGCTGATATGGAAACCGGCACTATGACAAAGTCTCCACTAATTACTCTTGATGACTTTGATACTTGGTGCCACCGTATGGAAGGGTTCATCAAGTCACAAGGTAGCAGGATGTGGAGATCAGTTGTTGAAGGACCTTATATCCCAAGCACCTCTTCAGCCATTGCTAGAGGTAGGATTATACCAAAGGAAATAGCTGACTACTCTGAAGAAGACCGGAAGATGATAGATGTAGATCAGAAAGCCATGACCGCTCTTTAAACTGCTCTTCCGAACTCCATATACAGAGGCTTCAAGAAGTGTAAAACTGCTAAGCAGCTCTGGGATACACTGAAGCTCATGTATAAGGGGTATAAGGAAGCCAAGGAAAACAAGAAAGACACAATGAAGCAGTAGTTTGAAAACTTCACCAATAAGACAGGTGAAACCATGACTCAACAATACTTCAGTTATTTTGAGATTATGGATACTCCAATGGATGTCAGAGTAAAACTTGAGAATTGAGACATAGTAAGGAAGTTCATGTACTCTCTTGCTAGAAAATGGACTCACTACTATATGGCCATCAAGAGAACTAAGAACCTCTCTACTCTTACTCTCATAGAGTTGTATGGTATCCTTAGTGGTTACCAGATGGAGATGAACTTGCAAAATCAATCAAGCAGCTCTTCCAACAATTAGCAGAGTTCAGCCCTTCATGTGGTTGAAAGGGATAGCATAGAACCACATCATCATCTCATATGCTTCCGTGAAAACTCACAAAAGGGTCCTTTCATCACCTTCCTCGAGACACCAAGGGAGAGCTACATCCAAGGAAGCCCATTCCAAGAGACAAGCTTTGCATAAGCCTTTTTGTTGACTGATGAAAGTTATGGCAACTTTCTTTTCACTCGTGAAGACCTGGACTGCATCCATCCAGATGATCTGGAGTATATGGAGATAGTTCAACATATGGCTCTTCTCACTCATAGAGCCAAGAAGTTCTATAAAAGGACAGGAAGAAAGTTTCCTTGCAATGTGGCTAGTGGAAAGTTTGGCCTGGATAAAAACAAAGTGAAGTGTTAAAACTGTAACCAAATAGGACACTTTGCAAGAGAGTGCAAGGCACCAAGGACAAATGGTGGCCAGGCACAATCCAGACCAAGCTACACTGATGCAGCTCCAAGAACTACGAAGCCAAAAAACAACATCTTATTGTTGCTGTTAAAGAAGGAGGCTTTGACTGGAGCTTTCAGGTAGAAGATGCTTCGCCAAACCAAGAACTGATGGATGATCATGAAGATGCTAAGGTATTGGAACATATTTGTACTCCTGAATACAGTGTTAAAGTTAACATGTATAGGACCTACAACTTGGAAGTGAGATCTGATCTTGAGTCCTTGAACATTTTAAAAGTTGATTTTAAGAGACCTGATAATGATTATAAACTTAAAATAAAAGATTTAGAGAAAACCATTTTAACTCTTAAGCATGAGCACACAAATTACAAGACTCAAATTAAGGATCTCATTACCAAGTTAACTAAGTGCCAAGCTGAGCTTGTGAACAACAAAGCTAAGGTAGAAAAATGTGTTCTTGAAGAGAAAACCTTCAAGAACATAATATCTTCATCCAGGCATGAAAATATTTTTTATAAGAACAGTCAAGGATTGGGTTCAAGTGAGATAGCTCCTCCATACACATTGTTATCTGTAAGACCTCCAAGGTGTGGAACTTGTCAAGATGAGTTGCCATCCATAGATCCCATTCAAGAAGAGGATGAAGATGAAAATGAGATAGTAAAGGATGAACCTGAGGTTAGTGACAAGAGTTATCTTAAGAAGGGACACTATTCTCTTGGAGAGAAGAAAGAATCAAGGATGACCAAGTCTATGAGGAAGAACTTGATCAGGGTAGCCAAAAGAAAATCCAAGAATGCCCAAGAGATCAAGGCCACTTTCAACTCCAAGGAAAAGCATGTTTTCATCTTTGCTGGATTTGAAGTGGTAAAAGACTGACGACTCAACTATGGACTTTAGATCCAGGAGTCATAGTACATGTCCAAATTATCCTGATCTAGAGAAGAAGGCTGATAAAATGTGTACCACTGCTGCACATCTTGAACCATCCAGTTCCAAGAGCAAGCTTCATCCCAAGAAGCCTGCTGCTTCATCTGAGAAGATGAAGAAGGAAGTGGAAAGTGATCAAGCTCAACCTCCCACTTAAAAAAGATTTCTCAGAAGCATGCCAACTGAATGCTACATGTGTGGTAGTACTTCTCACTTTGCCAAAGATTGCATCTACAATCCCAAAAGTACTATCCACATGAACAAGAAGAAAACTTCTAAGAAGAAGAAGAAGAAAACAGCTTCAGAAGGAAAATCTCTTCCTTTCGAAAGCTCCAAGGTGAAGAAGAAGATAAGTGAAAACTTACCTTTGAAAGATATTTTGGTTTTGGAAGACATGAATGCTTTCGAAGTACTGAAGTCTACTTCAGTGGATGCAAAATCTTCCGAAGGTCCAGTCTCGAAAACTTCTGAAGTCATCAAAACTTCCAAAGTGTTGAGGCCAAGTTTAGTCTTCCAAAGATGGTGTGGAAAATGAAGGAAGGCCATGTGACTGGAAGTTCTTCATCAACAACAGCAAATGATCCTCAGAACTTGCATATAGGATCAATTACCATTGTATTATCTTTTGTTCACTTTGACAAGCCTAAGCCTATTGAGGCTTGGGTTTCCAAATGTAACTAACTATTTGTTTATGTGCAGGAACAGCTAAAGACCAAAAGGAATGTATGGATCATTGATAATGGTTGTTCCTTGCACATGACATGCAATGGCTCTTTGCTTCAAAACTTTGAGAAAATTGATGGAGGGCCAGTTGCTTTTGGAGGAGAATCTGGTGGTTACATTACTAGAAGGGGCAGGTTCAAAAATGGTAAGCTCAGCATTGAAAAGGTAAACTTTGTCAAGGTACTTGGGTAGAATCTTCTGAGTGTATCCCAATTTTGTGATCAGAGACACAACAAGCTCTTTGCTAAGCAAGAGTGCAATGATTTCAAGCCCGGGGTGGTCATTTCTCAAGAGCATATCTTGCTCAGAGCCCCTAGAAAAGAAAACATGTACAAGATGGATTTGGAGAAAACATCCCTTCAGGAGAAGTTTCTTGCTTTTTATCTAAAGCTAATAGTGATGAGTCTTTCCTCTAGCATAAAAGAATGTGCCATTTAAACTTTAAAAACATGAATAAACTAATTAAGAATGATTTGGTAACTAGAATGCCAAAGAAAGAGTTTACAAGTGATGATCATTGTGTTGCATGCCTGAAAGGGAAGCAACACAAGGTATCTCACAATCCAAAGGAAATGAACTCCATCACTACACCCCTACACTTATTATATATGGATCTCTTTGGCCCTACCAGTGTAATGAGTTTATGAAGGACCTCTTATTACCTGGTGATCACAGATGACTTTACAAGATATACTTGGGTTTTCTTTCTTAGAACTAAGGATGAGACCCCTAAGATCTTGAAGAGCTTCATTTTGAAAATTGAGAATCAATGTGATCACAAGGTCAAGATCATAATATGTTATCAAGGAACCGAATTCAAAAACCAAATCCTTGATTCATTTTGTGATGCAAAGGGTATTTCAGGACAATATAGTGCTCACAAGACTCCTCAGCAAAATGGTGTTGCTGAGAGGAGAAACATGACACTTATTGAAGCCGCAAGAACCATGTTGTCTGACTCTAAACTGCCCATCACCTTCTGGGCAGAGGCAGTCAACAATGCCTGCTATGTGCATAATGGAGTTTTGGTGGTAAAGACTCGGTAAGACTCCTTATGAACTGTGCAACAAAAGGAGACCTTTCATTGGTTTCCTCAGATCATTTGCATGTCCTTGCATCATCTTGAATACCAAGGATAAAATAGCCAAATTTGCTGAGAAATCAGATGATGGACATTTCATTGGATACTCTTTCTAAGCTAAGGCTTACACAATACATAATCTCAGAACCAGAGTAGTTGTCGAGTTAGCCAATATGACCTTCAATGAGCTCACACCCAGTGTGAAAGGTTTTGGTCCTGATTGGCTGTTTGATCTTGATTTAGTTATCAACTTTTTTAACAAATCTTATGAAGATGTTTCAGGATCTACAGGTACCTCATCAATAGGAGATTCTGATCTAAGATTTTAGCTGAGAAGACCAAGTGTTCAAACTACTTCAACTCCAGTGGTAACTAGCCCTGCAGTTGGAAATCCTGTCAACACAACCATGACAAGTTCTTCTACTAATACATCTGAAGTGCCTATAAATTCCAGCACAGAGGCATAGAACTCAGATTAAGGAATTTCCAATGTTGGAGGAGATGGAGGTGGTAATAGTGATCAAGAGTTTCTCGATGCTAATAATCATTCCATAGAAGACAACATTAATGATGTAATATACTCATTGGATCAAGTCTGACTAGATAAGTGTGTTGATGTGGTGGATGACTCTCAAGCACCAGATCTGAATTTCACCAATTTAGATCTGTCCAAACAACTTGCTATGATTCCTCAACTAAGAATCCACAAGTCCCATCCCACCACAAACATCATTGAAGATGTTGAGACTAGGGTAAGAACAAGAGGACAAACCCATGATAAAAATATTTGTCTTAACTTTTGTTTCTTGTCCCAGATAGAGCCTAAGAAGATTGTAGAGGCTTTGAAGGATAGAAGTTGGGTTAAAGCAATGCAGGAGGAGCTGCTTCAATTCAAGATACAGAAGGTCTGGAATCTATGTACTCTTCCTCAAGGGAAGACTACCATAGGTACCAATTGGGTATATAGGAACAAGAAGGATGATAGAGGACTTGTCATCAAGAACAAGGCAAGACTAGGTTTTCAAGGGTACATATAAGAAGATGGGATTGACTACACGGATGTTTTTGCTCATGTAGCAAGACTTGAAGCTGTTAGGATATTCCTGGCTTTGGCTGTATCCAAGGATTTCAAGTTCTACCAACTTGATGTCAAGTGTCCCTTATTATATGGGGTGATTGATGAGGAGGTGTATGTCAAACAACCACTTGGCTTTACAGACCCAGATCATCCTGATTATGTTTTCAAGCTTGACAAAGCTTTCTATGGGCAGCATCAAGCTCCAAAGAAGTGGTATGAGACACTATCACAGTATCTCTATCAGCATGGATACAAGAGAGGTACTATTGATGGAACACTCTTCATCAAAGGAACAGGAAATGACTTGATGCTGGTTCAAGTTTATATAGATGACATTATCTTTGGGTCAACTAATCTGAAGCTCTGCAAAGACTTTGAGAAGCTGATGAAGAATAGATTTGAAATGAGTGATATGGGGGAACACAATTTCTTTTTCGGAATTCAAGTGAAGCAGGTTGACAACGGCATCTTCATAAATCAGTCAAAGTATGTGCAAGACATACTTACCAGGTTTCACATGACTGAGAGCAAAGTTGCTAAGACACCCATAGCTAGAAACCACTATCTAGGACTAGATCTTAAGAGGGATATGTTGATGAGCATCTATACAGGGCTATGATTGGGTCATTTATGTAGCTGACAGCCAGCAGGCCTAATATCATGTTTGCTACATGTATTTGTGCAAGATATCAAGCGAACCCTAAGATGTCACAACTGGTTATTGTCAAGAAAATTCTCAGATATCTCAAAGGTGCTCCCAAACTGGGCCTTTGGTATCCAAAGAATTCTGACTTTAATTTGTATACCTATACAGATAGTGACTATGGTGGCTGCAATATGACTGTAAAGTCGACATCTAAGGGATGTCAACTACTTTGTGGAAGGATAGTCTCATGGCAATGTATGAAACAATCTTATGTATCTGCATCAACTGCTGAGGCTGGATACATTGCTACTGTAAGTTGCTATGCTCAAGTGCTTTGGATTCAGAATCAGATGCTAGACTATGGATTCAACTTTAAGTAGACTCACATCCACATAAACAACAACAGTGCTATCTCTATTACAGAGTTCAACACTCAATGGCAAAGCACATCAACATCAGGTGTCATTTAATTAGATATAATTTTGAAAAAGGATTGATAAAACTAGTCAAAGTTAACACAAATGAACAATATGCTGATCTGTTTATAAAAGCTTTTAATGAGTAGAGATTTAAATATCTTGTATTAGCTATTAGGATGATTAACTTTGAGTATATTTTTCATAAAACTAAACTCAAGATTATTTTTAATAACATGTGTGTCGTAAGTTGCCTATATCATCACCATATAAGCCCAGTTTACTTTGGAAGAACCTTTTCAAAATGATATACCTTAGGATTTTAAGAATATTGGATATATTTTCCTTCGAAAGACATGAAGTTGTCTTCAGAAGAAAATTATGTCTTCAAAACAAATAACTACTTCTGAGAAATTAACCTTCGGAAGAAATTTGAATATATCTTCTGAAGCATATATTTGTCACCAAGTACTTATATGTATTGAAGGACTATTTTCTTCTTAAAGCAATTAAGTCACGAAAGCCCTATTCTCTTATTGAATAAGATTTCTGATACTTGATATCTTCCGAAGCAAAGTCTATCTAGGAAGTAAAAAATACTCTTAGGTAATTTTTCTTCCGAAGCAAAATTCCTGAAAAGCTAAGGAATATCTTCCGAAGCCAAATTGGCTTCGGAAGTTTTCTCAAAACTTTTGAAGACAAATTACCTTCGAAAGATTTTTGACTTCCAAGAAAACTACCTTTTTGGGCACTTTTTCAGAGGTAGGACTGACATTCAGATTTTAAAGTTTATTCGTTTGTATTAACTTTGTCTCAAATCTATATCATATATATATTTGTACAACGGTTTCCCTTCTTTCACTTTCTCCTTCATCTGGAAGATTCAAACCCTAAATTCACCCACAAACCAACCTTGTTCTTACCTTTCTTCACCCCAACGCTACTCAAAATGGCCTACCCTGATCCCTTAAACAAACCAAATTTTTCCATGCACTTACACAGGCAACATAATCAAGTTGCTCTGTTATCGTTTGAGAAAGATCCTGGTTTCACAGATGTTTGCCGCTTCTTATCTCTAACCAGCTACCTCACCGCTCTCACAATCGACCCTCCAATATATGAAGATCAACTTTTGGAGTTCTAGAGGACCTGCCAAGAGGTCATCTTTGATGATGGGAAGGCACTGTCTGCCACAGTGTAGGGGAGGACAGTATTCATCACTCCAGCACCATCAACTCCCATCTAAGCCTGGATTATGAAGAGGGTGACATGTCCTTCCCTAAGTCTGCTGTTAACAACTCATTCAGGTAGATGGGCTATGAAGGAGACTACTCCATAAGAACCTTCAGGACAGGTAAGGTCTCATCCAAGTGGATGTAGCTCCTTTATGTGGTCATCCACTCCCTATCAAACAAACATGGAGGTTGGGACCAAATTCCCATATTGTCCATAGAATAGTTCAAGGGGTCAAGTTTAGGTATTTTCAATTTGTATATACAAATCTGCTAGCAAACTTGGACTCCTTAGAATATTATATGTCCCCTAGATATGTTCAATACATTCTTAGCTGTTAATTAGGCTCACAGTTAAGAGGAACATGTAATATTCTTAAATTGGGATAGATGAAGCTTGATATCTTCAAGACAATAAGAAAGGCCACTATTGGCTTCTCAGGGGTACAAACAGCCCTGGTCCTAAAAAAGTTAGAGCTCATTGCTCAAAGTGACAACTTGGCAGCACCAGCTAATGTTAAACCCACACCTTCTACTTCTGCAACGCCACACAGCCTCAAATCACCATCACCTACCAAAAAAAATTCAAATGAACCCCTGCTCAGTCTACTAAGGTTGAGCATGCCCCTAAATCACCAACCATGCAGGAAGAAGTGGACATTGGAGCTCCCACTTCTTTTGAGGAGCAAACCACTCCCATTATTTCAATGATCAGTGCTGAGGTTCCACATGCTCAGCCTGATAAGCTCATAACGCAAGCCTTAAGCCTTCAATTAGAGTCTCAAAACTCTAGTGATCAACCTTCAGGGGAAAGATATGATCCCCAACCAGTTGCCCTCAATCAACCAATACTCAACCATAAATTCTATGATGATGAAGATATAGGATTCAGTGAGTACCATGAGTGTCTCCTCTCCACCCCTAATCAAGGAAACATGAGTGTTTCTACATCACCTATATCTAGCCCACATCATCCACCCACAGCTGTGCTGGACCTCCATGAACCTCTTCAGGAGGCCCATATAGAAGAGGCTCTCACTTTTGCAAGTGTTTACATCTTTAAGACCTCAGCCGTGGCAACCCAGCCCATTGACACTTCTTTTGAAGCTGCAAGTATGCAGGGGAAAACCAGCAGCCAAGAAACTATGGCTAATGATGAGGAAGAAGACCTTGGTCCTATTCACTCATCCCCCATGATTCTTCTGATGAAGATGAGGGGAGTCTGCAGCTAAAGGTGTACAAACTGTCCAAACTCTTCACCTATTTAGTTTCAAAGGTTAGTCACCTAGAATCTCAGGTGGCTACCTTACAAAGAAGGGTCAATGACCAGCAACATGAGATCACCGATCTCATGGGCAAGTTAGCTGAGAGACGTATCCAGCGGACTCAACCAAGCCTACAAGAACCTATGGATGTGGTGGACCTAACTCCTAGCTCCCCTATGCAAGAGAGTGATGCTACCAAAAAGGGGGAGAATGTCTTACTTACAATCACAGAACCTGGGAGTTTCTCTCAGAGAATAAAAATGGAGGACTCACCACCCTCACTTGCAGTGGTCCATACTCAACTACCTCTTCAAGTTCACATTGATGTGGACTCACTCATTCAAAGCCTGTTTGAGGAGGGTATACCAAGAGCTATGCCTACTCTATATCACCCTGCTGATAATCTAATAGTGGGATGGACGTATGATGAAGAAAGGACAGCCCTGGTAATCTCTAGGTCTCAAGGTCAACAAGAGACCTTCAACTTCTATAACCAGAGATACTATAAGAGCACCTATCTAGTTGATCTCCCACTTGCCAATCCAAGTCAAAACAGGCAAGCTATAAGGTTAGCTGATAGGATTCAACAAAGGGTGCTTGAAGAGTTCAAGCTGAGAACCAGACTATATAGACAGAGGCTAGCAGGCAAGACTATTGGTCAACTGGATTCTAAGGTGGACCCTAAGATTAGCTTCAAAGGGGAAACCTTGGTTAAAGGCCCAGCAGTTGAGCGTGTGAACCTTGAGACAGGAGCTGCTTCAGCACCCATTACCCTCAGTGAGGCACCAGCTGGTGAAGATGTCTCACAGCCTTTCTCTGGTTAGAGCTTTAGTGCAACACCAAGCAATGAATACCAAAGCTCTCTCCACCCTGAGTCACACAGGCCTGAGAGTGACAAAGGCAAAAAGAAGATGACGACTGAGGAGATTAAGGAGGAGAAGAGAGAGAGAGTAAGAGGAAGGAAAGGGGAGAGAGTTCAAGTGGGACACCTGGCTTTATGGAAGCTACAATCAGGACAACCCCCAGGCTAAGCACTTAAGATGATGAATTAAGGGTAGCCAAATTAAACTATTTGGGTCCAGGAACTACAAAATTAATGAACTCATCTCTCTCCCCTTGGAGGAATTAAATAAACTGGCTAACATGGATTTGTCAAAGGAGAGGAAGGAAGTTAAGGATGCAAAACTGCTCCGCAAGATCAAAAAAGAAAAAAGGAGAAAAAGACTTTATATAGCACCTACCCTTTCCCTAGTCAGGAAAGTCCTGAGACAGAGACTGTGGCTACTGAGCAACAAACTCAAGTAGATAAAGAACAAGATAGACAAAACATGATCAACTAGCTGAGTGCCACAGGTCTCTATTAGGCAGCAGACTTTCTTCCCTTACCATATGACTACATTGAGTTCGAATACCTCGAGCAGCTTAAGCAACAAGTGCTAAAAGAGCAAAGAGTTGTAAAGAGGAAGATGAGGGAAGATGCTACAAGGTCAAGAGCCACCATCAAAGCAAACTAGAAGAAATCTACTGATAAACAGAAGATGGTGAGCTTCTTAAAGCTGTATGGATTCTCCGGAAGGAGGCTTGGTCCAATCTCTCTATCCACTATGGATGAGAACATTAGAGTGATTAAGCAGAAGATCAAAAGCGGTGAGTTGATTGACTTGCATTCTCCATCAAGTCAGGCAGCACCTGAAGCTGAGGTCAAGGTTGAACCCCATGAGATAACACAACCTGGACCTAGTGCTACATCACAGCTAGCTTCATCTTCTGATCCACAGCAGGGTCCGTAATCCTTCTCCTTCTGAATCTATAAAGGACAGGGACCCAACTGAGGAAGACAAATAAGAACAACATGGTACTGCAGGCCAGTCTCCTCAGTTAAAGTTTAGAAAGGGGAAAAGGATTGCCATAAGAAGGGACATGAAGAAGAAGAAGAAGAAGTCCAAGGCATCCACCTCTGCACCTCAGGATGGGTTAGAACATCCTGAGGATGATCCAGAAGAGCCTACTCATCCAACTCCTATTCAAGTAGAGCCTCTTCCTGCTGAGAGACCCATTGTGTCTTGGATGTTTGCCACCTATCCAGACAGATAGTATATCACTAGAGATCAAAGCGGTCAAGACCTGTACTTCTGGCAAAACATACTTGACCTCCCTCTGCATGATTTCTATGACATGAGGAGATACTTTAAGAGTCTGAGGAATCCTGACCAGCTGATGATAAAGGGAATGGTCTTGATTCTGATGAGGACTGTCAATAGATGAAGATCAAGAATCAAAGGTCTCTTCAGTTTTGGTAGCATCAGCCTAGGGAGAGTTTGTAAGGATTATACTTAAAGGCTGATGCAACCAAAGAACAACCAAAGAGCTCTCAGCATGCACATGTGAAATACAAGTAAGTTACTTTGGAAGATTTGATATAACTCGGAGAATTATGCTAAGTATCAAATCTTCCAAAGCCAAAAGACAATATCTTTCGATGCCAAAGATGAAGTCTTTTGAAGCTTCAAGGACAAACTTGTTAGGTCTAGATCTTTTATATAGGTTTAGATGATTGGTAATCTCTTGTAATGAAGATCTGTAATTCTTTATCATTATGTAATGCAAGATATATATGTTAACCCAAATGTTATTTGTGTTGATTTTAGGTAATTGCAGGAAAACATCATACTTGGTCAATTTGGAAAAATTGACAATGTGCAAGAACTCCTATGGATGAACAAGTTGTTCCTTCGTAAATGTTCTGTGGAACAAAGAAAAAGGAATACACATCCGTAGATCTCCTGCGGAAGCTCAACATCTACTAAAGTACAAGTTCTGAAGTCAAGTTGCTGTTGCTGCGGAAGAAGGAAGTTTGCTTCTGAGGATGAAGTTCAAGAACAAAGGACCAACTCCTACGGAAGAACAACTCTTACGAAAGACCAATTCCTAAGAAAAAAAATACTTGTATGATCTCAAATCATCAAGTACGCAACATAAAGTCAACCTATGATGTCATCAAGTCAACGACCATGGAAGACTATTTATGTCAAGCAAATATTCCACGTCACTTCAAGAATATTTCTTTTGTAAAGTGAATTCCTCTACCAATAAAGATAAGGCATGGGTGCACTCATTTAGGAATAGATATACATCATACGAATAGATATATCATAGGAAGAGATAAACATAGAGAGAGATTGAGAGAGATATCAATATACAAATAGAGATATATATTCTTAGAAACGATATCACTCGATCAATCAATCACTCGATCAATCAATCACTCAATCAATCATTTAATATAGCAAAACACCAAGAACATCATAGCAATCATCAAAGCATCAATATCATTGTAATCGATTCATGATCAATGAAAATCATTTGAAACAATCTTTTGTTGCATTGTTTATTCTATTTTCAAGTTGTTACATTTGTTCTTTGTCGATTTCAATTTCATAAACAACTAATTAAATAACAAGTATTGATAATTCCGAGATCTTTATTTGTTAAATCAAACTGATAATTCCTGCTTTGATCCTTGGATTCACAAGTGGTACCAGACTGAACACTTTTTCATATTATGGGAAATGATAGTACACTATACCTTTGCTTACTTTCCTAAATTTTATCACACAATAGAGACTGATGTGATTTGATATGTGAGTAGGTTTAACTTGAGTGGAAAATATACAAGTGCATGCATAACATAATGCCAAGGTGACTAATTGTGGACAATTCCATTTTGAGGAACAAGCAAGTAAGTTTTATCCTGCTGTGATCAACTTATTCACCTAAGCACACTATGTTGTGAAGCTTTATCCTCTATCTTTGCGCATCATGAACCCTTTGTTTTGTGTAAACAAAGACCTGAGTTCACAGGCACCTCTGTTTTACGTAAGTAAAGACCTGGTGTCCTGATGATGCTAATCAAAAAGTTCCAAAAAGGAACAACTCTAAAAGAATCCAATGTGGTCAATTGTATATTATCTTAAAGAGCTTCAAATATCATATCAGCATTAGTAAGATTTCAAAGAAATCTTAAGATAGAGCTTATAACTTAAGGAACATAGTTTTAAGTGTGAAAAAGTGATAAATTGACTCATATACGAAGGACAAACTCTAATGTGAATTGAATGTGGAGTCCATATTTGTCTATCTTTAATCAATACCAAAACATGATAAACAGCATGACAAGTTGACACTATACTCTTGTTGAATTTATGTGGATCATAATACTTGAAATCAGCACTAGATCTATGTCTACTATCATCAAAGAAAACTGTTTCAGGAAGTTGCTTAGTGTCATAGTATGATCCCATTGTATGATGTAAATGCTTGTAAATATATTTAAGTTTCTGCATATAAACAAAAATACAAAAAGATTTTTTTTTGTTTGTTCTTTTATTTGCTAATAAGATTGACAGATAATTGTTTTTCATGCTATTCCCTTTAAAAATTTCTGATAAATACATAATTTCATGATTAATCATAAATTTAGGGGGAGTAGTCATCAGTATAAAAACTGAGTTTAACATTTTTTTTACATGAAGAAAATTGGAACTTGTGCACTAACTTGGCTGCAGGATATCTGAAGTTTTTAACTAAATCAATTTTGCACATTTGCCATGAAGCAGAGTCAACAAGGTCCAATAGCAAACAACAAATAATCTAACAATATGTTAGGATCATACAGCAAAAACATAACAAAAAAACAACTTTCCGTAGATTGGTATCCTACGGATAAAACATCAAAAGAAGAAAAACAAACATTTGCTTCGGAAGAAAATTTTATCAAAATTACCTTCGGAAGAAAACCATAATTGCTTTGGAAGAAAATTTTATCAAAATTACCTTCAGAAGAAAAACATAAGTTTTGGCTTCTGTAGATGTTCTGCGGAAGAATTGACTTGAAACACGGAAAGTTTTGCCGTCCGTAGATGTTCTACGGGAGAATTAACTATCCAAATAACCACGGAAGGGTAAAGAGGGATATGGGATCCATAACATTAAATAAGAGGTTTTTAAATTGTCTAAGAGAGTATAAAGGATACCTTGACCGTTGGCATTTCTATTCACTTTTTAGAACACTTTTTCAGACCTAGAAAAACGTTCTCACCCATAAACCCCTTTCTCACCGAAACATTTAAAATTTCAATTCCACACAACAATCCTCACCAAAATCACCACTCAAACAACATCAAAATGGCCAACAGATTTGTAAAAGATCATAACGTTTGTGCCTTTTTGAATCCAGAAGATCCTGTAACAAAGGGATGCATGGAGATCATCAACTATCTAAAAAGATCAAGGATTTTCTATTTGTTATATGTGGACCCTGTCATCTATCAATCTCATATAATAGATTTCTGGAACTCGACAAGAATTGAATAGGAAAATAATGAAAAGGTGATTTTCACAGCAATCAGAAATGAAGAGTTGAGGGTGGATGAACAAACCATCAGGAGTTTGTTAGAATTTAGAGAACGAGAAGAAGGTCATCCCGATGTGTTCGACCATGAGTACATTCAAAAAGTCTTTCATTTAATGGGATATGATGGTGCCTATAGGAATTGTGAAATAAAGAAAGGGAGATTGTGCAAGCCCTACAGATTTCTCTGTCATACTTACTTGAGGTGTTGACCAACAGAAAGTCTGGATTGGACAGGTTTTCTAGGCACATATCATCAGGGATTATTGGTGTGTTTGAAGGAAGGACTTACAATTATTCTAAATACATCCTTGGATGCTTGTGTGACCATGTAAGTGTATAGAAGGAAAACAAGATGTACATGTTTCCCAGGTTTATTCAGCTGATCATAAATGAATCAATTCCCAACATTGAAAGAGAAGGTGATGTATTTATTCAAGCTCACCTCGGAAGATCTGTGTTGAACAAGATAAGTGGGTAATACCAAGGTGAAGAAATGGAGATGTTTGCTCATGTCACTGATGAGAATGCAGACATTCCCTAAGAACTACTATACCTTGATCAACAACAACAACAAACACCACCAGCTAAATCACCTGAACCACCACAACAAGAACCCCATCCTCTATCACCAACAACCCTAACCAACCTACCAGAAACACCACTTGTTCATCTCCATTCACCACCCAATGAACACACCCAACCTTTATCTCCTTCCTATTCCCAAACATCTCAGAATACTGCTGAAGTAGAAGTATTCACACTTGATGACATTCAACAATCACCATCACACCCATCATCATAACAAGAACCTCAGCGTCTACCACCAACACCTGTGATAGACTTAACAGACTCACCACTAGCTCAATAGGATTCACCTTCCAGTGAGCATACCCAACCTCTCTCACCTGCCCAATCTCGATCATCACTGCACACTGGTGCCACAGACCCTATCTTACCCTATCTCACTCAAACACTTACACATCTAATAACATAACTAACTTTCTCACCCATACCTACTAAACCAACCTCACCTACTAAAAGCCTAACACATACTGAAATACTCAACCTTGATGAGGATGATCAGCATGATGTTGTGAAAAATGGTGCTACAGAAGAGATTTGTTTAGAAGTTGAAAGGGATAATGATCAAGTTATTAAACAACAGGATAAAAGTCACTTTGTTAACATAGTTTCCTATGATGAAAATGATTTAAGAGATGAAGAGATAAATGTGAGCAAAAGTTTTCTTGTGGCAAAATACAACAATCTCATCATCAAGAGCAATAAAAAGTTGGAAAAATTAAGGAAATTGAAGGGAGAGATGATGGAGAAAGTTGAGACAATCTCAAAATTAGAAGGGACAATCAAAAAGTTAAGAGAAGAGATTGAAACTAACAATGAAATTATTGATGCTATGGATAAGCTTTTAACTGAGTCCTGTGCATCTCTTGAGAAAGAAAAACAAGAGAAAGAAAAAGTCTTGACTGAGCACAACAATGCATTGAAAACCATTTCTGAACAGTTAGTGCTATTGAAAGTTAAAGATGATGAGATAGAGAGACTAATGAAGAAGGTGGCTGAACAAGAAGGAATTACTCAACAAGAGCCAATCAAAGAAGCTGCTGTCTTTCCCATGATCAAACCAAAAGAACCAACAATCAAGTATCATAGGAAAAGAAAGTATTTGGGAATAACCCAAGAAGATGTTATTGAAATTGGAGACACCCCAAAGAGAACAAAAACCATGTCTCCAGAACACACACCATCAGTTGATCTTTCAACTCTCAAATCAGTTGAAGAAATTGAAGAAGAAAGTGATGCTGAGTGGGTAGATTTAACAAAAGATAAGACTTATAAGTTTGATAAAAAGGCAAGGGAAGGTGACTTGTTATCTGCTGATGGCATCTTTGAAGAAAGAGCACAATCATCTATGTTCATGGACTTAATCAATAATGGTTTTCCATATGGCATGGTTGAGAAAATGAACATGTCTGAGATGATTCAAGTGCTGAAAGAGTTTGATGCTACTAGATTAATACTTCCAGTATGCAACTATGAAACCTTCTCAAAGTTCAAATCCATTAAGAAGATAAAGAAAGATTTGGGTCACTATGACACAATGAAGCTCACTAAGTATAACATGACTTGTTGGCTGCAAAGTCATAACTATGAGTCTCATGAGCTTAAGGGAAGAACAGTGGGTAAGTTAAGAGCCATGATGGATCATGTGATGCAGGTTGAGCTAGAAACTGGAGTAAGATTCAGAATCGGAGCACCCAATCCTGCTTACAACAATAATCAAAACAATCTCATGTTGAGCCAATAGTAGTTGAAAGGGATGTAATCTCCAACAAAATTTGGCCTCTGGGAACAGCTGTGAGGGAAATAACATAATAGAAAACAACTCTGATTCAACTGTTTGATCAGATGACTACACCAAAATTAGCAGTAGATAACAAGATTATAGCTTGGTAGTTTGATCAAGAATGGGATTGTGCTACAATTAAAAGGGCAACTGGAATGGTTCAATACTTTCCATGGATGGAGACCCTTCTTACTCTCCCAGATACAGACCTTTCTACTCTACAAAACATTCCAATCCCCAACTATCCAATCAGTCCAAGAGGAAGAGATTTTTCTATTTTGATTGCAAAACTAAGAAACAAGTTTAAGGTAGATGTGCTGAAAGAAGCCAAAAAGAAAGGATGCAGAACACAAAAGAAGAAAACAAAGGCAAAAAAAATCACATTCCAGTTCTTCAAAACTTGTTGATGATGAATTTCTACGGAGAATTGGATATGTAGACAAGGCTGAAGTATCAATCAAAAGCATTAAAGGAAATAAGTATTCATTCCCTATCACTGAATGGGGATATGTAGAAAAAACAAAAGAACTGGTGTTACAAAGAAATGAGCCAAACAAGAAAGCCACAAGCATCAGACTTTATGACCCAATGGAAATCAAGCTCCTTCATCCTAGCTACACTTCTTATCTGCATCACAAATACTTTCCAAAGTTGAATGATAAAGATGCTCAAAGTGACATATGCTTATACGTGCACATCATTCAAGTCATAGACAAGCTGCACTCCAAAGCATATAAGAGAAGAAGATTTGAAGCAGGTCAGCTAATAGGTTCTGAAATTCCATCTGAGGTCAGAATGTCAGAACAAGATGAATTGAAAGTGGTGTTAAACAATAGTGTTGTTGCAACACTGATCACAGAAGAAGACATCTTTGGGCTGACACTCTAAAGAAAATGAAGAGAATGAAGATCAAGTATTAATATGATGATCAAAAGAATGCGGTTGAATACTTCAACACAAGAATTTTGAGAAGAGTTCAAGAATTGAAAGATCTGAACAGATAATTACAAGAATCTAAACCTAAGGGGGAGTATTGTTAGGTCTAGATCTTTTGTATAGGTTTAGATGATTGATAATATCTTGTAATAAAGATCTGTGATTCTTTATCATTATGTAATGCAAGATATATATGTTAACCCAGATATTATTTGTGTTGATTTTATGTAATTGCAGGAAAACATCATACTTGGTCAATTTAGAAAAATTGACAATGTGCAAGAACTCCTGCGGATGAACAAGTTGCTCCTCCATAGATGTTCTGTGGAACAAAGAACAAGGAATACACATCCGTAGATCTCCTGCGGAAGCTTAACATCTACTGAAGAACAAGTTCTGAAGTCAAGTTGCTGCTATTGTAGAAGAAGGAAGTTTGCTCCTGAGAATGAAGTTCAAGAAGAAAGGACCAACTCCTACGGAAGACCAACTCTTACGGAAGACCAATTCCTACGGAAGAACAAAATACTTGTATTATCTCAAATCATCAAGTACGTAACATAAAGTCAACCTGTGATGTTATCAAGTCAACGACCATGGAAGACTATTTATGTCAAGCAAATATTCCACGTCACATCAAGAATATTTTTTTTGTAAAGTAAATCCCTCTGCCAATAAAGATAAGGCATGGGTGCGATCATTTAGGAATAGATATACCTCATAGGAATAGATATATCATAGGAAGAGATAAACATAGAGAGAGATTGAGAGAGATATCGATATACAAATAGAGATACATATTCATAAAAACGATATCACTCGATCAATCGATCACTCGATCAATCAATCACTCAATATAGGAAAACACCAAGAACACCAAGAACATCATAGTAATCATCATATCATCAAAGCATCAATATCATTGTAATTGATTCATGATAAATGAAAAACAATCTTTTGTTGCATTGTTTATTCTATTTTCAAGTTGTTTCATCTATTCTTTGTCGATTTCGATTTCATAAACAAATAATTAAATAACAAGTATTGATAATTCCACGATCTTTATTTGTTAATCAAACTGATAATTCCTGCTTCGATCCTTGGATTCACAAAAGTCTTTCGAAGCCAAAGATTGATTTCTTCCAAAGACGGAGAAGACATACTTTCTCTGAATCACCTTTTGACAAAAGTTGAAACACTTTTCGCTGCCACTTCTGAAGACTCACCAACTTATATGAGTTGGGGAAAAATCCATACTTTTGTCAACTGTAGAATATGGTTATAGTGTCTGTAACTTTCTACTTATGTACTTTTATTCTTTTTGTAATATATTAGGATATAAGTTATGGCATGTCATAGTCACTAGTCAAAAGACAATCTGTCTTTTGACTCTATATTGATCTTGTTATCTAGACTAGTGTTTCTGGCTGGCCTTCAAAGTATGACTCGCTGTAAGATATAGTATTAAGTGTTTCAAGTATTTCTATCTTAATGTATGTTTTGTAACACTTGTAAGAACTTGAGAGCAATATATATAATTTTTGAAAACCATATTTGAGTGTTCATGTTCTTATTCTTTTACTTGTGTTCATAGTTTCATCACTAACCGGTTCTCTATTTGATCTGATAAGTGTTCCAACTCTCTCCACCTAGTGCAACTGTTGCATTGACCACCCTTCCCGATCCTACACTTCTCAGGATAAGTCTTTACTTATACCAGCCAAGTTGGGGTACAATCTGCTTCAGTCACTACACAAGCGTGAGCTGAGTCAAATTTCCAAGCATTCACATATGCATTAACCCTCACGTGTTAATTTGGTCTTGTTTTTCAATAGGTGATCAAATTATTTTATTTATGTTTTTTATAGGTGGTTGAAATATATTGATTCCTCTTTATGTAAGAGATAGAATTGTAGAAACCTATTTTTGGGCATTTGGTATATACTCCGAGACAAAATTTATTCAAATTATGACTGTTCTTTATGACACTTATGACGCTTAAGATACATGAAAGGTATATCTGCCACTGTCGACGTGAACATGCACACAAACATGATCAATGAAACAACCATAAAACGTTATAAATAAATATGTACGGATGTGTGTATGTGTGTGTGTGTGTATATATATATATATATATATATATATAGAGAGAGAGAGAGAGAGAGAGAGAATAAATGTATGAAAGAAAATATATGAATGTGAATAACAAATTAAGGATATGTCATTAAAAAAATAATATAACTAAAATGTATATATACACACACGTAAATGTGTATATTGTAAAATATATATTATAAGTAATAATAATAATAAATGTTTCCTAAGGATAAGATATTTCGACCAACCTTCTTCTTTTTTTAACTCTTTCAAATCTTCTTTTTCTCATTTCACCAACACTTTAACAACTTCAAGCTCTGTCCTTTTCATTGGCTAAAATCTCTGCAAATCATCTATGATTAGAATATTTTCAACAACTATTTTCTCTCTGTTGGAAACTATGAAACTTCATCAGGAAAGTTGAAAATGACTTCACGAACTAACGTTGGAAGCCCCACTATTGAACCGTTAATCCCTTGTTTTAAAAACAAAGAATTGCTTCATCGAGCCCCATAATCTCCTAACCTCTCCCTTTGCATTACTCTTCCAGTTGTAAATTCTGATGAGTTTTTATAGTCTCCGGTAGTTTCCGCATTGCACCGAACTCCAAACCCAAGACTGCTGATAAAACGTCTCCGCCGGTGACAGCTTTTATTTGACCATAACAACCACCGACGACACCAAACGCGTCATGAAACTGCTCGCCGTTACTGCGAAAGATTCCCGGAGAATGTAACCATCTCTCCGGCGACTCGAGTTTCTTCTTGACCGCTTCGGGGAAATGGTCGAGGTAATCAACAAGTGTCAACTTAAACTTAAATTTTGGTTACCCAGCTATCTTTATTAGTATATGGCTGCGTTGTCAGAAGTTGAAGATGTGTTTCGACGATCACCCAAATTTCTAAAATAATTAGAGAGTAGATGCCACCCAAAACTAGTTTATAAATTTCCAAAAACTATGATAACCAATATTAATATATAATTGTTGTACAGGAGGTTCTACCCACTATTGACACAAGATTGCAAAGTTTCACGCCCAGTGAGCCTCCCTTGTTCTACCTTGTTTTACTAATATTGTTATTGTTATTTTATTTGTTGATTTAACAAAATACATGTTTTCCTTTTCCTTCTTTCTTAACATATTAGACTCATGTGACCAAAAATATATATATATAAATATGTATATAATAATATAATTTATTTTTGTTAAACCATCTGTTTGTTCTAGACATTTTTATTAGAGTAGACATGATTATCTATTTGTTTGAATACATATATTATATAATTGTTCCGGTGAATCATATGAATATATATACCGTAGTATATAAACATTCATTTGTAATCATACATTGTTTAACATATATTTTAATATTATGATATTTAATCTAATTGGCTCGTTGTTGGATAAATATATAAATAAAATTGACCTTAATAAAAATTAAAAGCACAATCTCATTCAATATAAATTATTGTAGGTTATCTCAACCCCTTAAAAAAAACAAGTTTGACATCATTGTGCCTTGTCAATTAAGGTACGGATTCTTACCCCACCCTTTATCGTTATGCAGTTCGCTTGATTCTTGAAACCCCTTTGATTTTCACATTTCATTGAAATTCCTGATCGTCTTTGGCTCTGAATCTGTTTCATTTGATCGTACGCTATTGATATCATGATTGATTATAATTTTTATCATGTTACATTGAATTAAGTATTACGTGCATGCGATTGAAATTTATTGAATTGAACTCATTATCGCATGTTCCTATGTTACAACATGATTATGTATTCGTTTTACGCTTAGAGATAACATATTTGAGATATATCATTGCAACACTATTTCAGTTTATTATATTATGTTACCCGAGCATGTCCCTACTTGTGAGGGTGACCACAAGCAAGTCATTGCGGCATCGATGACATGGCACCAACCGTGACGGTGAGCAGAGATCACAGCGTCTCCTTCAGTACTTGCGAGGTACATTGGCCATATTATGTTGAGGAGGCGTATGAACTGGTCCTAGGATATATGCATATGATTATGGTGAATGGTTGTTGTATATGCCCACACTCCATTTCACGTTCGGTACATAGAGTCTGCAGCTCTATGTGCATGTCTGTTCTGATATAAGTTATTCGGCTCAATGGGTACATCCACATGATACGAGTTACTTTATTGACTTGTGTTAATTGGCACCGTATCATTTTATGTTACTTTATCTCTCGATGTTATTGCAGTTATTATTATTGTTACCTGTGCGTTTATCCGTACTGGGCATTCGGCTCATTCCGTAAATATTTGTTTCAGCAGGTTCACAGGTTACTTCGGGCGGGGTGTGAAGAGAGATAAATTGAGCTCTAGGACTTTTTAGTGGAGAAAGCTAGCCATTTTTGTAGCATATGCTAGTCATCTAGATTTGGCTGATTAAATAATATGTAACGAATATTTTACCCCAGGGCTCTCAAACGTCTTTTTGATGTACTCCTAACGTTCAGTTATGGAATTATGTCTTATGTTTTGATTACTATGATAGTGACACGTCAGCGCTAATCGGATTGGGGTGTTACAATCAACCTAAAGCAACGAACACATTTTGTCTCCATTATCAAAAATGTGTTGGTAAAAAAATAATAGTCATGAAAAAAATAGTTATGTAATATTTTTTTAAGTTATTATTGTTATTATCGTTCTTACCGCTACAATCCTAAAAAATACAGGTATCCCATTGAAACATGTGATGTATTTTACTAGTTCAATTCAAACAAAAACCATTCTAGATGTTTCTTTTTAATTTTAAACCTTTCACGCTGGAGTCCCTTTAAACAAGCATTTTAGTTATTTGTTTTACCGTATAATTTTTTTTTCATTTTTTTAATATTTTAGTTAATTTTATTTGTTTTCTCTTATAACTATTAGAATATTAAGTTTTATAAATTTATATACACCATTGGAACGTACTTATTTTTACCTACGTTTTGAATTAAATTTTATTCAAACCCAAGTTAAGGTTAATAATGTATGTGTTGTTAATTAAATATAAAGCCATACAGATCATTGAAGCTACTTAGTTTTATACTTTTAATGTATTTTTTTCCTCTTGCAACTTTCAAAGTTTGATTTTCTATAAAATTCCTAAAGTTCGCATTGCTTGTGTTTATTTTTTCTAATGTTTCGACGGTTACGTTTTTTTCATATTCGATTTGTGAATAGTAAAATCCCTATTGTAGATATTTATTTTAATATAAGTTTCAATGTAAGTTTTATGCAAAACTACTTAGTGTATACTAATGTGTAGAGATTGACAGAGGCTTCATTTGCTAGAATCCGCAAAATAAAAATAATACAACAAAGCACTTTTTTAACACAAGGGCAAAGTTTTTTTATTTTTATGCTTCTGTGCTATGCACACTTACTTTTCTTCTAGAGGAACATCTCCTATATTTTATATTTTCATAAAAATGTACAAATACTTTCCTAAAAGAGACAAAAAATTTTCTAATATGTTTTTCTTGCAACATGTGCCTAAATTAAATCACTTAACCCTAAATTAGATCATTAGAGTTTTTTGTGTCATGAATGAAATGGATTAGAACATGTGAGAGTCATGATTTTCAACAAATGTAAGTATCTTAAAAAATTAGAAAAACCATTAATTGTATTAATAAATAAAAAAATTCATAAATCCCAAATCACCACTCTACATCAGCATAAAAAAAACATATATATTTTCTGATTGAAACAAAAATAAAAAACATATTAAAAATATGTTAAAAAATTTGATTTAAATAACACACGACAAATGAGTGTTTTAACTAGAATAATATTATAACTTGAGTGATCTAATTGAAACAATTTTAAAACTTAGATTATAGTTTTGTAAAGTTACATTTTTCTACTTGGTTTAGACTCCTACAACAACAAAGCTTATGTGTTTCATGTGGTTAGTATGCCTATACTATATGTATTTATAATGTGCAAAGGAGAAACTGTACTAGACGAAGCACTTGATTTTATATGAAGTTGTCCAACTAACATCGTGAAGGATCCTCATCATAAGAACTCTCATTTTATGTGCCTATACGGACAAGGCACTTGTGATACCATTGCATAAAAGGATACAAAGATTAGAATCATTAAGCTACATTTTTTTCTACGAAAAACACGCTTCTCATGATACGTCCTTACATATACTGGCCATGTTGAGGTACAATTTGTTTCGGTCACTACACAAGCGTGAGCTGAGTCAAATTTCCAAGTATTCACATATGCCTTAAATCTCATGTGTTGATCTAGTCTTGTTCATCAATAGGTGATCAAAATACTTTTATTCATGTTTTTTACTGGTGGTTGAAAAATATGGATGCCTTCTTATGTCACAGATAGAATGGTAAAAAGCTATTTTTGGGTATTTTGTATATACTTAAAGCCAAAGATTCAAATAATGACTGTTCTTGATGACTTTTATGATGCTTACCATACATGAAAGGTATATCTATCATTATCGACTTGAACATGCACGCAAACATGATCAACCTTGACTAACGAACTTATTTTGTCACTAATATAAAAAATCTATTAATAAAACAATAATAGTCATGAAAAAAATAGATATGTAATTTTTTTTAAGTTATTATTGTTATTACTGTAACACCCGATCCCTCGTACCACCAATATTGTCTGCTTTGCCCATGAAAAGCTCACGGATTTTCTTTTTGTTGCCCGGATGAAAACTTCCTAGGGAGGTCACCCATCCCTGGATTGCTACTATCTGAGCACGCTTACCTGTGGAGTTCTCCTCAAATCTACAGCCAATGCGCGAAAACGCGTTAGTGATATTAGAGACCAGACATTACTTATGAACCACAAAAAACTCCTGTCCACGGCCGATGTGGGAGTCATAATTACCACTATCATCTTAAAAAATGCAGGTATCCATTGTAATATGGGATGTATTTTACTAGTTCAATTCAAACAAAAACCATTTTAGATTTTTGTTTTTAATTTTAATCCTTTCACGCTAGAGTCCCTTTAAACAAGCATTTTAGTTATTTCTTTTACTTTTTAAATTTTGTTATTATTTTAATATTTTAGTAATTTTATTTGTTTTCTCTTATAACTACTAGAATATTATGTTTTATAAATGTATATACACTGTTGGAACGTATTTATTTTTATCTATGTTTTGAATTCGATTTTATTCAAAACCAAGTTATGGGTAGTAATGTATGTGTTCTTAATTAAATATATAGCCATACAGATCATTAAAGCTACTTCAAAGTTGTATATTTTTAAACTATATTTTTCCTCTTGCAACTTTCAAAATTTGATTTTCGATAAAATTCCCAAAGTTCGCATTAATTGTGTTTATTTTTACAAATGTTTCGACGGTTACATTTTTTCATATTCGAGTTGTAAATAGTAAAATCTCTAACGTACATATTTATTTTTATCTAAGTTTCAATGTAAACATTATGCAAAACTACTTAGTGTATATGAATTCGTAAAGATTGACAATGCCTTCTTTTGTTAGAACGCACGCAGATTCTTCTAGTTAATTTAAAATAATGCTACGAAGTACTTTTTAACACAAGGGCAACTTTTATTTTTTTAAGCTTTTGTACTATGCACACTTCATTTTCTTCTAGAGGCAACTCTCCTTTATTTTATATTTTTATAAAAAAAATGTACAAATACTTTCCTAAAAGGGACAAAAAATTTTCTCTAAAATGTTTTTCTTGCAATATGTGCCTAAATTAAATCACTAAACCATAAATTGGATCATCAGACTTTTTAGTGTCATGAATGAAATGGATCAGAAGATGTGAGTGTCCTGATTTTTAATATATGTAATTATCTTAAAAATTAGAAATACATTTAATGGTATTAATAAATAAGATAATTCCTAAATCCCAAATCACCACTGCACATTAGCATAAAAAAATAAAAAAACATATATATATTCTAATTGAAACAAAAAAGAAAAACATGTTAAAAATATGTTAAAATCTTTGACTAAAATAAACATGAAATATGAGTGACTCAACTAGAATATTTTTTTAAACTTGAGCGATTTAATTAGTACACTTTTAGAATTTAGATTATAATTCTATAAAGTTACCTTTTTATACTTGGTTTAGACTCCTACAACAACAAGGCTTCTCTCTTTCATGTGGTTAGTATGCATAAATTATATGTATTAATAATGTACAAAGGTGAAACTGTACGAGACGAAACACTTGATTTCACAATAACTTGTCCAACTAAAATCGTGAAAAATCCTTGTCATAACAACTCTCATTTTATGTGCCAATACGGACAAGGCACTTGTGATACCATTGCATAAAAGGATACAGAGATTAGAATCATTAAGCTACATTTGTTTTTGCAAAAAATACGCTTCTCATGATAAGTCCTTACATATACTGGCCATGTTGGGGTACAATTTGTTTCGGTCACTACACAAGCGTGAGTTGAGTCAAATTTCCAAGTATTCACATATGCATTAAATCTTATGTGTTGATCTAGTCTTGTTCATCAATAGGTGATCAAAATACTTTTATTCATGTTTTTATAGGTGGTTGAAAAATATTGATGCCTCCTTATATCACAGATAGAATTGTAGAAAGCTATTTTTGGGTATTTTGTATAAACTCAAAGCCAAAATTGATTCAAATGATGACTGTTCTTGATGACTTTTATGACGCTTACCATACATGAAAGGTATATCTATCACTATCGACTTGAACATGCATGCAAACATGATCAACCTTGACTAACGAACTTATTTTGTCACTAATATAAAAAATCTATTAATAAAACAATAATAGTCATGAAAAAAAGAGATATGTAATATTTGTTTAAGTTATTATTGTTATTACTGTAATGCACGGTCCTCGTACTACCAATATTGTCCGCTTTGCCCATAAGAAGCTCACGAATTTGCTTTTGGTTGCCCGAGTGAAAACTTCTCAAGGAGGTCATTCATCCCTGGATTGCTACCACCAGAGCACGCTTACCTGTGAAGTTCTCCTATAATCCACAGCCAATACGCCCAAAATGCGTTAGTGATATTAGAGACCAGACATTACTTATGAACAACAAAAAACTCCTTTCCACGGCTGATGTGGGGATATGGGGTGTCACAATTACCACTATCATCGTAAAAAATGCAGGTATCCATTGTAATATGGGATGTATTTTACTAGTTCAATTCAAACAAAAACCATTTTAGACTTTTGTTTAATTTTAATCCTTTCTCGCCAGAGTCCCTTTAAACAAGCATTTTAGTTATTTGTTTTACTTTTTAATTTTTGTTTTTATTTTAGTATTTTAGTTAATTTTATTTGTTTTCTCTTATAACTAATAGAATATTAAGTTTTATAAATTTATATGCACTGTTGGAACTTACTTATTTTTATCTACGTTTTGAATTAGATTTTATTCGAAACCAAGTTAAGGGTAATAATATATGTGTTCTTAATTAAATATATAGCCATACAGATCATTTAAGCTACTTCAAAGTTTTATATTTTTAAACTATATTTTTCCTCTTGCAACTTTCAAAGTTTGATTTTCTATAAAATTCCTAAAGTTCGCATTACATGTGTTTATTTTTACAAATTTTTCGACGGTTACATTTTTTCATATTCGAGTTGTAAATAGTAAAATCCCTATCGTACATATTTATTTTTATTTAGGTTTCAATGTAGACTTTATGCAAAACTACTTAGTGTATACAAATATGTAAAGATTGACAGAGCCTTCTTTTGTTACAACGCACGCTGATTCTACTAGTTAATTTAAGATAATAAAACGAAACACTTTTTTAACACAAGGGCATATTTTATTATTTTTAAGTTTTTGCACTATGCACACTTCATTTTCTTCTAGAGGCAAGTCTCCTTTATTTTATATTTTTATGAAAAATGTACAAGTACTTTCCTAAAAGGGACAAAAAATTTTCTCTAAAATATTTTTCTTGCAACATGTGCCTAAATTAAATCACTAAAACATAAATTGGACCATTGGACTTTTTAGTGTCATGAATGAAATGGATTAGAAGATGTGAGAGTTTTTAATATATGTAATTATCTTAAAAAGTTAGAAAAACATTTAATGGTATTAATAAATAAGATAATTCATAAATCCCAAATCACTACTGCACATTAGCATAAAAAAATAAAAAATATATATATTTCCAAATTAAATCAAAAAAGAAAAACATGTTAAAAATATATGAAAACCTTTGATTTAAATAAAACATGAAATATGATTGACTTAACTAGAATATTTTTTTAAACTTGAGCGATTTAATTAGAACACTTTTAGAACTTAGATTATAATTCTATAAAGTTACCTTTTTTATACTTGGTTTAAACTCCTACAACAACAAGGTTTCACTGTTTCATGTGGTTAGTATGCATAAACCATATGTATTAATAATGTGCAAAGGTGAAAGTGTACTAGAAGAAGCACTTGATTTTACAATAACTTGTCCAACTAACATCATGAAGGATCCTGGTCATAACAACTCTCATTTTATGTGACCGTATGTACAAGGCACTAGTGATACCATTGCATAAAAGGATACCGAGATTAGAATAATTAAGCTACATTTGTTTCTATGAAAAACACATTTCTCATTATAAGTTCTTACTTATACCGGCCATGTTGGGGGTACAATTTGCTTTGGTCACTACACAAGTGTGAGCTGAGTCAAATTTCCAAGTGTTCACATATGCATTAACCCTCATGTGTTGATCTAGTCTTGTTCATCAACAGGTGATCGAAATAATTTGTTTCATGTTTTTTATAGGTGTTTAAAAGATTTTGATGCCTCCTTATGTAAAAGATAAAATTGTAGAAACCTATTTCTGGGCATTTGGCATATACTCTTTGGCATATACTCTGAGGCAAAATTGATTCAAATTACGACTATTCTTGTTGACACTTATGACGCTTACCATACTTGAAAGGTACATCTGCCACTATGGACGTGAACATGCACAAAAACATGATCAACCTAGACCAACGAACACATTTGTGACATATCAAAAATCTGTTGATAAAACAATAATAGTCATGAAGAAAATAGAAATGTAATATTTTCTTAAGCTATTATTGTTTTACTAGTTCAATTCAAACAAAAAACCATTCTAGATGTTTCTTTTTAATTTTAAACCTTTTATGTTGGAGTCCTTTTAAACAAGCATTTTACTTATTTGTTTTACCTTTTTATTTTTTTATTATTTTAATATTTTGGTTAATTTTATTTGTTTTCTCTTATAACTATTACAATATTAAGTTTTATAAATTTATATACACCATTGGAACGTACTTATTTTTACCTATGTTTTGAATTAGATTTTATTCAAAGCCAAGTTAAGGTTAATAATGTACGTGTTGTTTATTAAATATAAAGCCATAATAATGTACGTGTTGTTTATTAAATATAAAGCCATACAGATCATTAAAGCTACTTCAAAGTTTTATATTTTTAATGTATTTTTACCTCTTGCAACTTTCAAATTTGATATTCTATGAAATTCCTAAAGTTCGCATTGCTTGTGTTTATTTTTACAAATGCTTCGACGGTTACGTTTTTCATATTCAAGTTGCG